>WOXC01002553.1:0-248291 GCA_011680675.1 Gymnobelideus leadbeateri
GTAGTGCATATATTATTGCCTTTTTATAGATGAAGAAGCAGATTCAGAGAGAATAACTCACCTGAGAAAAGCTGGGGCTAAAGTCCAAACCTTTTCTTTTCTTGTCTATAAATATATATATATATATATATTTTCTTGTACCCACTGTGATCATCTCCCAGTTTTCACTCCGACTTTCCCATCCTCCCATAGACTCCAGCCTTGCAACAAAGAAATATAGTTAAGCAAAATGAACCAATATATTATCTCTGACATTCTGCCCCTATGGTCCACTACCTCTCTGTGGAAGGGAGACCTGTGTTTCACAATATCTAGTTCTCTGAAGTTAAGATTGTTCACTGAATTCATCAAGTACTGATATTTTGCCATGCTATTTTCCTTTATATTATTATAGTCATTGTACAAATTATTTTCTTGGTTCTGTTTACTCCATTCATCATCAGTTCTTACAAGTTTTCCCAAGTTTCTTTGGATTCTTCGTATTTGTCATTATTTATGGTATAATAATATTCCACTTCCAGTGTTCTTTTCACTAGGCCCATTTTTCATGATGTCAATATTTTCTTCTTCTATTACTTTACTTGGCATTTCTGGTTCAGCAGCTGCTTATTAGATTCTGACTAGGAGAAATCTAAAAATTCCTGCCAAGAGCTGTTATAAAGAAGAGATATGAGAAGATAGATCCTGTAATTCTTTTGCAAAGGTGGGGGTCCACAGGTGTGGAACAATCTGTATAATGTCTGGTTTTTCAAAGTGTTTTTGGTTTTGATGAATTTTTTTTCTCGTATTCTTTTTAACTTTTTTTTTTTTGCTTAGAAGATCTAGCTTTTTGGGAGGAGAGAAGGGGAAAGGATATAGAGGGAAATGTAGAAAAAACAAAAGATACCAATAAAAAACTATTTTTAAAAAGAGACTGGATATTTATAAAGCTCTATGTTAGCTGACAACAGCTTACAAAGCAGGGTTTTTGAAGAAGTTATGAAATTATGAGATGTAATATTCAGGTTCATGATAAATGTAATCCTTGTATTAAATGTTTGACTATTAAATGGTAGGGAAATCCCAAGTCATAATATTAGACAAAGAGTTACTTGAGCCTTTGTAACCCAGGGCTGACAGACCACTCCCTGTCTTTTATGATACATGATCTGTGTCCTTACACAATGTAACCATCCTGTTTGTCCAGTTTATGTAACAGAATTTTGTCACTCTATGAGGACCATGCAAGTTGGAGAAAGTTTGTTGGAAGAACTACCCCTTCCTTGATTGGAACTTAAGACATGTCTATGATCCCCAGTGAGACAGCCACATATCTCATTAGGGTCCAAATCTATAATGACGGGCTGCCTCTCCTGGCCAACAGAGTCAGACTCAGCATTTGGCAATGCATAAAGTTCAGGTGCTATTAACTTCAGTGAGAGTTGCCGACAATGGGGCAGGCACACACAGTCTGCTTCTGCATATTGTACCAGCCTTCCAGCATACACAATCTTTCAAGATTAAGAAAATTTTTGTTATTTGAACAGAGATTTGCTTTTCTTTGTTTTCCTGGTTTCTATTTTTTTTTTTAATTGCAAAGACTGCCTTCCTGCTCCTGGCATGTGAGAGATGAAGGGAATTTTTATAGTAGAGTTTAGGAGAATTCCTCTTGCTGGATGAAACAAAAAGCATTTGCTCCCTGGGACTTGTGGCCAATTGAAACTGGCCTGTGGCTGTTGAAACAGGCTATATCTTTCTAGATCAAATGTTATTTGCCAAAGTTGATGCTTCTGTAGTTGGCTCAGTATATAAAGAGAGAAGGAAAGGGACTCAACCAATTTTTACTCTTTTACTGTGGGTTGCTTGGTAGCATCTCAACTCTTACCACTTCCCAGTTATGTGACTGTGGGCAAATCACTTTATCATTCTTATTAATATCTTCATCTGCAAAATAGGAATAATCAACTTGTGATACCTTCCTCATGGGGTTGTATTAAGGAAAATATTTAGTGAACTCTAAAGATTATAATGAAGCAATAACTATTATTGTTATTATTTCTCTATATCTTTTAATCAGTCATGAAATAGTAAAGGTGTGGTAAAGATGTGTGACATACAGGAGTTTGAAAGACAGTTTCTGGGAAATTAAACATTTTATTAATCATGCTAACAATAATTAATAGAAAGTGTAAGTGACACTCTTGAATGCCAAAGACCCCTCATGGAACCCACTCAATGCTAACATGCCCTTGGAAGAGGGGGTGTTCCTGAAGGTGGCAATTGAATCTGATTGGTTAACAATTAATGAGAGGAATGAATATTATAATGAGAGGTGGACCTGTTTAATGAGGGGCTCAGGGACATGACTAATCATTCAAGTCTTGGGTAAAGAGATTTCTCTCTTATTCAACCTACCCCTGTCTAAGGCAATCTAGACAAAAGGGGGCCCACCTCTGCTCAGACCTGGCTGGGTGGAACACAATGTGATGGAATTTGCCTTAGATTAAATTATTTTTAAGGTTTTCTGGTTGGGTGTAGTCTTCCACACAGAATGGAAAGGCATATACTCCATATGCCCCAGGGATCTGGGCAATCTCATCCATCAACAATGACCTTCAGTGCAATGTAATTCGATAATTGATTATTAATATGTAAGAGAGAAATAATCATTTCTTTCAGATGTTGATTATGAGGAAGTATTTGATTTGATAGAATGAAACTGTCTTAAAAACTTTTACAACAAAGTATCCCTTGTCCATCCATCAAAATCATTCTAGATTCTTTTTTTTTTTTTGAGGGTCATATGTTGGCATTTGTTATTTAAGCTGAAGAACAGGTTATGGGGGGGGGGGTGGGGAGCAAAGGAGGAGGCAGGGAGCTGAGAGCCTCTCATCTGTGTCTTCTCCAGACAGGGTTGATCCTGATTTCTGAGCCTTGGTCCAGGGCACACAAGGAAGCACACACTAAGATGAGGTTCCAGGGGTACAGACTGAGGAAAACTCCAGGGGTGGCCAGTTACACATCCAACCAGAGGTGGGGGCTGGGATTCTCCTTGGATCAGCAGGACCACTTCCTTTTAGGAACTGAAACCTAGTGATAAGTTCCATCCCACATATTTCTTATAAAATATTCTTGTAAAGTCTTTGTGCTAAAGAATTCTCTCATTGCCTCTCTAACTTCTTGTACTTTGCTTCTAGTTTCTTTGAATATGCATCCAACTTGTAAGCTGCTTGCTGGAGAGCTGCTACTTGCTCCTTGATTAAAGTGATCTGATTCAGGTAAGGCTGAAGTGCTGCATATTTCTGGTTTAAGTCCTTTAGGTTTCTACTTATGTTTACTGCAATATCTTTCATTTCTAGATACTTCAAGCTAGTCAGTTTGTTCATAATATTCCAGAAGTTTATCATCTTCACTGGTGGCTGTCAGCTTGCCCGTCAGGTACGTGGCCATTTTGGAGAACATGTTCTGGCACAGCCCCATGATGTCCACCTCAGAGGGCTCTGTGGCCTCCTTGGCCATCTCCACCAAGGCATTGTCTAGGCAGAGGAAGGGAGGAAGGAGAAAGGATTGAGGGAAGGATGGGGAGGGGGGAGAGGGAGAGGGAAGGGAAAGGGGACAAAGAAGGAGGAAAAGGGAAAGGGTGAGCAGTCGGGGAGGGAGATGAGGGGAACTCAAGATTCTTTAAAACCTATAGTAACAGAAATAACCTTTCTCAATGACCCTGTGATCATACACACATATTAGAGGAAGCATATATAGAACAGGGAGAAGCTGGTTCACCCAAAGTCTTGAAGATGGATTCCCTTCAGAGGCTCCTGTTTGTGGATGACATTGTGTTATTGCATGAGGTCCCAGAGCATTGCAGAGCGTGGGAAAGATTTGTAACAACTCAAAAGAGTCTGGCCTGACTGCCCACCCAAGAAAGACCAAGTAGATTAATCTATTGCCCAAATTTTGACATGCATTTTGGTGAATAACCTATACAGTTTGTCAATTGTATGTCTACTGGCTACAGATAGTACAGATGGAAAATTATTTGGGCCCATAGCTGAATACAAAAGGGAGACTTTGCTGGATTGCCTTTGGGAAATTGCAAAGCTTCTTGAATGACCCCAAGTTCCCCATGAAAACAAAAACTCATCCTCTTAATACCCAGCATTCTACTGATTTTTCTGTGCGGCAGTGAGAAAAGGAATATGATAGTCTCTGAAGAGTTGAAAGACTGAAAAATAATCTTACAGTAGGTCAGTGGAGAAGGACATGGGATATGGGGAACAGGGTGCAACATGTAACCAATGAGGCTCTTCAAAGAAGACTAGGAGTAAAGAATATCTTTGGGGAGATATAGAATAGGAAGAGAAGATAGTCCAGTTACATATTGAGGCAATGGAAAGATGGCAGATGGTCTGAGTTTCAGACCATTCAGTACCAGCTTTACTGGTGCCTCTGCAATGGCAGGAGAAAGTGAGGAAGGCCTCCAGCACAATAGGGGGACTCCCTCTGACAAACTTATGGAAGAGCATGGACAAACATTGTGCAGGAATGCCTGGTGCAGATGGGTTGCAATCTGAATTGTTGGCTGGAATTTCCAAATCAATGAAATCCCAGATCCAGTTGAGTGCTATTGTTGTTGTTGGTATTATTATAATAGTAGTGGTATTTTTTTATACTTGACCCATGGAGATGAATGTCAATGGACAATTGACAATGCAAACAATATTTTCCTAATTTTACTCCTTTAGGTCAGTTTGAGAAAGGTAATGAGAAAGGTAAGCAAGAGAAGGTTGTAGACAGAGGGGAAAGGTCCTTCTTTAGAGGGACAGGCTCAAATTATCATTGGTTTAGAGGATTTTCATGGACTTAGGCTAAGAGTGATATTATTCCAGGACTTGACCTACAAACAAATTGGCTCTAAGAGATGTAGATGTGGGTAGAAAAGGCAGGGAGATGGTGGCAGGGAGGTATATTTATAGAAGTAAGTCTGTAGTTGCTTCCAGAGTTCAGAACAATATTGGCTCTTATCCCTCCACCTGAATTAAGCTCCCTCTCTATTTCCTAGATTCAGTCCCACGTTTCAACTTAAAGGTGTATGTTATAGACTTAGATATAGAAGGTTATCAGATCCAAATTCCTCATTTAACATAAGAGAAAGAGGTTCCCAGAAGTGAAGAAGTGATGTCATGGAATCTCTGAATTGGAAGGGTTTGCAGAGGCCATCAAATCTAAACCCAATAAGAACAAGAATATCACCTATGACATTTCCAACAAGAAGTAAACTACCTTTGATTTGAATATCTCCATATCAAGTCCTTCCCTCCTCTTCCCCATCCCTCAGCAAATTTCACTTCTCAACAATTTTATTTATTTATTCATTTATTCACTCATTTATTTATTTATTTATTTTGCTTTTTGGAGGGGGAAGGTAGGGCATTTGGGGTTGTGACTCGCCCAAGGTCACACGGCTAGTTTTGTGTTAAGTGTCTGAGGCTGGATTTGAACTCAGGTCCTCTTGCTCCAGAGCTGGTGCTCTATTCACTGTGCCACCTAGCCGCCCCTCTCAACAATTTTAACTGTCCTGATCTGCCAACTCTAATTATTTTTTCAAAGAAGGTAATGAGATTAGTTTTGTATGACCTATTCTTGGTGAAGCCATGTTGTCTCATGGTGATCACTGCTTTCGCATTTGAGTGCTTATTAAATGGTATGGGTTGGACTCAATGAGGCTTTCATTTCTGTCACCATCCTAATTGTTTTTCTCTGAGCTCACTCTTCAGCTTGTCAGTGCCCTGTCTGAAGTGGGATGCCCTGAACTGAATACAATACTCCAAATGCAGTCTGGGTCTGACCAGTGCAGAGTACAAAGGGACTGTCACCTCCCTTATTCTGGATGCCCTGCCTCTTTTAATACAGCCTAAGATGGCTGTATTAAAAAATCACATTGTTGGCTCATTTTGAGCTCATAGTCTACTAAAGTCCCCTTTTAAAGCTGAGCCTATCGTATCTACTAAGGCTTCCCCGGAAACGTTGAATGTGAGTGAAGGACTTCACATTTATCTTATTTAATTCAATTTTGCCCATTGGTTTAAAATATTGTAATTTTTTTGGATCAGAACATGGTCATCTAAAATATAAGACATTTTCCTCAGTTTTGTGTCATCTATAGGTTTATATATATTACATGTATACATGTGAACATATATGTACATATGTGTGTATACCATGTATATCTTTTTCCAAGTCATTGATAAAAGTATTGAATAGCAAAGAGCCATCACTGTGAGTGATCACCCCCTTGAACACTTGAGACCTCCTTCCAAGTTCACATTGAATCATAGTTGACTATACTTAGGTTGCAGTTATTCAACCCATTCTCAACCCACCTACCCCTACTATCAAAGAGCTAACATCCATCCATCTTGTCCACATGAATAAGATGAGGCAGATTTTATTAGTGAAATATTAGCATCCTGTGCCTATAACATTCCCCTGATCTTCCAGTCTAGTTATTCTACTAAAAAAAGGTAATGAGGTGAGTTTGGCACAAAATCATATTATCTCATAGGGAGCACTGCTTCCCATTTTAAGTACTTATAAAATGATATGGATTGGATTCAATGGCCATTCTGAACTATTCTACCTCTGACGTTCTGCAAATTCTGTGAACCATCCCATTAATATGTGTTACAGAATTTTGTAAGGTCTGGAATCAATCTCTCTAGTGTTCTTAGTTTGAAGGCTCTATCCTCTTCACTTTTAGGAAAATTGGAAGATTTTCCCTCGTCATTGTCAAGATTGTCTTTTGTCCTTTGTTCTCAAAGAGGATTGTAACATCAGGGAGATGATGCCATAACATGCAAGTGAATTGGATTTAAGTGAGGGAGGGCTGTGCAAAGTCACCAGCCTCACTTTCTCCTCTGGAGCCATCTGGGTCCTATGACAAGATAATGATCGGGACAACTGGAAATGACCTTCTCCAGTCCCATTAGACATTTTCTGTTCTCCATGATTTTTCACAGATCAGAGAGAGTGGGTATATAATCACACTCACTGCCTAGTTTTCCTAGGATGTTGTTTGTCTGATCTGGTGAATCGAACTCTTGAGGGTAGCTAAGTGTATCAAAGACCATAGAAGAAAAAAGGCAACAAAATGAGAGTTTTCTATTTTCCAGACTTTTCCACCATGGCTCCTCCCCCTGGAATGTTCCCAAGTCTTCCTCTTCTATTAGTGAATTCCTCTGGAGCTTTCATTTTGAGACAGAAGCCCTAGACCTGCTATCCTTCATTCATCTACTCTCTACTTTTTTTTTTTTTGCTTTTTGCAGGGCAATTGGGGTTAAGTAACTTGCCCAAGGTCACACAGCTAGGTTTTTTTGTTTGTTTGTTTGTTTGTGTGTGTTAAGTGTCTGAGGCCAGATCTGAACTCAGGTCCTTCTGACTCCGGGGCCAGTGCTCTACTCACTGTGCCACCTAGCCGCCCCTTACTCTCTACTTCTGACTCTCTGGACTGAATTCCCATGATTTCAAGTGGGACTTAGAATTGGAAGGAACCTTAATGATGATCTAGTCTAAGACTTTCGTGGTAAAGATGAGAGACCCACAGATTTTGGGTCATTTGTTCAAGGTCACACAGGTAGTATTTAGCAGGATCAGGATTCTAACTCAGGTCTTCTAACCTCAAATATAGCATGCTTTCCCCAATACTCTGACTCTCAGTCATTCATGTTAAGATGTGAATGACTGAGATCTGGTCCTTTGTCTAGGGTTGCTTTTTGGAGGATTTGAACTCTGGGCTCTTAGAAGGAGGCAGGTATGCTCTAGAGTGGGAAAGGGGTGCAGAAACATGAAGGCAGGGGCAGCAGGCCTTACCAACTTGGAAATCCTGTCCTTTGGGTAACACCTCTAATTTTTAAAGAAAGAAGGAAGTGACCAAACTGTACTGTACACATTATTCTTGTTGAGGTCATTTTATTTCCGTGGGCCCATTTCCTCATTTCAAAATGGGCCTTATTTCTGAAAGAAGATGTGGGAATTGGGTAAAGATTCTAAAATAGCCCTATCAAAATAATGAGAGCCACCTCGAAGAGTTGTAGACCTTGGAGTCAGAACCATTTTGGTTCAGGTATATGAATTTGTACACTGGCTGTTTAAGTTATAAGGGACCTCACAGTTTGTGTAATCTAAACTCCTTGTATGTAAGAAATTGAGGGTCAGGGAGAGGAAGGTCACATAGAAAATGTGTGGTCCTTCAGCTGTTAAAATCTTGCCTGCCCCATCCCTCCTTCACCAGTTACCTTCTATCTGGTCTGTATACGCATTGTAGCATCCTGTATCTGTGTATACTTCCTCTCCCATTATAATGTAAGTGTCTTTTTCATTTCCCCATATCCCCAGAACCTTTGCTGGTGCCTGGCACATAGTAAATGTCCAATAAATGCTTGTTGATTGATTGATTGGTTTGTGGCAGAGTAGGAGCTCCAGTATAGTGAGCTGCCTAAGAACATTAGAGGTTTTCTTATCTTGACTCTTCATTTCCCACCCGGCTATACCACTTTGGACTTCTTCATCACACCCCTGTGCCAGGTGCCTTGTGCCTTGCAACCTCTACTGTTTCAGCTTCCTTTTATGTGTTAGACTGTTAGCTTCTTTCTTTCTTTTATTTCCCCCAAATTTATTTATTTATTTTTAGTTTTCAACATTCATTTCCACAAGATTTTGAGTTACAAATTTTCTTCCCATCTCTCCCCTATCCCCCCCAAGATGGCAATCATACTGAATACATCTTCCGCCAGTCTGCCCTCTCTCCCCTGCATTATATTATCTTCTTTTTAAAAAAAAAGTTGAATTTTTAACTTATGGAATTTATTAGCTTCTTAAAGGCAGAGACTCCCTTTCTTTTCCATATTTGTATCCCTAAAACTTAGTACAGTGCCTGGGATATAGTAGGCACTTAATCAATGTTTATCGACTATTGATTTTTTGGGGGGGGAGGGGACTGCAATCACTTGTCCATTTCTAACTTTATAACATCTCTTGAGGAGGCCTCTTTATCTCCTCTGACACTGCCACACCCTGGTGCAGGACCTCATTACCTCATACTTGGACTATTGCAATAACCTGCTGACTGGGCTCCCTCCCTCAAGTCTCTCCCCACTCCAGGGCATCCTCCACTCAACTGTCAAATCCATATTCCTCAAGAGTAGGTCTGATCATGTCTTCCTCCCCCCGCCCCATTCAGTAATCTGCACTGGCTCCCTACTACCTCTAAGATCAAGTACAAGATTCTCTGCTTGACTTTTAAAGCCCTTTATAACCTAGTCCCCTCCTACTTTTCCAATCTTCTTATATTTCACTTCCATTTGCATACTCTTCAGTCCAGTGACACCAGCCTTCTGGCTATTACCCTGTACAAGATGCTCTATCTCCTGTCTCTGGCTGTTTTTACTGACTGTTCCATATGCCTGCAACTCTCTCCCTTCCCATCTCCACCTTCTCCCTTCAGTTCTCAGCTAAAGTCTCTTGTAAGTGTCTGAGAGCCTTTCCCTGTCCCCCTTGATGCTAGTGGTTTCTCCTTGAGATTATCCCCTATTTATCCTGCATATATCTTGTCTATACACAGTCCTTTGCATGTTATCTCCACCATTGGACTCTGAGCTCCTTGAGAGAAGGGACTGTTTGTTTTTGTTTTGTCTTTCTGTGTATCTGTACCTTGTGACTTGGCAAAAGTAGGTGCTTGATGTATAAATTATATAGGATTGCTTAATGTCTCAGGGAGGAAGAGAGGGATAGGATTTGGAACTCAAGACTTTTAAAAAAAAGTTTAAAAATTATTTTAACATGTAATTGAGGAAAATATGAAATATCATATATGTATATATATGTCAGATATCCCCTCGACAAAAAGTAGGTGCTTAATAAATGTTTTACTTGACTACCCAAAGTCACACAGTTACTAAGTATCACAGGGGAAATTTGAACCCCTATCCCTAATATGGGTCTTTAAATCCATTTCCTAATCTCTGGGTCCCACTTAGAGAACACCCAGGCCTGACCTTGGCTCCTCGCTACTTTCTGGCCTTCTTCCCTATTCTATTCCCTCTGTAACTCTCTTTCCTTCCAGTTTCTGCTTTTTGGATGTCCTTGATGCACATAATCATTTAGTCCTCTTTGCCCCCCAGATCCTCCTCCAAAAACAGACCCTTAAGAGTTTTCCCATTAGACAGAAAGGACACAGCTCTCAGAAAAGCCTCGGCCCCCTCTTCCGTTATGGTGCTGTGGCTGCAAATAAAGGCCTGCCGGGTACAAGATGAATTTGTTGTGACCGGTGGATAGCTTCGTGGGAACATTTTATTGCCTGGCTTATCACAGTTTGGTGCCCATGTTCATTTCTCTGGCCAGCTGTTGTCTGATCGGTTGTTATCTATGACATAGGATCTCCTTGCCCAGGGAACATGGTCATTTACCAAGTGGAAGGAGGGTAGGGTCTGTATTCTGGGTGCTTTTCTATAGAGACAAAGGATAATGATGACCTGTTGCCTCTGGAGTGCCAGCCCAGTAGCTTGGCATCCATCACTGGAATTGCCCCAGCCTGCTTTGGGGCAGCTGTCTTAACCATGCCAATGACACTGGAGTTAAAATGAAATAAAAACATGATAAACTGACAACAAGGAACCCTTGTTGCCTCAGTGTGAAGCTTGAGAGGATGGGGCTAGGCTGGCAGGAACCATTGTAAACATTTTAATGAAAGCTTGGAAAACTGGCCCCATCCCTGAGGCAGTGCTCACTGGAGCCTCTGAATGCAGTCTGTCTCTCCTGCAGCACTTAGGTCAGACTTAAATTTGCCATTGTAACCCCTGGGTCTCCTCCCCCAACATGGTGGGGCCTTTGTTTATGCTCCAGGGGCAATCCAGAAAGCCCAGGTGTTGCAGAAAGAGTAATGGAATCCCTTTGGGACTTTGTGGTTCTCTAATAAGCTCTGCTGGACAAACTGAAAAGGAAATGTATAGCTTAAAGGAACCCCGATTATCTACTAAGCCTTTAAGAGAGAAGGGAAAATTTGACTCTGGCTGAGGTTGGGAGTAGATTATTTTTTTAACTGAGATAAATTTGACAAATTTATAACATGCTTAAGCCACATGGCTGAAAAGCTGCTGTTGGCCATTCATTATTAGAACGAATAGAATTAGTTTCTATATGTTTGCCTCCTGTAAGTTGTTAGGATCTGAAGACTGGTACTTTATGCAGCATTGTTCCTAGTCAGAGAAAACCCTGAAACACAAGAGCCCAGTTTCTAACATCATCCTCCAGGGTTAGAATTGGCTTTGGAGTTAGGGATCTGGGCCCAAATTTCCCCTGTGATGCTTGGTAACTGTGTGACTTTGGGCATGTTCCAATCATCTGTAAATTGATAGGGTTGGAGGAGATGGTATCTGTGATGCTTTTGGGTTCTAGATCTATGATCCCAAACACATCCTAAGCTTCTTGCTACCTCCCTATTCTTTGTCTTTAAAAACAAGGAGACTAAACTACTGAATTTGTCTCGAGTCCAAAGTTATTATTCTTATGTGTCAGCTGTGGAGTCACAATAGGGCCCTGGTGTCCTCAATCCTGCACTGGTGTTAATTCATAAGAACTTTGGCAAGAGGATACCCAACGCAGCAGACCCTTCTGGAACACACTTGATAAGTGACCTGTGAGACTCTGCATGAATGTTGCTAGAAATGACTCATAGATTTACAGCTGAAAGGACTTTTGAAGTCATTTGATCTAATTTTCTCATTTTCCAAGGCAGTAAACCGCAGGGCTGAGATTTAAACCCAGGCCCTATGTCTCTGCAGTAGATAGAGCAGTAGGCGTGGAATCAGGATGATTCATCTTCAAAGTTCAAATCTAGCTTCCGACTCTTACTAGCTTTGTGACCCTGAGCAAGTCACTTAACCTTCTTTATCTCAATTTTTCACCCATGAAATGAGCTGGAGAAGGAAATGTCAAACTACTCTGGAATCTTTGCCATGAAAACCCCAAATGGGGTCACAGAGAGTCAGATATGATTGATAGGACTGAGCAGCAGTTCAAATCCGACTTCAAATCTAACACACTTTCCATTGCACCTGATAAGGGGGAGCTCACAACCTTATAAGCTAGTCTCTCCCATTGGACAGCACTAATTATTTGATAGTGCTCCATTATATCTCTATCTTCTTTCTTGACCAGTGTTCACAATGGGGAAGTTAAGTGAGTAAATTTGCCAGCTCTGTGCTCTGCTGTAAACCTTCAAAGACTAGTTTATTAGTTAATTTCATTGAAGTCCATTCAAGGCAGTGTTACTCTTTAAAAATATTTAATGATCTTGGCTCCTTGCTAGGAAATACAAACAGCTTTCATTTATACTAACAGCATATAGCCTGAATTAAATCTTGTATTTACATGAGCAGACAAGTAGCTTTAAGAATAGAAGTGGTAATAGAAGCACAGTTGAACAATCAATGAGTTGTTCTTCCCTGTTGAACTTAGCCAAGTGCCTTTCTTAGCCTCACTCCCTAAACAACCCATTAGTGGGTTGCATATAATTAAAAATCCCTGTGAATGCTTAATTTATATTTGTTGTTTGACATGAACAATTATGGAAGTTTCACAACCTGTCCACATGTGTGCTGCTGGGGAGATGGGTCAGGTGTTGGGTAAGCCTCCTTTAGAATCAGAGAATCTCAACATGCAGGCATCTTTGGAGGTCATCTCCACCTTCTCCCACCTGAAGCATGAATTCCTATTACATTCCTGAAGCAAAGCCATCCAATCTTTTCTTGAACTCTTCCAGTAATGAGGAATTCAATGTCTTTGGAGGCATTCATTCCTCTTTTGAAGGAAAACATGAAGGTTTCCCTAATATCAAGGCACTCTTGGCATCACTACAAATTCAACCTTTCTTTTTTCTTTCCAGTTTTTGTTTTCTGGGGCCAAGCAGAACAAGTCCCAATCCCTTTGTCACAGACTGCAATTACGAGAATAGAACTACCAGGTGCTCCCTAATCCAAATACCCACAGTTTCTTTGAGCTTTCTATGACTTGCTTTTTCTCTCCTTACTATTATGTCCACCTTCCTCTGGATACACTCCAGCTTGTACAAGTCCCTTCTAATATGTAGCACTGGGGTGGCTAGGTGGAACAGTAAATAGAGCACCTGCCCTGGAGTCAGGAGGACCTGAATTCAAATCCGGTCTCAGATACTTTATACAAAACTAGCCATGTGACCTTGGGTAAGTCACTTAACCCCAATTACCCTACCTTCCCCTCTCAAAAAAAAAATGTAGCACTAAGAACTAGACATAAGATTCCAAAGTGATCTGAAAAAAAGCAGAGAGTACAGTGGGACTATAGCTACTTTCATTCAGGGCAGTATTCTTATTTTAGCAAGGCAACCAAAGTTTGTAATTACAGTTATCCTTTCCATATCTTGGGGGCAGGGGTTGGGGTATAGTACCGCTGAGATCTGGAAAATCCGTGTAAATTTTTTTGGCCCTCCCTTTGTAGCAGAGAAGAAGTCTCAATTTTTTCTTTCTCTTTTATGGTGTGTTTAGAGTACCTTATAATACAATTTGGGTTAAATGTTTGGTCATAGTCTCTATGGTGTCTGCTGGCCTTTGTGTGTTGTCTGCGGCTTCCACAAAACTCACCCCAAATTCCTATTTAGTTTTTTATGTCAATCCATGAAATATAGAAATTACAATGGGGAAATTCGCAAGGTAGAAGCGTAGTTCTTTTGTCTGCCATATTGTGGTGTTAACTTATCTTGAACTTGCAATCTACTAAGACCAGTAGGAAGCAAATCTAGCAGGAACAGTATGATGGAAGATATTGGTAGCCCTGTATCACTGAGCACAGGAATTGTCTCTACACATATGTGTTCTCACATAAGTTTCCTATTTATGTATCCCTTCATTTGGACAACCAGATGGCGGAGTGGACAGAGTGCTGGACATGAGGGCAGGAAGACTCATCTTTCTGAGTTTAAATCTGGCCTAAGACACTGGACAAGTCACTTAATTCTGTTTGCCTCAGTTTCCTCATCTGTAAAATGAGCTGGAGAAGGAAGTGGCAAACCAGTCCAGTGTCTTTGCCAAGAAAACTCCAAATGACTGAACAACAACAATAACCATTTGTCTTCCCAGGATGTTCATGCCCTTCCCATTGATGATAAAGGTATTTATAGGAGAATAGGCCCTAGGTTTATGGAGAAAATGCTGTATTATTACTTTTATTACTATATGCTATTTCATTAACTGCTTTTCTTTTAAATTAGTTTTGTGCTTTGTCTGACTAGTGAAGGAAGCACATTTGTTGGGGGTTGGGGCTGTGGTTCTGAGTGCATAGAAAGGCCCTACATGGAAGAAGGAGGTACTCTTGAGCTGTAGAGATAAGGAAATGGAGCCAAGAAAGGAAAGAACTCGTTCAGAGTCACAAGCTACATGTCAAGGGTCTGGTCTTATTTGGATCAAACTCACTGGATTGAAGATCTATTCCCCTGAGTTAGTGACTAGTGGGCAGGTGAAAAGCTTTTCTTTCTGAATTATTTATTAGTAATGTATACCTTCTCCCAGAGCAAGTTTCTGGTACAAAAATCTCATATATAACTAGTGACAGAATAAGCAATGTATAGGAACACCCCCACTTACTTGGGGGTGTTCTTATCCAATACCTTTATTTATTTGGAACATAGCAGGAAATATGTAACACCCCTTCCCCCCCCCCCCAAAAGTATCTCAGTAGCTAAAATAGTTATCACAAAACCCATGCACTTTATGGTATAGGCCAAACCCTCTGGCCTCCATTCAAATAATTAAAATACTAACTTTTTATAATTAAATATAAATAATTAAAATACTAAGCTTAAATTTTAATTTAACAATTTAAGTTAAATAAATTGTGAATTTTTAAAGTAATTTTATAATTTAAATAAGTTTATAAAATTTAATTTTATAAAGAACTCAGATAAGTCTGTTTATTTGGTTCTCTAGCCTCTGCATGTACTACACAAGTGAAAGGCAGCTGGCTGAGTAGTCAAGCAGTAAATATCGATAGCTGGACAGCAAGGGAGAAGTTAAAAAAAAAAAAAAACCTTATAAAAACATAAACTTAAAATTTGAAACTCCTAGTAGTGTGGGACCATATAGTTAAGTCCTTTCTAGCTCCAAAAGTAGAATTTTATGGTTCTAGAGTAAACATGAGCTCCTAAGAGTATTGCTTGACACAGTAGGGAGAGAGTAAGGGAATAAGCATTTATTAAGTCCCTACTATGTGTTAGGCATTGTTTTAAGTACTTCACTAATATCATTTATAATACATTATTTCAGTAAAAAGCAAGTGCTCATAATTATGTACTGAAACAAGCCAAGAAAATGATGTACTGAAACTGTCAAGAAAAGTTTGAATTATGTTCCCAATACTCCAAGATATCAGGAAAGAATTATCATACATTTTAGAACAGTTTCCATCCTAAATGGTATGAAATGAAAAGAAAGATTAAGGTAAGCTTCATTTATCTGGAACCTGGGTCACTTCTTTCCTTGAGAATGTTAGGTGAGAAGTTTTCCTCTATCTCTTTTTTCACCTGTATCATTTCTCTATTAATGAGAGGAAAACCCAGGGAGGAAACCCTGGGTTCAAATCTTCTGATGTTGACTTGTGTGACCATGGACAAGTCGCTTAATCTTCCTGGGCCTGTTTCCTCATCTGTAAGATGAGGGTCTTGGAGTTGATGGCCTTTGACACCCCTCCTAGTTCTAGAGTTATGCTTTTCTCATCCCCAGGGTTCTTAACTGGGAGTGGGGTGAATTCTGTGAATTTGTTTTATTATATCTATATCTATATCTATATCTATCTATCTATCTATCTATCTATCTATCTATCTATCTATCTATCTATCTAATCATCTATCTATCTTTGGCAAGGCAATTGGGGTTAAATTACGTGCCCAAGGTCACACAGCTAGTAAGTATGTCAAGTGTCTGAGGCTGATTTTGAACTCAGGTCCTTCTGACTCCAGGGCTGGTGCTCTATTCACTATGCCACCTAGCTGCCCCTTTTATTTAATATTTTGGTTGCTATATTTCAGTAGAATTGGCTTCCTTTGTGATCCTGTGCATTCTATTTTATTCATTTACAATATTATTTTGAGTAAGGGCCATAGGTTTTCCCCAGACTGTAAACAGTTAAGAATGCCTTCTTTAAGATGTCAAGTGCCCCGTAGGCATCTTCTGCTTAAGAATGAGCTCTGTAATTGAGGAAAACATAAGACAGGAGACTGAGACACTTTTTTTAAAACTTTTTTGTTGTTGTTGTTAAAGAAACTGCATACATCATCAGAGACAAACAATAATTTAAATACCATGCAGTTTCTGTATGTACAAAACCCAGGACACAGAGATCCAGTTTAATTGTTCTCCTATTTACAGATAATTTCTTGTTCATGATCTGGTCAATTACAATACTTGAAGAGCACAGGATTGACAGCCACCACATTCACTCCTATACAAAGACGAGCTATGTACAGACACTGGGTTAGCAACTGGAAAATGCAGCTGGTTCTGGATTTAACAGACACATGGGAAAAAGCCTTTTCAGGTGCCGTTGGCTAACTCTCTGTGCATGACGGAATGTTAAAGATACCATTCTTTTCAATGCGTGCCACCATATTGGCTCTATAGTTTGTAAATGCTGCTTTCTCAAGAAGGGAAAAAGAATGAAACCTTGACAGCTGTTTCTATTTGACTGACCATCACTCTGTGCAATTTCTTTGATTGAATGGAAAACCCCAGGTTCAGGGGATCCACTGTCCTTGGAGGCAGAAAAAATATCATTTGTGTGATGTAGTGGCATCAGACTTGGAAGTCAGGAGGCTTAGGCTCAAATCCTGAAGCCACTGCTAACTATGTGACCTGGGGAAAATCTTGACCTCTCTGAATTTCAAATTAAGAGGTGGACCTAGATGATATTAAAGGTCCCTTCCAATTCCAATCTATTGTAATTGAGGATAAACTGGCCTTTTAATGAAAAAAAAAAAAGAAATATACATAGTAATCTATTTCTTCCAGCATTAAGGAAAGTTTAGCTTGATAAAGTTAACCTTGGCTGGAAATATCACATATTCTCCCTCCCCCCTTCTTAAAATAATCCAGATGTTCAAATATTTGTTTAGAAATTGCATATTTTTTTCATATGATAATCCAGATGTCCAAATAGATTTTTGAATACTGGGAATTCACATCACATAAAAGAAGGTTTCCTTTAAAAACTACAGCTTCCTCAGATGAGGGTTGCAGTTTAAACAGAATCTAGGCTACTCCTCTTCTGTCTGAATTGGAATCAAAGTCTTACACAGTAATGTGTATTGGCTCAGTTGACATAGCAATGTGGTTAAAAAAAAATGACAGATTTCCACAGAGAGCTCAAGGTATTACAAAAACAGCCACAGATTAGAGGGCCTCAGTCTGCAGTCCATATTTGTTGGTGCTACCCATGGCAGATGGTGGGAGTCAGGTGGGTGTAAGAACCACATAACTGAAGCTGGAAATAGCCCACCTTGGCTCTGCAAGCACAGTTCCCACTGTTGTCAGTGGGCTGTGAGTATACACATCTGACAGTGCAAATGATGCCTGGGAAAAAGGTGCTTTAGCAGGAAGGCAAAAATAAATTTGGTTAATCTTCCCGAGTATAAAGTGGACTGCAGCAGTTGGGCACTTTGGGGAGAAAACCCAGGTATTCTACTGGTTGGGTCCTTGTGAGAGAGAGGAATGTTGTTTTATCGAGTGGAGGCATCAATAGGCCTTGGAGAGAGGAGTCTAACTTGCAGAAGATGCCTCCCCCTACTTCAAGGGAAAACCAGGGGTATTTTATCTCATGAAGAAGTTACTAGAGACATGACTGCGATAGGCAAAACTAATTCCCCTCGACCTGGAAACCAATAAAACAGCAGCATTTTCAATACTGGGTGTAGGAGTCAAACAATAGGGCCCTAAATTTTTTCATCAAGCCATTTGCACATTCACATGTCAGTAAGCCTTTTGGGAAGATCTTATTTACAGCAGTATTAAAATTCTGACGCATTCTCCCTGAACAAAATATCTCCCCAAGACAATAAATGGTGGGACTCAACATTCGAATAAAGATAAAAAGCCTCAAGAATAACATACACACCAAGATGGACCCCTAGAATGCTCCTTCCTGATGGCATGGAGGAACTCGTGGGTGAGGGTCCCTTAGCTGGTGAGCTCTGTCCTGATGAACTGTCCCCAGCTGGCCCCGATACATGCTGACCCCCTTGAAAGCAGCATGACCCCAGCTGCTGGCAGGAATTCAAAGACAATTTCCTCCTGCCACAAAACAAGTATGGTGTGTATAGTGGTGGTGGTTGGGGATGGTGATGGGATTACCACTTTTTTTTGTTTGTGTGAAAGCCTAGTCAGTTTACCTCTAAGCAAAATATACATGAGGTGGAGAATCCAAGATCACATTAAGTTATTAGTGACAAGCAAATTTTCACAGATATCTGGATAAAGCTTTGACATTCAGGACTTATTGGCTCTCTCAAAAACAAAACTAAAAATATAACTCCCTTGTGGGCAGTAGATGTTATGCTTATTGTCAGGGAGAGTTCTCTTTTTCATCATAATGCATCGAGAGATCCATATTCCCTGAAGATCAGTGCATTTTCTTTTTATTGCCCAGATATCAAGTCAACCATCTCACAGATAAACTCATTCTTATGTGCATTATGAAAGAGATGAAAAAAACATGCTGGTTTTAAAGGATCAATAGGATGCATCATGGGATGGCTGGTATTTGTAGCTGCATGGTTCTGATGCATGCTGAGCTCACGTAGAATCACCAATGTGCCTCCAAGGGAACTCTTCAAAGCAAAAGATAAAGGAATGGAAAGTCATTTAGTGTAGCATCTTTGGAGGAGGGGCCCATCTGTTATTTAAGGATCAATGTCAGTGGCATGACTTCTTGTACCCAGCCTTCAAGTTTTGGTGCTGTGCCCAGTTCACTTCCAAGACATATATCACCTTGAAATGGTGCACTTGACAAAAACCAGCATTGGAGCATGTTAGGAAAATTAAGAACATTAGCCAAGAGGAGTAGTTCCCTAGACCATTGTGTTCATAAAGCAGGTCTTACATGTACATGCCTACATAGCCATCGTCCCTTAATAACATTCAGGGGTGTGTGTGTGTGTGTGTGTGTGTGTGTGTGTGTGTGTGCGTGCGTGTGTGTGTGCGTGTGTGTGTGAACACCAGTGACATTCTGATTTCTTAGCACTTGTGGGTCATCCACTTTTCATTAAGAAATAAAAATGCTGCCTTTATTCATTCTAAGCAAGTTTCATGGGAAGGAGGCACAGCTTTGGTGTCAGGTGATTCTACCAGTTAATCAGGATGAACCTTCTACTTCTCAAGGCCCACACACCTCTTGTGACCAATGGTTGATTATAAACTCAGGTTGGAAAAGGGCTTTCCTTTGTGTTCAGTGTATGGAGGATGGAGACCTGGATGGAATGGAGGGAGTGTAGGGAAAGGGTTACTGAGAGCAGCACTCCCCGACTGCTTCCTCCTTCTAAGGTGCTCCCCAAAGCAGAAGCCACATTTGGTTTGAGTGCTTGGGACTTTACTTAAAAGGCCAGTCTGAACTTTTTTACTTTGTACAGTCATTCCCGGAAAGAAACCCATTGCCTCAGCTTTCTTTGGAGTTGAGTGATAGACGTTGTGAGGATGAGGGTGGCTGAAGACAGAATGAATGCAATTACCAGCTGGGCTTGGACAAATAGGACACATCCACATGCCAGAAAGTCTTAAAATGAGGACGCCAAGCTGTTGTCCTTGGCCCTGCCAGGGGTGGGGTGGGGGGTATTTCACTGTCAGAAGTTAATGTCAGCAGGTCTGATGACTGAATGGTAACCATCAAGTTTACAGATATGTATAATATATATAATCCTCATTATGTTTATTTTTTCTTCTTTTCTCTTCTTTTAAAAAAAGGCAGTTCAGAAGATTTACATGGTAATGGGAGAAGTGAATAATACCAGCACTTATGGTTCTTATAAATTCATGTTTTGAAGACAGCATAGCACTCAAGTGGAATTCAATTGCTACGGTCGATGAAACCTAAGGAAACAAAAGCCAAAAAAACAGGGATTTGAGTGGATAGATAGGTGATGACCCCTCACCCCTCAAAATGGGGCCCTCAGACACATTTGTCTTATTTGTAATTCTGCCTTTACAATATCAATCAGACAGTAAACATTTGTTAAATGCTTACCAGCTTCCAGGTGCTGGAAATATCAAGTAAAAAAAAAAAAAACAACAACAAAATGGTCTTTGTGCTCAGAGAGCTTACATTCTTTTTTTTTTTTTTTTTGCTTTTTGGAAGGCAATTGGGGTTAAGTAACTTGCCCAAGGTCACACGGCTAGGTTTTGTGTGTGTGTGGATTAAATGTCTGAGGTCGGATCCGAACTCAGTCCTTCTGACTCCAAGGCCGACGCTCTACTCACTGTGCCACCTAGCCACCCCCTGAGAGCTTACATTCTAAAATCTCCAGAAAATGGTTATCCAGCCTCTGAAAGCCTCTAGTAATGATAAATTTGCCATAATTATATAGGACCATAAGCTTCTTGAGGACAAGGACTGCACTTACAAAAACTCAAAAAACTTTTTATATGCAGTTTCCAGCGTAGTTCCATGACATAAAGTGTCTAGCAATCACTTGTTGAGTGTACCTGAATCTGATTTTTAGTTTTGTGTATAAAAAAGAGGAAGGCACACACTGACCCTTTGTGTGAAACAAGGTCAAATACCCACAGGGAATGGCAGAGAAACTGATGGATGGCTCTCAAAGAATAAGGTCAGGGAGATCCTAGCACTCTGAATACCTGACAAAGGCATTTTTACTTTTTCTTCTCTTTTGCAACTAAAAACCAAAGAAATGGACCAAATATCAATTTAAGTTCCAACTGGAAAAGCTGCTACCTCTGTAGCATCTACCCCAAAGAGCCATCCACAATAAGCCTTCTACTCCTCTGCCACCTTCACATTCACCCAAGTGGAGCCCTGGATTCTAACTATGGCTCTCCCAGCTCAGGTAGATGGACTTTCATCTTGCTGGCAAGCAGGATTCCATTACCACTTCCCTCTTGTCTCCTCACCATATCACCCTTCACCCCCCACCCAAACTTCTGGCATCCATTTATATTTTGTCTTCCCACACTATAATGTAAGATCCTTGAGGACAGGAACTGTCTTGCTTGCTTGTATTTATATGTCTACCACTTAATGTTAAGGAACAGTAGTACCTGACAAATAGTAAGCATTTAAAAAATGCTATATCTCTGCCTCTATCTATCTATCTATCTATCTATCTATCTATCTATCTATCTATCTATCTATCTATCTACTTATCCATTCATCTGTCTATCTACTTATCCATTCATCTATCTATCTACCTATCTACTTATCCATTCATCTGTCTATCTATCTATCTATCTATCTATCTATCTATCTATCTATCTATCTATCTAATTTATTGGGAAATTAGATTAGACTTTAGAAACTATAATGTGCAAGCCAAATCAAAGGTCATGATCCTTTTTGGTATCTGACTTTCCTTCTGGGGGAGCCTGATAGGTGTCCAATGAGTAGAGATGGTTCTTTTTTCCTGCTTTTACCTTTCATAAGAATAGTCTCAGGGATGCCAGGAAACTAAATAAGCTGGGTATTTACATTTCTAAGGTATTTTGGTAGCACTCCAGCATGCTTTGGAATTTTGGGTTTATGCCTCCCCTTCTAGGGGGAGGGAAAGAAAATGATGGCCCAAGAGTAGCATGCTTGTTGTGTACAGTCTTCTGATGTAGACCTGGTAGGTGTTTATCATCACGGTGTGACATGTAGAGAACTGAAGGTCACAGACGTAGCAACTTGCCTACGGTCAACTGGCTATTTCTAGGACTAGAACTCAAGTAAATAAAAATCCAGGGTTCCCATAAAATTGCTTTTAGCTTATATTTGACTTTTTTCCATTGAAAAGTATGACATAATTTTATGTCCCTAAAGACTATTCTAATACTAAACTTTTTCCCCTCTGACCTTTAATTCCTAGTCCAAAACGGTGGGCTAGGAGTCAGGATCCCTGTGGATCAGTGTCTAGTCATGGATCCATCATTTTCTGGCAATGTGACCATGGATAAGTCACTTGGCCTCTTTGAAGGCTCAGTTTACTCATCTCTAAAATGAGTGATAATAATAGTTGTCCTACTTCCTTTACAGGGTTATGATGAGATTATGTTATAAAACTTCACAGACAAAGTAAGTTTTCATCATTATCTGTTTAAAAAAAGAGTGAGTACCTGTCCACAGGATTTTAGTAAAGATAAAATGAATTAAGATATTTCCATAGTATTTTGAAAACTCTTAAGCACTAAACCAATCATGTCTGTGTGAGGCATGGGGGCTAGAGTGCTGGGCTTGGGGCCAGAAAGACCTGGGTTCAAATCCAGTACTGATTATATTTTAGCCATACAACCATGAGCAACTCAATCTGTTTCCCCACCTATAAAATGGAAATAATGACACCTCATCATAAAATGCTTTGTTTCTTCATCACCTCTTCATTTTCTTGGCTTCCATCCAGACTCAGCTTAAATCCAACTGTCTGTAGGAGGCCTATTCTAATCCTTCTAGCTGCTAATGGCAGCTTCCCTTTTCCGACTTATTATATCTTGTATGTACCAGTATATTCACATGTTTTCTCTCCCATTAGAATGTCTGAGGGTGGTCCCTTGCCTTGCCTTTCTTTGCACCCTCAGCATAGTGTCTAACAGGCTAAAAGTACTTGTTGACTGATTGACTCCAAGGCAGTCATGTTTGTCAGGCAACTCCAAAGAGTTTAAAGTGCTGTATGCTTTAAATACCAGCTATTATTATTAATAACAACAATGATTACTATCGTTCCTCATAACCATACCAAGGACATCGATCTTGAAAGCAGGAAAACTGCCTAGCTGACATTACCTACTGGTAATTTTTAAAAAGTTCTTAAAAAGCATCTACCACCTACCTTGTTAGATGTCTACTTAATTCATGAACTTCCATTTCAGTGCTTTTAAATTCATTGAGCTCCTTCCGAATGGCAGCCTGAAATGAAGAGTGGCCCGTAAATATGTAAATAAAGAAGATGGAAAGAAATATATATATATTTTTATTTCAAACAATAAATTTTCTTAAGCAATGGAAATAAAAGAGCCATAAAGTGGGTTCCTTTACACAGAGAGGAAAAAAACCCCAATACCTGAGAAGCCCTTTAGAATCTACAGAAGAACACTTAAGACTCTAAATTGCAAATCCTGGAGGGAAATGCATTTCTCTCCCTTCTACCATCTCCCCTTTTTCCTCTTCTCTTTCTTTTTTCTATCTCTTGTCTGCTTTTCTCTCTCCCTCTGTCTCTATGGCTCTGTTTCTCTCTGTCTCTGTCTCCAGACCTGCTAGATATAGTCATCCAATCAATAATGGATATACATCTCCACAGATAAATCATGACCATTCTTAGGCTTAAGTGTCAATCTTTCTTCTTGCTGAGGTGAATAAAGAAAGTTGTTGCCAGCTACCAGGACTCCTTCAAAAACAAAATACAAAAATACATTGAGAAGAGCAAGAGCTCACTAGCTATCTCTCACTGTCTACCCTTCCCCCAATTCTTTTTTTTTTTTTTGCTTTTTGGAGGGAAATTGGGGTTAAGTGACTTGCCCAAAGTCACACAGCTAGTTTTTGTGTTAAGTGTCTGAGGCCAGATTTGAACTCAGGTACTCCCCAATTCTTTATTTATGAATACTCTCTTTTCTTTTATCAGTTCCAAGGTAATATACTGTCATCAACTTCTAGAAGCAGGTATATCTTTGGGGAAAAAACAATAAATCACAATCATTTCTCCCTCTACCCTTGATGAATTCATTTCTACTGTCCTGTCCAATGATGAGGGCAGAACAGAGTGCTCAGGTTCTGGTGCTGTTGGGAAAGAGGATGGGGTTGATCCTGGTAGAGGTTGAGGGGGGCGATCACAGGTCAAGATTTTAAACAAATGCTACTATAATAGATGTGCCCTTCATGTTTGATTTAATTGGCAGATCGAGAGACATGGAAGTTTAAGTTTGGGAAACTACCAGGTTCTCGATGACAGCAGCCCCACAGGGAAGGAGAAAGAGGCAGAGAGGGGAAGGAAGAGAGGGGAATAGGGTATTATCTTTCCCTAACAAACCAATTATGACAAATGCATGCTCCTCTGTCAGGGTGTTACTGTTTCCTGTTCATGCTTCCCTCTCTAGCCAAATGGGCACATTTTTGAGGAAGTAGGTTACCTTATTGCTTAAATAATTATACAACATCTTATCATTGCCCAGTCATATGGAAATGTGCATATGTGTATATGATGACATCAGTGACATCAGACCTGTTCCTGAAGGGTGATTTTCCTGGATTTGAAATGATTACTCATGCTATACTGTGGCCAGAATATTGGACTTGGGGTTATTGGATGGTCTGAATTTGAGTCTAGATTATGCCACCTACTAATAGCCATATGATATTTAATAAATCACTTGCTGCCTCCTTTCACTGATTCCTTTGCTTGTAAATCCTCATACTACCTGTCCTACAAAGTTGTTGTGAGGTTCAAATGAGCTGATATTTGCATTACGCATTATAGTCAGTGAAATAATAGAAAACTTCAGTGCTAGATTTGGAGACGGGGACATGAGTTCAAATGTCAGTTTTGCTACATATTACCCATGTGATTGTTACCTCTGTGGTCTTTAGATTCATTATTTTATTTTATTTTTTGATTTTTGGAGAGAATTTGGGGTTAAGTGACTTGCCCAAGGTCACACATCTAGTAAGTGTTAAGTGTCTGAGGCCGGATTTGAACTCAGGTGTTATTTCATTTTATCCTTGCAATAGCCCTGGGAGGTGCTATTATTAGTTGATTTTACAGTTGAGGAAACAGTAGACAGAAGTTAAGTGATGTGCCCGAGGTTACATACTAGTAAGTGTCTGAGGTTGAATTTGAACTCAGGTCTTTCTGACTCCAGGCCCAATGCTTTTTCCATTAAAGTACCTATCTGCCTCTGTGAGGGAAAAGGACCAGAGTAAACTTAGCACAGATAGAAAAGTGTTTCAGGGCTAATTGATGCTTCTGAGGGCCAGGATGAGGACAGATGTATGTGGGGCAATAAGAGATTGGTAGTCTTGTAAAAATATTGAATTTTCAGTCATTTATTTATAACTAAATCTATTTAGAATTTACTAAGTACCTAATAGGTGTCAGGTGTTGCGTTAGGTGCCAGAACTACAAATAAAAAGAATGAAATAGCCCCTACTCTCAAGGACCTAACATGGATCACCTGAATTTGAGCACAGATTGAAGTTGGCACCAATCATACAATGTATGCTTTCTGAAGAAATCACTCTAACTTGCTTTATCCTTTAAGAATGAGGGTTGGGTTAAGGGTATGGCCAAGAGGTCCCTGCCTCAAGTTAAAAGTGCTTTAAGTAATTATGTGTCACTGACTTTATTCAGAAGGCTGGCAAGAAGAGAGGAGGGCAGAGTGCCAGGAGTGGTGCTGGACTGTTGGTAACCAGTCATGAGGAATTAGGATGAAGAAAGGTCTACCTCCTTTGGAAAGTTTAAGCTCCTAGCTAGCATATCCTTTAATTAAAGATCAACTTCTGTACAATTCTGGCTTAGTGTTATATAAGGTGATCAAAAAGTCTTTAAAGTTTAAAAACACATAGGCTTTTGAGATTCCTTATATATACACATAGGTGTTTAGTTGAATTTTTAACTGGTTAGACTACATAAAGTAGAAGCAATGTATAGGAGAGTTAGGGTCCTATCCTAAGCTCATATGGCCCTTAGCAAACATAATAACTATTAAAATTAAAGTAAAAATTCATTGAGATTCCACTAATTAAAATTAGCATTAATGAAGATAGAGGATGGGATAGTTTTCAGTCATTTACTAAGGGCCTAATGTACCAGGCACTGTGCTAAGCCCAGGGAATATAAAATGTATATAAAAAAAAGTCCCTGCCCTCAAGGAGTTTGCAGTCTAACAGGGAGACAACATGCAAACAAATATATAGAAAGTAAGTTATGTACAGGATAAAGAGGAAACAAAAGAAAGAAAACAAAGGAATTAAGTTGTGGTGGGGGGTGGGGACAGCTTCTGGTCGAAGGTGAGATTTTAATTGGGACTTTAAAGGAAGTCTGGAAGGTGACTAGGTGGAATGGAGAAAGGAATGTGTTTCAGGCATGAGAGTCAGTTTAATTTTTGTAACTCATTTTGTTCAAACGAGTTTAAGTTTTGCAAACCTAAAAGTGCTATGAAAATGCTAATTATTATTATTATTCTGTTTAAAAAGGAGTGTGCTAAATGCAACAGTAGGGTAAATAAGACTACAACAGGAATGTTAGCTTTTTGTTTTTACTGCCCATAACCACTTAGAATATTTTAAAATATATATAATTTTAATAATAATATTTTAATTTAGACTATATAAATTATATATATTTTAATTTAATTTTAACATATTTTAATATTTAATATATGCATTTTAATATATATAATTTATTGCAATTAATCCCTACCTCTTTATTGAAGCAAGTTCCCCAAGACCTCTGGTTTCTAGCAGTAACTAGCCCTGAGTATATCTTGGGCAAGTCCCTAAATCTTTCAAAGACTCAATGTTATCATCTCTAAAATGGGGATAATAATGCTTGATCGCTGCCTTATAGTGTTATTATGAAGATCAACTAAGATGATGTATATAAAAACCTTAAAATACTAGGTTGGTTGATTATCAACTGTTAAAAAGGGCACCTAATAAAATTTTTTTATAAACATAATAAAATTTTTTTTGTGCCAAGTATAACAGACTTTTTTTCCCTTTCTCTCTAGTTAATCCCAAAGAGTGAAGTTTAACTGCACTTATGTGCACATTTCTTCTCTAAGTGTTGTTATACATTTTCTTACATATCTATTGTGACCTCTCATTTCTTTAACTACAAAGGATGGTAACCCATCAGTTACTTCTCAAGTCTCCAAAGAGGTAAATACTGCCTTCAAACATAGCAGGTGCTACAGCCTGCAGCATGAAATGTCAAATTGGAATTTGGATCGTTATCTTTTCTTCAATATCAACTGATTCCTTCTTAACTTTTCCTGTTTCTGTTATTTCTGGAACCAATATTTTAATATTATTATATATTATCATTATATTTATGTCATATATTTTATATTATTTATGTCATATAGTTATATTTCTGAAACCAATTTTTCTCAGTCACCTAAACTCAAAACTTTCCTTTTATCTCTGATCCTTCCATCTCCCTTATTTCCACACCCAGTTGCTTGCAACATCTTTTTAATTATACCTCACAGATAAATGAAAGAATTAAGGAGTTGGAAGGGGAACCTCAGGGGCTATCTGGTCAAATTCACACCAGCAAATGAAACCCCACTGGATTACAATGATGAGTGGTCATCTAGTCTTAGCTCAAAGACCTTCATAATATGTCAGTGAATCAATAAACATTAATCAAATGCCTATTTTGTAGCAGCGTACATGATATTATTATTGTGGCTGCTATTGTTATTGATACGATTAGGGCATGGTGGATAGAATGCCAGACACATATACTTGAGTTCAAATCTGGCTTCAGACACTTCTTAGTTGTGTGACCCTGAGCAAGTCACTTTACCCTATTTGTCTCAGTTTCCTCATCCATAGAATGAGCTAGAGAAGGAAATGGCAAATTACTCTAGTATCTTTGCCAAGAAAACCCAAATGGAATCACAAAGAGTCAGACATGATGGAAACCACTGAACAATAATAATGTGTTAGGCACTGTGCTAAGTCTGGGAATACAAAAAGAGGCAAAAGACAGTCTGTACCTTCAAGGAGTCATCCTTTCTATCTCCCATTGTACCAACTTAGTTCAGACTTTCACTGCTTACCTAGACTTCTGAACTGGTCTCCCAGCCTCCAGTATCTGCTCCTACCTAATTCATCCTATTGTTGTCAAAGAAATATTTTTTTAAAACTACCCCTATTATTTATTTTTAAATTAAAAAAACCGAGATCTGAATTCTCTCCCTCCTTTCTGCTCCTCCCCTGCCCACTGAGGTGAAAAATACGATATTAATTATACATGAAGTAATTCAAAACATATCTCCACATTAGCCATGTTGAAAAAAGCAAGAAAAATAAAGAAAGTTTAAAAATTATGCTTTAAACTCCATCAGTTCTCTTTCTGGAGGTGGATAGCATTTTTCATTGTAAATCTTTTTGAATTTTCATTGATCAGAATAACTAAGTCATTCAGAGTTGATCATCATACAATATTACTATTACTGTGTACAATATTTTCTCCTGGTTCTTCTCACTTCACTTTGCATCAATTCATATACATCTTCCCAGTTTTTTTCTGAAACCATCCTGCTTGTTATTTTTTATAGCACAATTGTATTCCATCACAATCATATACCACAACTTGTTCAGCCATTCCCCAAGTTGAGGCATCCCCTCAATTTTCAATTCTTTGTCACCACAAAAAATCTGTGATAAATATTTTTGCACATATAGATCCTTTCCCCCTTTGTAAAAAAAATCTCTTTGGGATACACATCTAGTAATCATATTGCTGGCTCAAAGAGAATGCACAGTTTTGTGGCTCTTTAGGTATAGTTCTGAATTGTTCTTCAGAATGGTTGGATCAATTCACAACTCCACCAACAGTGTATTAGTATCTGAATTCTTTTCACATTCCTTCCAGCCTCTGTCATTTTCCTTTTTTGTCATATTAGCTAATATGATAGGTGTGAAATGGTACCCCAGAGTTGTTTTAATTTTCATTTTTCTAATCAATAGTGATTTGGAGCATTTTTTCATATGACTATAGATAGCTTTGATTTCTTCTTCTGAAAACTGCCTATGCATATCCTTTGACCATTTATCAATTGGGGAATGACTTGTATTCTCACAAATTTGACTCCGTTCTCTACATATTTGAGAAATGAGGCCTTTATCAGAGAAACTTGCTGTAAATCCCCCCCCCCCCCCCACCCGAATTCCTACTTTCCTTCTAACCTTGGCTGCATTGGATTTTTTCTGTGTATGCAAAACTTTTAAAATTTAATAGAACTGAAATCAGGCATTTTACATCTAATAATGTTCTCTATCTCTTGTTTGGTCACAAATTCTTCCCTTATCCATAGATCTGATAGGGAAAATTTTCTATGCTCCCCTAATTTGCTTATGATATCACCCTTTATGTCTAAATCATGTGCTCGTTATCTTGGCATATGTTGTGAGATGTTGGTCTATATCTAGTTTCTGCCAAACTGCTTTCTAGTTTTCCCAGCAATTTTTGTTAAGTAGTGAGTTCTTATCCCAGAGACTGAGGTCTTTGGATTTATCAACCATTGGATTACCATGATCAAGTACTGTGTCTATTCCACTGATCCACCACTCTGTTTCTTAGCCAGTGCCGTATTATTTGATGATTACTGCTTTGTAATACAATTTGAGATTTAGTGCTACTAGGCTTCATAGTTTTGTTTTATTTTCCTGTCAATTCCCTTGATGTTCTTGACTTTTTGTTCTTTCAGATGAACTTTGTTATTACTTTTTCTAGCTCTATAAAACAACTTTTTGGTAGTTTGATTAGGATGGCACTCAATAACTAAATTAATTTAGGTAGAATTGTCATTTTTATCATATCTTATATTATATTATTTGTATGTTATATTATATATATTTTTCATATTGACTTGGCCTACCCACAAGCAATTAATATTTCTCCAATTGTTTACATCTGTCTTTATTTGTATAAAAAAAGTATTTTGTAATTATGCAAAGTAATATTTCTAATGGATAGGTCTAACCATGTTACATCTCTGCTCCAACATCTTCAGTAGCTCCCTAGTGCCCATCAGATAGGTGACACAGGTTGTAGAATTTAGCTCTGGGAGGAATCTTAGGGACCATCTAGTTGGTTCCCTTCATTTTACAAATGAGGAAACCAAATCATGGAAAAGAGAAGTTACTTATACTTCCTAAAGTAAGTAAATAGCAGACTATGGAGTCAAGTTGAGTGATCTTCTACTACATGCTAGCATTTGAGGCTCTCCTCAATCTATCTGGCTCTAGCTTTCCATTTCAGCCTTATTTCACCCTTCTCTCATTCATGTACCCTATGTTTTGGGCCAGACTGGATGACTTGTCAATCCCCACCCAATTCTTCCCTACCCTCTCTTGCCTCTAGCTCAGGTGCTACCTCTTTCATGAAGCCTCTAATCCTAGTCAGGAGTGACTGATTGCCCTCTCCTTGAATCTTATTAGAGATTATATGCATGACCTATATGATTGCTCCTATGGATTCAATCTTATTTTTAACATCACACGTAAAGATAACTTACTACCTGTGTGACCTTGGGCAATGTCACAACCTCTCTGGGGGAAGCTGAAGGGACTGGGCAATATGCCCTTTGAGGTTCTCTCCCCATCTCTAGTTATTTGGATAAATATCTTACCTACCCATTAGATTATAAACTCCCTGAGGACTTGGACTTTATTTTTTTCATTTTTGTATTACCAGCACCCAGCTAGGCATATTGCAAAAAAGAATCAATTTAAGGAACTTTTGCTGAATTATATTGAACTGAGTGAATCAATCAATCAATCAATCAATCAACAGTCATAAAATCCCTGCCCTGTTCCCCCTCCCTGCTATGTGCCAGGTACAATGCTAGGTGCTGAGGATATAAAGACAAGAAAACAATGCCTAATGCCTAATTCTCAAGGACCTTGTGTTTTATTGGGAGGAGACAACATCCACAAATATAAGGATGCATAGAATAAGTATATGTATTTACATATACTTAAATGTTAACTAAATACAAGAAGAAATGGGAAAGGGTCTGTGACCCTTGGCATCTCCCTCTTCTCTGTGGAATCAGCCTCTGCTGGCCTCCTTTATTCCCTTCTGTAAAGTGGGTGTGATTGTATTCATCCTTTGTCTATGACTTTCCTAGAGTGTGAGAATTAACTCCAGCGATGATCACAAGCTATTTGGAGCTCCGGGAGAAGGTGTGATGGAAATAGCTCTATTATTTGCCCAGCTGTTGGACCTCCCCACTGTATTCAGCTGCCAGCTGAGATTGTGACTAACACTTTGGGGCCCGTCTCATTAGGGAGCTCCCTCACACCAAGTGTGAAATACAATAACAAATCCATCCTCCCCAGGGCAGGAGCCAGACTCTGGGCTCCAGCTATTTTCTTTCCCTCTCCCTCCCTTACGGCTCTGCTTACTTTGTCTGCAGCAGTGAGTCGAGTCCAGGGCTTGTCTGCTCTCCTGTCATAATCCTGAGCATCGGCGACTTCCACATAGTCACTGAAGCGAATGAGAATCTTCCTTTCACGGAGCTCTTCAACTGTGGGCCTCTGACTGAGCTGTAAGGGAGAGGGGGAGAGATGAGGTACCTAGTGCATATCACAGCATCCAGTGCTTTCTAGCTCTGGTCCAATCCCCCCACTTTACAGATGAGGAAACTGAGGCCCCGGGAAGTTAAGGGACTTCAAAGTCACAGAGTGAGTAGTCATAGGTGGTGACTAGGGTCAGGGCTCTTTCCTGATGCCATGCCTCCTCCATGCTGACTTATCTAAAGTCATAATTAGTTCAGGCCAGAGTCTTGTACAAAATTTGGGTCTCCTGACTTACAATCTAAAGTTCTTTACATTATGCTATCAGTGAGTGCCATTTTGCCTTCTTAAGGCTATTTTTCAGGTTCTGTAACTATGGTCACAGGCTTAGTTGCAGTCAGGACACTTACTCTGCAAAATAAACAAATACATTCCAGAGACTGTTCTTGTTCAACACCATTCTGGTATCATGTGGTTCTTGGCTAGAGATGGAAAGTTCATTCCCTACTGCCAGTTGGAGGACACAGGGGAAGCAATGGGCATTGTATGGGAGCCAAATTGGGTAACAGGCTTGTGTAATGCTCCTACTCCGTTAGGACTTGGGTAGGTCTAGGTCACAGGGGTGGGGAATCTATGGCATTGAGGCCACAGGTTCCCTACCCCTGGGGGTCTCTGGAGTCTAAAGCTGACCTAGAATGCCAGGAGATTTTACACAGAAGTAGTAAAGGTTCTTTATCTAGGGTCTGTCAGTTTGGTTCTTTTCTTTGAAAAATAGTTTTTGGCAATCAAATTTCAATATAATTGGCTTCCTTTGTAATTCTATGCATTTTATTTCATGTTATTTTATAATATTATTTTGAAAAGGGTACATAGGCTTCACTAGACTGCCAAAGGAGTCCAGGAGAGGGAGCTAGGGTGTCATAGTGGGAAGAGCACTGGGTCCCCAGTCAGGGAAACCTGAGTTCAAATATGGCCTCAGATACTTACTAGTTGTGTGACCCTGGACAAGTCACTTAACTCCTGTCTCTTTCCCATTTTCTCAAATTGTAAAACAGGGATGATAATAGCATTTACCTCCCAGGGTTGTTGAGAGGATCAAATGAGATCTTATTTGTAAAGTGTTTATTATAATGCCTGGCACATATAGCTGCTATGTAAATGTTTATTCCCTTCCTCTCTTCCTCCTATGACACACAAAAAGGGTTAAGAACTCCTGGTCTAGAGGGCCCTGGAAATCACCCAATCAGACTGAAAACCATCTCTCTAAAGAAGCTTCAGATCAGCTCTGGTCTGTGTAGTCTGTCCTAAGATGTAGGGCCGAAGCAGGGAGCATGGCTTGATGTGGCCTGTGTCTTGTTGCAGAAGGCTGTAAGGGGAAAGTGCAGCACTGGGGTGTCCCTAATTATAATAGTTTCCTATTATAATGATAAAAATAATAAAGCAAAGCATTCATTAAGGTCTACCACTCTGAGAACAGCTAAGCAGAGGCTTGCAGTGACTATACCTCCTGTTATAAGTTCCCTGTCTTCATCACGGCTGCAAAAAAGCATAGCTCTCTTGGCCTTTATGAAACTGGTAAGGCTTTCAATATCCAATTGCTTTGCGATCCAAAATGTTGCATTCCACTGAGCTGTTTGTTGCAGGTTTTTTGGCATGAGCAGCCAACTCTGTTTAAAAGCTGATACTGGGTGGTGGGATCTCTGCCCTTAGGTCAAACAAAAGCCAGAGCTAAAAACCTCTTGCTGTGTAAAGCCCATGTAATAAATGGATAAAAAAAATCCATCGTTATTAACACTGAATCTTTCTGCTGGGCCTGAATGAAGTCTGGGGAGGCACAACTATGTGTCTTGGCTACACACATGGTGTTAGGCTGGGGGAAAGGAGGACTTGGGGAGAGGACATGTGGGAGGGAAGATGTATCCATAGTTACTTTCTGTGCCATCTGAGGGAATCAGATTTGCCTCCAAGCTCGGGTTTGTGTGGAGCGGTGTTGGCTTGAAGTGGGCCAGGGGGTGGGAGTAGGTTGTTTCTTTCAACTTGTGGGCCTTTACAATAAAAATGTATAATTTCACACCAACCAAAGCCAAGAATTTCATTGAGACCAAAACGTTGCTAGTGTCTAAAAGCCAAAACCAAGGCAGGGAGAAGGGAGGAAAGGAAGGACCATTGTTCTCTCCAGGTTTGCTCTCTGGACACAACCTAAAAATCTGCCTTACACAGTATGAATGTTATGACAGAGGCAGCTGCCATCACTACCAAAAAGCCTGCCAGGTGCTATATCATTTGCTTTCCTGCCTTATAGAATTTGTTAAAATTAAGTGGAGGTGATTTACTGAGGAAGGCAGAGGGTTAAGGGGAAGGTATTTAATAAGTAGCAAGCAGCAAGACCAGCATCTGGCTTGTCTGTGATAAGGGGTCAAAAGAAACAGAACTATGGGACAGGAAGCAATGTATATTCCCCACCCTGCTCATCCACTTCCTCACCTCAGCTCAGCCTCTTGGCAGTTTGGGGCTGCAACTGGAGATATGTGACCACACTGTATTCAGGGAAGCTGCCTTCTCATTCTCCCCTTTCTCACATCACACTTTACAAAGTTGTCCCTTCACTCACATACCCACAATTTAGTTCTCAGGCACCAGTGATAACCAATTGTGGGTGGCTAAAAAGGAAATGATGATGCAGGAAGTGATTTCTTTTGGGAAGTTGAAAAGGGGTTTAGATATTGCTTTAAGCACCTGAGAAAATGACCCAACTATTGCTTTTTAGAATTGTTTCCTTTTGTATTTGCCTGTCCATCATGAAAAATTAATTCATCATCATTGGCCCCGACAATGGCAAATTATGGCTCAGGGGTTTACCCTGAGATTTTGTAAAGTTGAGTAAGGCTTACCTCACTTTTTCTTTTTTTTTTTGGAGGGCAATTGGGGTGAAGTGACTTGCTCAGGGTCACAAGGCTAGTTTTTGTGTTAAGTGCCAGAGGCTGGATTTGAACTCAGGTCCTCCTGACTCCAGGGCTGTTGCTCTATTCACTGTTCCACCTACCCACCCCTTACCTCACTTTTTCAAACAAACTTGAAATTGTAAGGAATTGGTGGGTCCAATCATGACTTATAAATTTTAAAACTTCTTCTGAGTTCCTAAATTTTGGGGGGGTATCTCAGCGGAGTAACTAGTATTTTCAATCATTTCAATTAAACTGTTAGGCTGTCCCTTTTAGAGACATAAGCCAACTTATTTTGTTTTATTTGCTGTGGAACGGAGAACCCAGGGGGAAGTGCCCAAGCACCTCCCTGGAAAGTTTATGCTTGGTTAACACTTTCACTTTTTTGCAAAATACTTCCCTCCCAACAGCTTTTATAAGGTAAGGAGTAAAAATATTATCACCCCCATTTTAATGATTAGGAATTTGAGTCTCCAAAAGGTTAAGTGACTTGCCTAAAGCTCCTTGTATTTTTGTATTGAACGCTGTAAAGTATCCATGTGTTGGACCCACCAATTCCTTAAATTCATTGGATCTATGATGTCTTTATTATGAATGAGATCCACTAGTCAGCCTATAGCCCAAGGTCATGGGGTTAGAGCTGAGGAGGTTGATTCAAACCCAGGTTCCATGAAGCTAGGCTCAGTTTTCTTTCCACTATATACCACACTGCATCTCCAATAAGGACTGTGACCTTTTGACAAGACAACCAAGTGGTGTCCTATAGACTCATGGGACAGGGAATTGCAATTTGTATTATGTATGGCAAATGTTTCCAAAGTCTTCACTTGAGAATCTGGCAGTAGCTGATCTTTAAAACAATGGGTGAGAATTTAAAGGATTGAGGCCCTGTTTGAAGGTCTTTCCACATATGTGAGGCTAAGCAAGTCACTTGATCTTTTGGGGGATGCATCTTCTCTGTCTGTTAAGAGGGCTTGTGCCACATGTTTGGAAAAGCACTTAGGAAGGTAAGATTTGTGAACACAAATCATAGTTTTTTTAGTGAGGATAATTTTCAAAGAATCTCTAAATTGCCTTAAGTAAAAATCTACTAATAAGTATTAAAAATTAATTTTAAACTGTCTCCAAGATTTGGATATTGATTCTCTGAAAATGACTGTAAAAGGCTAAGGATGTTGTATTTAATAATAATAATAATAAAAATAGCTGCCATTTATATGGCACTTTAAGGTTTACAAACTTTAAATGTTATCTTATTTTTTACTCTGATAACAACCCCTAAGGCAGGTGCTATTATTATCCTCATCTTACAGAGGAGGAAATTGAGGCAAATAGAAATTAAGTGACTTGGCTCAGAGTCATAGCTAAGTGGCTGAGGAAGGATTTGAACTCAGGTCTTCCTGAATCCAAGTTTGGCTTCTATCCTCTATGAATGTGGTTGTTTCTTTTTTAATCTTCTTCAGTGTCTCATAAATTCATTACTCTTGTCAATATCACCAAAACACTAATCCAGAATAACTCAGTGAAGAAGGGTGTTATTGTTAAAGAGGTCACTCTGATGGTTTTAAGAGGCTTTATAATTAGCACTTCTATTTTTACAGGCATTGTAATACTTCAGTTGCCAAACTTGAACTGAGTGCTTTAAAAACTTCAGACCCATTGATTTAAATTGGGGCCTTTGAAATTGCTTCCTCTGACTGAATAATTTCAATATTGTACTCTTTGAATAATTCAGTCTGAATGGCAATATAAGTACATTGATTAGATGGACAAGAAGCATCATATCATAAGAATGGAGAAATCCATAGTCCCTGATTGCTGGAGAATTCAGTTTTCTATCTAGATTGGTAGTTTTGAGAGACCCCTATTGTATTGGGTTAAGGGGTCATAATGTGTGTTGAACATTTAAAAATAAACTTTTAAAAATTCACTTTAATTGAAAATAAAATAGACAATAAGTGTCTTACCCTCCAGGGGACTCAGAATCACTAACCTAAAAAGCTGGGTGCAGAGTCTAGACAGAAATGAGGGCTACCCTCCCTAATATTGTTGAGGTCACAATGCAGCAGGCTGCTAATGGAAAATGGCCATCAAATGACCAGTGAAGCAATGCCAAGGTCACACAAAGGGAGGAAAGGGGCGTCCTCTGTCGGCCCCCTCTCACCTTTCGGGTTAGCCTCCTCTTGATTTCTCGCTTTTCTTCTTGCTCTTCTTGTTCATTCCGAGCTGGAAGAGAGATAGATACAAGATTCTTTTGATTTTTTTGTGAGTGGCCAAAATAGAGGTGCATCATTGAAGTTTTTATTTCCATGTTTATTTCTTATGTACTACTCTTACAGGGCATTTCACAGTCCATGAAAAAGTTCTTCTGCAAGTAGGATGGCCCCTGCCTCTAATCTCTTCTGCTCTTTTGTCTTTCATCATATATGCTAGGAAAGCTTTCCAAATTGCCTGTGCTCATTCAATATGGTCTAAACATTACTTGTTGAACTTATTGTGGTTTCTTTATTTCTTTTGGTTACCAGACCCCATGCAATGAGTATGGGTATCAGAAGATGAAAATAATCAAGATGTTACAAGAAACACATGGAAAACTTTTGAGCAGGTTTTGGGGAAGAAAAAGGATGGTTTTCTTCCTCCAAAGTGGCTGCTGGTTTGCCTAATTGCCCAGCCAATCCATCCAGACTTAACTATATCTTATAGGTTCTGCTGCCTCACAGAGACAAGACTAGGGCTCATTATGATGTAAGTCTTTTCCCTAACTCAGCCGGTGGGGGGAGAGGGGGAGGGGCAGAATTGAGGGTACTAAAGGGGACTACCTGCTACAGAAAAAAAAAAAAAGCAAATGCAAAAAACTGGAAATTGACACTATGACCCCAGTGGGGGTCAGACAGGAGAAACTCCGGAAATGTCTATTTTCAGAAATTCCCTGAATAAACCCTTAGAATTATCCAGATAACCAATGTGGCGTTTCTGGGCCCAGGCTGTTTTGTGGATGTATGCAACAGCATATGATGATTATATAAAGTCTCATATAAAGTACCCCAAGAGCTCAGGAAATTAATTCTTGAATGTGCTGCTGTAGGGTCAGTGAGGCAGAAGGTTTACTTGCTCCTTTTTTAAGAAACAGATGCAAAATGGTTGAGGAAAAAAAGTCCAGGCTTGGAGAGCAGCAAGCCTTCCCTCTGGTTCACTGAAGGCTCTTGCTAAATCATTCTGTACCAGAAGTCAGGGCAGAACAGTGCTCTAAAGTCAAGACCTGTGTTTGTCTGCTTCTATATGACCTTGGGCAAGTTCCTTAACTCCTGGAGCTTCAGTCTCCTTGTGAAATGAGGGGGTTGTGTTAGATGATTTCCAAGCTCCTTTCCAGTTCTGGCACTAAGATTCTGTGATCATTCGGTATTCCCACAGTGAGATACAGAAATAACAGAAATGACAGGATAATGCCTCAGAGGGCCTGGTATATAGTAGGTGCTTAATAAGTGCTTGTTGATTTGACAGACTGCTTCTAACTTCTAGGATAGAAAACAGTTAATAGTGGCATGGGGAAGCATTCCAAAGAGGTTTTTTACTGATTGAACTTTTGAGATGAAGCAAAAACAAAATATGCTTATCTTTTTTTCATTTGCATATGGGAAACAGGGCAGCCAGGAGGCACAGGAGGATACAGTACCAGGCCTGGAGCCAGGAAGACCCGAGTTCAAATCTGGACTCAGACACTTTCTAGCTGATGACCCTGGGCAAGTCACTTAATACTGTTTGCCTCAGTTTCCTCATCTGTAAAATGAGCTAGAGAAGAAAATGGCAAATCATTCCAGTATCTTTGCTAAGAAAGCCCCAAATTGGGTCATGAAGAGTCAGACACAACTAAAAATAAACAAACAAACAACAAATATGGAGGACACACACATATGTATATGTATATATGTGTGTCTATGTATATGTGTATACATATATGTATGTATATATGTATATACACAAATATATATATAGAGAGAAAAGTGTTGGAGATTATCTATTTTACAGATGAGGAATCTGCTGCACGGGGAGGGTAAGTCGTTTGCCTAAGGATATGTCATGAGTGAGTAACAGAACTAAGACTTGAGCCCAGATTCTTTGATCCTAATTCTCTACTCTTTCTACTATCCCAAACTGGCTTGGTCAAGATAACAAAGTTAAGAGAATGAAACCAGGAATGGAGCCAAGCCGCCATGATTACCAATGACATTTACATTAATTGGATTCACCTCACAAGGAAGGGGAAATTCCCCAATCAAAGCCAGTCTTACCTGAAGACAAAGTAAGAGGTTGGTTGTCTGCATGATGTGATTTGAGGAATGTCATCAAAGGGCATATACTACCCCCGCTCCCCCAATTGTTTTGACCAAACCGAATAATTACCAAACTGACTAGCCTGACACAACGTTTAAAATGACAAATTTAAGGGATTATATTGGGTTTGAAGATTATTTCCTAAGAGTCACCTTTCAAAATGTAATATGCTTCTTGGAAAGAAAATACATTAAGCCACTACCAGTTATTAACATAACTTACCCTGTATGAATTATTGTGTTGGAGATTAGCATTACTTCAAAAGGCAGGAGTGGCCATGAAAGGTGAGACACTGGAGAGATAAGTGCTGAGTGAGGAAGGATGGAAGGGGAGATCCGCACTCTGACCTTCTAGGAGTGGCCAGGCATGGACAGGGTGTCCCCTGAGGTGTTGGGGGTTTGGAGTGGGAGGAAGGAGAGCTCTTGAAAAGATACAGTGGAAACACCAGAACACTGGGCTCCCGGATCTCTGGGCATGGAGGTGATAGGTTATGGTCAAAGTAAATTTTCAAAGAATCACAGAATGCTGGATACCTTAAAAATAATCTTGTCCAATCCTCTCATCTTATGAGTGAGAAAGAGGTCAAATGACTTGCTTTAGGAAACATAGGTAAGACAGGACTCAGGTCTCCTGATGTCCAGGCCAGTAATATTCTTTTTAATACACCACACTGCCTTCACCGACCTTGCATTTTTGCTGAGGACTAATGAACCTTGCAAACCATTATATGGGACAAACCTCAGGCTAACTCTGGTTATCACTGACCAGTGCACTGAAGCTACGGGCTACACATTCCATGAATAGCATGGTGGGCTTGGGAATCTTAGCTAGGCCACTAACAAAGCTCCCGAAATAAAGGCCAAAAGCTCACCTAGATCACCTAAAACCACCTCTCTAGATAAAAGCACTTTCTAACCTGGAGGAATGTAATAAATACAGGGGGTTGTCATAGGGTGGGTAAATGACCTCACTGTTATGGTCAGTATCAGTTAATAGTGTTCATTATGTGCTCATATACCTAGGGTGCTGCTGTACAAAAATCAAGAAAAGGGGGTTTATCACTGAGCAGGTTGGGGTTAATCATTATTTATATATCTCTTAAAGGGTAGCTAGGAGACATAGTGGAAAGAGAGCTGGGTCAGGAATCAAGAAGACCTCAGTTCAAATCTAACCTCAGACACTTACTGAGTGACCCTGGGCAAGTCACTTCACCCTGTTTGCCCCAATTTCCTCATCTATAAAATGAGCTGCAGAAAGAAATAACCTCAACCGGGGTCAGAAAGAGTCAGATGTGACCAAATGCCAACAATGTAGGTTTGCTGAGAGCTTCAAACACACTGTCTCATTTGATCAAAACAGTCCGGGGAAGACTGGTCTACAGATATTATTAGCTCCATTTTCTTTCTTTCTTTTTTTTTTTTTAAAGCAGTTGGGGTTAAGTAACTTGCTCAAGGTTACTCGGCTAGTCATTTGATTTATGCGTGGGTGCTCATTTTCTGAGGCCGGATCTGATCTCGGGTCATCCAAACTCCGAGGCCGGCTCTCTTACTCACTGCGCCACCTAGCCGCCCCTTTAGGGCAATTGGGGTTAAGTAACTTGCCCAAGGTTACACGGCTAGGTTTTTGTTTGTGCGGATTAAGTGTCGGAGGCCGGCTCGCTGGCTCCGAACTCATGTCCTTCTGACTTCAGGACAGGCGCTCTATTCACTGTGCAACCTAGCTGCCCCTATTAGCTCCATTTTCTAAATAATGAAACTGAGGCTCAGAAAGGTTGTTGCTTACCCATGGTTCATAGATTTAGAACTGGAAGACACCCTAGAGGCCATCTTGCCCAATTCTCTCATTTTACAGATGGGGAAACTGAGAGAGATTACAGAGAGAGATTAACTGATTTAGCTAAGGTTATATACAGCTAGGATATGACTGAGGCAGGATTTAAATTTAGATCTTTCTATAATTTCAACTCAAGTTCTGGAAGTTCCAATATATGAGTCTAGGCTCTAAAACCAGATCATATTACCATTTCCCCCTCTCTTTTTACCATAGTAGTGATAGCCAACATTGACAGAATGCTTTAAGGCTAATGAAGTGCTTTGTGCATATGTACTATCTCTATAGATCCTCACAACAACATGGTACAAGTATTATTATTAGCATTTTACAGATGCAGAAACTGCAACTCAGAGAAATATAGTGGGGTTTCTTAAGCTGTTGTAGTTCATTCATTTTTTCCAGTTGTGCCTGACTGTTAGTGACCCTATTTATGATTTTCTTGGTAAAGATAATGGAGTGGTTTGTCATTTCCTTTTCCTGTCCATTTTACAGATGAGGAAACGGAGACAAATAGGGTTAAGTGACTTACCCAGGGTCACATAATTGGTAAGTATCTGAGGTCAGATTTGAATTCAGGATGATGAGTCTTCCTGACTTCAGACCAGGTACTCTATCCACTGAGCCATCTAGCTGCCTCTAAGACCACACAGTTAATATAGTGTCAGGGTCAGTGCTCAAACCCTGTACTTTGGGTACTACAATCCAATTCCTTTTCTCCTTTGCTGTGTGGTTGAAGAGGGTCCAAAGCATATAAAAACAACAACCACCACAAAGTCTATCTGAAAGACCTAGAATTATCTATATTTAAAAAATGATCAATTAAAAAATTCTGCCAGAATTTTGTCGCTTGTGGTTTGGGGTGGATTTTAGAAAATGTAAAAGGACCAAGACTTTGGAATTTGTCAGGCATTGCTTAAGGTAGCAAGGCTTTTGAGCAGAAGAACATTTTGAGCTGTGGGGTAGGGAGTAGAGAAAAAAGACGTTCAAACAAGCCCCCTTTTTTTCTCAACCTTAGATTTCCTCAGTCTATAGGGAAATCTCTGCCTACTTCAGGAATGCATGCTGCCCAGAGCTCAGTCTGCCAGGCTAGTCTGGGTAAGAAATGTCTCAGATAGGTAATGAGTCTTGGAATCAGGAAGACAGACCCGAATCTGAGACCACTTACTAATTGTGGTATCACAGATAAGTCACTTAACTTATAGATAAGTCATTTAACTTAACTTTAACTCGATATGACTGACTTGTTGTCGAGCTGGGAATCAGAGGGGGCTATAGGAGTTTTATCCCCTCTTCTAGACAGCCTTTTCACTGCTTCTGAAAGAGAATGCCTACGTGGCTGCCGGACTCAAAATCAGAAATACCAGGATCTGAATTCTACCTGAGACACTTAGCTGTGTGTGACTCTGACCAAGTCACTTCTCATCTGCCAGACTCAGTTTTTTCCTCTGTAAAATGGGGATAACGTCTTTAACATCATGCTTTACCTCATAGGCCCGTGAAGGTCAAATGAAATAATACTTTGTAAATTTTAACTTGCTGTATAAATGCCAGGAGCCATTCCTATTGTCATGGGGAAAGTAAGCATTTCCATGAAGGTTGTCTTAGTTTGTTCAGAGGCAGCATGAGGAAGATAAAAGAGGACAGATGGCCTAGGTTTAAATCCTGTCTCTGACAGTAATACTTCCATGACCCTTAACATCCTTGGGCTGTAGGTTCCTTATATGTAAGTTGAGATGCTTGCCCTTAATGGCCTCAGAGATCTCTCCCAGCTCTGGCTCTATGATGCTTGGCTAGGCCTAGGTGGGAAAGCTTTACCATAGGGACACCCCAGTTAAATATTTTTATCACAAACTCTGAAATCTCTAAGTATGTGCCAAAAGATGAATATGGTCATTAGAGTTGGCGCTTTTTAGGGCCAAGAAAAAATGGGAAAATGAAGGTGGCTTGCTTATTTTTTGCTTATATTTCTGAGATAAATGGAAGCAGGTTCATTATTTCTGTCTTTTCCTGTCTCCAGTTTACACAATGATAAGTATATAATGGATCTGAGAAGATCATATGGGAGCTGAAGGGCCTGACATCATCTCAATGGAATTTTCCCCCTGACAATGAAAATCAGTTAGAAAAGATTCCAATTCTCTGTTAGGGAACACTGCGTTTACCTCTTGCCTTCTAATTTCTCATTCAGAAAGAAACTTTCTTAGGGGACTCTTGAATACCAGGAAAATAGAAGCAACTCCTTTGTAGTGTGGGAAGCACTGAATTCATCTTCAGAATAAAATAAAAGGGAGGCAAGGGGTGGTGAGGAGAAACCACATGGAAGGGGGCAAAGAGAGAAAACATAAGAATAATGCTTTGGGATAGAGTTAGTGCAAAAGATCTTTGTTCTAGACTGTCCTCTCATCCTCCCATATCTGCTCACCTCAAGGAACTCAGGACTGACCACGTTACTTCATTAGATTAATGGCAAAAGTAAAATAAAAGAATTTGCAATGTTAATGAGAGGGGGAACTCTCAGTTATAAAAAATTAGAATGTATGAGAAAGCTCATTAATAGCAAAGCCACAAAAAGTTTATCTTTTACTCTATTTTCTGACCCATGAGGTAGTTCCTTAGCAATCAGCACTGATACACATAATATTTTGCACACATCAATACATATATATATCCATACAATATATACTTATAAATATATATATGCATGTGTCTATATATATACATGCACAACATATACTTACAAATATATATGCATGCATGTATGTGTATATGCATGTCTATATATACACACACACAACAGACGTATGTATGTATATATATGTGTCTATATGTGTGTGTATATATATAAATTTCCTGGGGCAACTCATCTCATATCTCTATGCAAATCACTAGGGAACTTTGGATAGATAATGAACCCTAGACTCAGAAAGATTGACCTGGGTTTCAGCCCAGCCTCTGAGACAGTTACTAACTATGGTATCATAGACAAGCCATTTAACCTCTCAGTACCCATGGAAACTCTCTAAGAATATAAATAACAAATGAACTGTTGATTTGCATTCATTGAGGAAGTTTCCATTCTTGGTGTTCTTTATATGGATGGAACCACTAATTCAGATAACTGAACATATATACATGTATATATATATATATATATAATCCCAGTCACTATCACATGTGCACCTATGCTACCTATCCATATGGTATTCTGCATATGCATGTGTGTAATACATATATTTATTTATCTGACTTTTATTTATTTTAAATCTTATTTAAAATATAAATATTAAAACATATGTTCTATATTTTAAATATTTTATATTTATTTATATATTTTATTATTTATCTGACATACATGTAGATGTGTGTATCTATGTATGTATACATATATAAACATACACATATATACCCATTATATATAGATCATTCACAATTATGATCACATAGGAAGAAAGAGTAATGTGAACTGAGCTAGCTGTCATGACAAAGAATTGGTGTTGGGGAACTGTGGAGACAGAAATAAGTTTTGATTTTCTAAATGTTTCCTATACTTTACTACAATAAAGTTTATTGGGTTTCATGAAGCAACTGCCTCCTTTATTTTTAGCGGTATGTCTTAAAAATATTTTAATATTAAGCAACTGTTCTCAATAAATCTTTACATATTTCTTTGCTTGAGCTTCAGGACTTATTTATTTTAAAAAGTCACTATTACAGAGAAAGTAGGGCTATTCCTGAGGCCCAGTATCAAGCAGGAATACAATAACCAAGTTGTGGGAGTTTAAAGAAACAGAAAATAAGTACTTTCAGAACACATTTGGTAATACTTTCTTAGGTTCCAATTTGAATGGTCAAAAGGATGAGAAACTTCATCTGTATCAAAGTTTCAACAAACTTTACTCTCTCCCAGCTGTTCAGCAGAACCAGCAGGTGGTCCCCTTATCTGGGTAATCAATATTGTTCTCTGATTTCTTTTTAGTCAATTACTGATTTTTTCAAAGTGGCCCTCTAAAAACCAAAATTCTCTTGCTGATGATTTATTTTCCTCTTCTATTTTACATAGTATTTCTGCTCATAAGACCATAATTAAAATTACTATAAGTAAATGTTCACATTTTGTAAGTATACATGAGGACAGGCACTTCTGACTTGTTATGTTTATTGGGAATTTGTCTTTGATGTGCTCATATTACTAGATTTTCCCTTAATTTTGAGAATACTCTTCATTACTGGCCTTACCTAGTCAGAGCTGTACCCAGAAGAAAAAGACGGAGGGAGGGAAAGAGAGAGAAAGAGAGAGAGAGAGAGAGAGAGAGAGAGAGTGAGAGAGAGTGTGTGTGTGTGTGTGTGTGTGTGTGTGTGTGTGTGTGTGTGTGTGTGTGTGTGTGTGTGTGTGTGTGTGTGTGTAAAGTGGTTACAACAACCCCCAAAGACCAGAGTTCCCTAGAAGTCACTTACGTTTCAGAATGTTCCTTTGCTCCAACTCCTCGGCAGTTGGCCTCTGGCTCAGTCGCCTGCGGAAAAAATCCAGGAAAAGTTTTTGGACCATATCACATCCTTCTCTAATGGCTATTCTTCACAGACCCTTTTCCACACATGAAACAGGAGGGGTGGAGGATGGGCTCGGTCCATCATGTGTTCTGAAGGGCTGAATCTCCCGGAGGACACTTTTCTTCTCAGTTCCTCTATTTCAAACCCCAGCAAAGGCACAGTGTGTTGTGTCATGGTAAAGCTGACCCTCCTCCTTCCTCCTTTCATTAGCCCCTCCTTCCTTGCTCCCTGCCCCCACCCCCTCTGCCTTCTAGGCAAGTTGAGTGAAACTTAGACTGGACACATGTCTTCAAAGAAATTTGCTTCCTCTCACTGCTGACTTAGTCCCAAGCAGGACTATGACTTCTTTTCCCCTTCTCGATGATGCAGCCAGTTTTGAGCCCTGTGCCTAGTTTTCTCAGTCCCAGGTGAAACATAAAGAAATCCCCAGTCAATGGAGACTTAACAGGGCATGTCTCAACTACTTAGTACAAAGGCCTTCTTCTTCTGGTCTCCACCCCACCATCAGTGCTTTATTAGACTGTGAAATAACAAAATGAACAGGATCAGAAATGATACTCTTGTGCTTTTTTTTTTTTTTGCCTTAGCAAATAAAACATCACCAAGGGCCATAGGGTGGCATGACCTCCAGCTAGCAGGGAAAAGAGTAGGAAGAAAAATCTACACATAAGAACACAAGTATCAAGGACTGGAATGAGAAATATGAATAGTACCCAAGGAAGTAACCACATACTTTCATTCTTATAAAAAGGTCCAGGAATGATAACACTTGACACAGTGCAAGTGGGCATTAACAGAGAAGATTGTCTTTTCTGAAGCTTTGAGTGATTATGAAATAAGCCTGCAATTATTAAGAGTTCTCCACTGCCCTTTGTGATGAAGTGTTTGTGAGGAGAAAGTTCTGGAAGGAACGCCAGCCTTCCCAGAGTTTTCCATTGGGATTTAGTGATGTGTTGTAATTAATAGATTCTCAACATACAAATGCTGTTAATTCCTACCGGTTACCAACTTCCACTGCTGGTGAGATGGTTAGATTGGGGCTCTGGAAAGAGTTTCTAGTGAGAAATTTCAAGCCCTGAGGAGTTTTAAAAATCTTTATCAGTAATACCTCTATCTGATGACTCAGTATAGGTTCCTGGAGGTTATCCCAGGAGACAAGGCAGTGTGTACAGGTGGACAAGTCTTATCGTCCAGGAAAGGCTAAAATCTAGGCACAGTGACTGACTATATGCTTGTTATTTGAAAACATTCAGAAAGATTTGTAGTCAGGGTGTTGGGAGCAGTGATATATTGACTTTACAAGTAAGGCAAGGAAGGGAATGCTATCTGCAGTCGTGGAGGGTATATCTATCCACATTGATGAAGTCACAGATCTTCAGCTACATCTATTCTTACTTCTCTGGGTAATCAATCATTCCTTCTCAGTTTTAGCAATGTTAAGTCATCATCATCTTATTCAGAGATGTTGAGGAGAAAAGCAAAGGATAGGTTTAAGAGAAAGGATTTAGGTTAAACACACACAAAAAAATTCCTGATTATAAAGGTTGCAAGACCTGTAAATTGTTAGCCACTGACTTCTCTGGTCTTTGTTTTCCTCATCTCTAAAATGTTATGATTCTATGATAAAATCAAGGCGAGGGAGTAGAAAAATTGGGTTTAGGACCCACATTTTTAAACTTTTTGTTTGGAATTCTTATCTATGCCCTTCTCTAGTTTTTATCCTGGCTCCATTCCAACCTTGAACATTTCTTTTCCTCCTTCCCCCCCACCAGTTTTATTTAAAACACAAATATGTCTTTCTCTGTAATGACTAATGGTTCAAATGATGCCGGATTTGAAAATACAGCTCATATTATATAGAATTTTAAGATTTGCAGAATGCTTCAATATATTACCTCATTTGATATATACACATACATATTGCATATGTATATATGTATGCAGTATAATATACATACAGCTATACCTGGAATAGTTCTAGGTAATGGACAGAGATTCCAGATCTAAGGTGTATGAGGGAAGGGCTCTAGGGATCCTACCTCTTATTAAACCAACTCCTGCTATCTGTAGAATCTTCAAGCAACTGAAATCATCCATGGTTTTGGGTTGTGTGTAGAGAAGGGTGTGAGAAGAAATCCATTTTTGGCTTGTGTCAAATATCTTACTGTGATTCCATTACATCTCTTTTCTGTAATGATTTTTTAATTATTTTCTCTTAGGGATCATTTTGCTAGGGGTAGTATCCCCTAGCATAGGGGGCATAGAATTACTTATCTCCATAGGTGACAGTGGGGTACAACCAGGGGTCTGCTGGTAAATGTTTGACAACAACAACAAAAATGCATGGCAGGACACACTTTAAAATTTAATCTACACCATTGACATTTTCTTTATTACTTTCTTAAACCCAGACAATCAACAAAACACTAAATCAAGCCCAGATTTGTAGTGTTTAGTGATTACTGAGGTGTGTATGCTCACACTGCAAATTTAGCAATTTGTAAGCTGGCTGAAGCTGTCTCCATCAAGAAATTTTGTGTCCCAAGCAAGGCAATTTCAAGGAAAACATTTTATGGTTCTATTTTCCACTTGTTTCTTCATGATGTCCAGAGGAAGTAAGGATTCCCTCCTCCCCTTTGTCTCAGAGTAATAATTCTGTTGATTACACAGGCATGTCTGATTATACCATTAATAGTGGGGAAATGATTTCCATAAATCAGATGGTACCTGTTCAGTATAAACCAACGCTAAACGATTCACATTAAAATCAATCTGGAGAATCACTTGTTTCCTGCTTTAAATGCTATCCAGTGTCATTTGCTATAAGTGGCTTCTCTTTTTCAAATGGAATTTAAAATATGAACCTGGCTTATTTACCCTCAGTTTTGGATAGTTTGGGCTGTACTAGTGATTGAGTGAATGAAACTCAGCCAACATATAATTAAGTACCTGCTATGGACAAAACACTGCTGTAGGTGCTAGGAGAAAGGATCAAATTAGACATTGTTGCAGAAACAACTAAAGCACAAAATGGAACATGCTAGATCAGTCAACAAGGGAGATGTCAAGTGTTACATGAGCCCTATGGAAGGATTGCATCCCAAGGGAAGAAAGAGAACAGGGGCAGCAGACGGTGGAAAGGCATTTTGAGCTCAGTCTCAAAGGATGGCTAGGGTTTCAACAAGCAGAGACCATGGAAAGAGAGTCAGGGGTATAGACTGTTTCTGACCCAGGGAATGGTACAAGCAAAGGTGCATAGCTGGGAAGGTATGGAGCTCTAATGAGGAAGTCTTTCATCTGGGATAAAAACCAACTGTGGGGTATAGATACCCTTTTCATTTTTGATACCAGTGATTTAGTTTTCTTCCTTTTTTAAAAATCAATCTATTTTATTTGCTTTTTTGTAAAACTAACTTCTAGTTTTATCTATTAATTCAATGTTTTTTTCAACCATTTAAAAAATCTCACCTTTAATTTTTAGGATTCCCAATTTAGTGTTTAATTGGGACAGGGGAGAATGAATTTTGGTGGTTCAGGGCAGTTTTTCAAAGAAAAAGGATTCATTCCCCTCTACCATCTGGAGATGCTATCAAAGGGGATGGGAGGAAGGTGGTTACTAAAATGGAGGTACTACTACAGTGGGATATAATCACTAGCACAGCCCAAACCGTCCAAACTGAGGGTAAACAAGCCAGGTTCCTATGTTAAATTCCATTTGAAAAAGAGAAGCCACTTATGGCAAATGACATGACAAAGACTGGATATCTCTTCTTCAGCCTAAAAGGACCAAGAGAGAAATGGAGAGATAATCTTCAGCTGGGAACACCAGATTGCTTATTGCCTGAATCCCAAATACAGCCAATATGGTGGCAGAATGGCTTAGACATGGATAGGAACCTTTGGAGCCAGAAGCTGCTTATCTATGTAGATCACACTGATGCCCCAGAAGTCACAAAATCCTTATAACGTCCCTGGTAGGAGCACTGAACACTGTAGGATTAGTCTGATTGTACATGCTAATGATGTTTCTGCTTGTTTGACAACAGCAAGGTCACAGCTTTCACTGACACTTAACAACTGTTTCTGTTTTTGCTGTTCTGAATTTAAAGTTGGGTTTTCTGCTGCAGCATCAGGATGTGCCAGGAAGAAGAAAAATGGAACGGAGCTGATTTCCTACATATGAACAGCAGAGTGATGTACAGAGCACCACCCTCACAGAAGTCATGGGGAGGAAAGTCCCAAGAGGCTGCCCAAGCTTGACAGAAGCTGTTGCCCCAAACCACTCACTTCACAGTTAGTAGAAGAGGTGTGATATCCTAGCAGACAACCTGACCCAGCCATCACCTACAACTGCTTTCAAGTAAAGTCTGAGACCACCATGAGCATGCAGGGAGAGATGACCCCAGAGGCAAAATTAGGAGCAATGGTGGAAGTGGTAGGCAGGGAAGTTTTAACAACACCCTCTTAATAATTAAAGATGAATGAACAGCCTTAAGGAATACTGGGTTCCCCTTCAATGTTGTTGTTCAGTTGTGACCAACTCTTCCTGACCCCATGGACCACACTGTTCATGGGGTTTTCTTGGTAAAAACAGTGGAATGGCCTGCCATTTCCTTTTCCAGTGGATCAAGGCAAACAGAGGTTAAGTGACTTGCCAGGGTCACACAGCTAGAAAGTGTCTGAGGCTGGATTTGAACTCAGGTTTTCTTAACTCCAGGATCAGTGTTCTATCCACTGAGCCAGTTAGCTGCCCCTTTAATAGCAATTTTCAAACTGAGGCTGGAGGACACTTCCTTGGACATGCTGCAGCAATGATTCTGGGTTAGGCATGGGTGGGATTAGATGGTCTTTGAGCATTTAGATCTAGTAATTTTGTGAAACTAAGCATATATTAATAAGTGTGAAGATAGGACTTGAATATCTAATAGTGATGGTTAACTTGGGACCCTTGAAGAAAGCTTATAGTTTCCATGACCAGAGGCTCTATGAACTATGCCTAGTAGAAGTGCCAGCCTTTCATTCATTTTTAGTAAGGCTTCTGTAAAATAGTCCTTTTCTTTCATTTCAAACTGCACCCTTCCCCCCCTCCCATCCCCTGCTTTCATCTACTGTTAGCCCCTTGGACAAGATACACATTCAGCACAAGCAGATCCACTATGGACTTTTGAAAAGGAGTCTGGGGGCCATCAGGCTAAGGCCCCTCAGGGAGGGTGAGCAGCTGGTTGATTTTCTTTTTGACTCTGGCTCTATGACCTTTGCTTTTTCTTTCTCCAAACTAAGCATAGAATCTGTTTCATCTCTTTTCACATTGATACACACACTCCAGCTCTTCCATCCATTTTGATCATGAGTATCAACCCCTATCCTCAATAAACTTTTTTGCTTTAGCTGCCATCAAACAGTCAGATATTTCCAACTCTCTACTGAATCTCTCTAGATCAAACTCAAAAGACCTAAAATGGAACTTGTCTTTCCTTGGAAATCCATTACTCTTTCTGACTTCCCTGTTTCTGATAATGGTCCCACAATTCTGTTCCCATGGTTTGTAAACCTAAGAAGTACCTTAGACTCCTTTTCCTTTAGCCTGCACAACTAATCTGTCAAGATCTGTCAATTCCATCTCCTTGAGATCTCTCCCATTTCTTCCTTCTTCACCTTTCTCATCACCACCATACTCAAGATCTCAACATCCCTTACTACTGCACTATTGGGGTAACCTCTTAACTTGTCACTTGATCTCCAGTCTCTCTCCCTCCTAATCCATCTTGCACTCTGCTGCCAAATTAATCTTTAAATTGCATATCTCAGACCATATCACTCTAATAACATCAATGGTCCCATATTTCTTGGTGATAAAACAACTAAATCTATAATTTTGACTATCATAGTAGTCACATTTAGCCTCCAATCTATCTCTGCCTAAAATGCTTTCACCATTGACTTCCCTCTCTCCCATCTCTGTGTTAAAATCTTACCTATCTTTCAAGTTCCAGCTCAACTGCTTCTTCCTCCATGAAGTCTTCCCTCTAGAGCAGGGGTCCTTAAGCTATTTTTTTTAATAGCTTAATGCCAAACCACTCCAGTATCTTTTCCAAGAAAACCCCAAATGGGGTTTAATAGTCAGACACAAATTAAAAGAAATGACTGAACAACCATAACTTTCAAGGTTTATAAAGCACCTTGCAAATATTACCTCATTTGATCCTTACAACAACCCTGTAAGGCTATTATTACAATAGCTCACATTTATAAAGCACTTACTATGTGCCAGACATTGTGCTAAGCACTTGACAATTTTTATCTCCTTTAATCTTCATAGCAACCACGGGAGGGAGGTATTATAATTATCTTCATTTTATAGATGAGGAAACTGAGGCAAACAGAAGTTAAGTGATACCTGATGAAGCCTATGGAATCTTTCTCATATCAATCTGTTTTTAAAGTTTATAATTTAAAGAAATGCTATATTTCAGTTAGAGGTTAGTGAAAATTTTAAAAAAATGTATTTTTTTCCCCATCCAAGTTTATGAACCCCCTGAAATCTATTTCCCCAAGAAGTCTATGGACTACAGTTTAAGAACCCCCTGGAAGGGAATTTCTCCTATGAATTCTCATGATACCTCATTCTCAAGTCTTCTATGCACCTATCAGACTTCATTTTAAAGCACAGTAATTTGTGGATGTCTTTGTTCTAGTTTTAGATTTTCAACCCCTTCAGGGGAAAGAAAACTTGTTATTCACATTTGTATCTTCACCGTTCCTAGCACATTGCCTGGCCCTCAGTAATATATAGTTGTCAAATAGATAAATGAAGAGACTAGCATTTAAAACATTTGGGATTTAGTAGCACATCTGTTTCTGACTAGGTATATGACCTTAGAGATGCTGCTTAACCTCTTTGGGTCTGAGTTTTCTGATACATAAAATGGATGCATTCATGCCAAAGGGTTATTATGCTGCTGCTGAGATAATTACCATGAGCAGTACTTTATACTTTTAAAAGTAAAAAACATACAAAAACAAAAACAACCCCCCCCCAAAAAAGCATAAAATGCCAACATAGTCAAGTATTATTCAGCAAGTTGGTATGAAATCATTCTCCTCAGACTTCGGAGTAGGCAGTTCCAAGTGGAAACCATTCCTTCACCTTACTCACTGAGAAGGTGGGTCAGGGCTGGGATCCATATTGCTGGAAGAATATGCACCCGAGGGAAATCCCAGACTCACCAAACATGAATTGTACAATTTGGCAAAATAAGCAGCTGGTGTGTGCATCTGTTGGATGTAGCAACTTCCTTCCCAGAGGGTCAAGATGCTTTTTCAATGAACTTCCTTCATTCGACTTCATCTAGTGCTTTTGGGAGATTTTTTGAAGCTTTATCAGCTTCAGAGGCCAGTGAGTGGGAAACAGGATATAAATCTTCCTGATCTCTCTGTCATTTTCCCTTATTTCTTACAGGTATGGTTACAATTTGGAAGTATGACGTGGTCACAGATTGGGGCAAGGAATGAAGTAAATTAGTGCTGTGAAATGTTAAGGCCGTGGGAAAGGTAGAAATAGTGCTGAGCATTCTGAGGTCATTCCACTAGTTCAATGGGGAAGCATTTATTAAATGCCTACTGTGTGCTGGACTATTTGGCCAGCTGGACTTTAGGCCAATCAGTTTTTGTATGTAATTCTTAGGGCAGCATTTACTTCTTTGCCAAGCTTCTTAGATAACATAACTTTCATATCTCAGAATCCCTAGAGTATTGCAACTCTGAGGAACACTGGTTCCAAATGATCTGTTGAAGCCAGTCAACATGTGCTTTGGCTCAACAGCCAGGGTATTTGTTCTTTACATACAGTATAGTTAATGGTCTCTGTGACTGACAAAACTGAGAAAGGACTCTGATGGAATAATAGAGAAAGAAATGGCAAACCACTTCAGTATCTTTGTCAAGAAAACCCTGTGGACAGAGGTTCACAGGCTCACCAAGAGCTAGACAGGACTGAAATGACTGAATAGCAGTAACCCTACCACGATATTAATTCGAGCAGAGATAGCAAACAGAATCGGAAACACAGGTATTATACGGAACACCATATGGAAGGATCCCTGTAGGCTACATATTAACATAATAAATGATGTATTACCATTCTCTGTGTTCTACTGTGTTTTTATCTATCTATCTATCTATCTATCTATCTATCTATCTATCTATCTATCTATCTATCTCTTTAAAATATTTCTCAATTGCACTTTTAATTGGTTGAGTAATGCAGGCCAGCTGACCAAGTTTTTGATGCCTCTGATGTAAAGCAGCACAAGCATGATTTCTGGGCAATAAAAAAAAATCAACATGAGGGACCAAGCCCTAAACTTGGGCTGAATAAAATGAATTCCCACTGCCCAAACTGATTTTGTTCTCCAAACCGCCTGCTACTAGGAATATAAGAAAACATCCTGGAAACTTCCCTAATATCAAATCATTAATTTGTGACAACCACCATATAGATAACTAGAAAAGATATTATTTTATAGTCTGAAGCATTAACATTCCAAAAGATTGAAAGCCAAGAGGAAAAAAAAACCCAAGCTGAGGGGCAAGAGAATTGCTTGAACCTAGTTTCTGTTTTTCTCAGTGACTAAAACAGAGAATTCTTAGAATAATACAATTTGTTGACCTTTCAGATTGGTGGGTTTCTACAAGCCTAAGGCATGTTTGCTCCCCAGCAAAGCTGGAGTGGAATGATTCTGAGACAGGGCTAAAATGCCAATGTTAAATCTTTGCTTTGAACTGCAGCCACATGCGGTGCAATGCAGAATAACATAAGCAGAAACTGTGATTCTTCTTGTAATTTTCTCTCTCCCATTGAAGAAAGCATTTTCTATGCTTTGAGGTTAGTAAGTAATTAGCCACCTAAAATTTAATATTCCCAATCTATCAAGATTTTTCAATCTTTTTTTTTTTAAAGCTCTCATCAACTACAGTTTAGCTGTAATATCTTAGATTTCCCCACCTACTTGGTGCACTAATTACAGGGCTGGTATGGAATGCAGTCATGTTCTTTTAATGGCAGCATTCCATTGAAATGTTTTCATTCTAATGAAAACCCAAAAGGTGTCATGGGGCAGGACCAAGGTGGGGGTATTATTCTTAATCTACTTATTATATTAGTAAGACATTGTTTAAGTAGACAAGGGAGACAAGAAGCCACCTAGTTCACCGCACCTCCCTCTTATTTTACAGATGAGGCTCAGGGAGGTTTAGCTATTTACCCAAGTTCAATTAGATTAGATTGAAGAAACATTTATTAAGCACCTACTGTATGCAAGGCACTGTGCTGCCAGGTAGGAAGTATTATAAGGTGGTATTTGAATTCATGGCCTCTAACTCCAGAGGCCACAGGCTTTTCCCACTGTCCCATGTAGTTATTATATTTTGGGATGGTTCCAGGGGTATGCTAGAGTCACTTCAGTGTCAATTGCTAAATTTTCAGTGTGAGCATTTACACCTTGGAACTCAGCAAATGTTAACAAATCAGGTCTTGATTTATTGTGTTGTTGATTGCAGACTTAAAGTGATGGAGAAAACTTAAGATTATACTTAGTGTATTGTCAGCACATTTTTTTTTTTGAGCTGGTTGTTAAACATTTCCCAGCATACTCCTGAATGGTTCTGTCAGTATGTATATGATTACCTTCCATCTATATTAAATATATTTTGTATATACTCAGTTATTTGTATGGTATGTTCCCCTTTAAAATATGAACTATCCTTGAGAGTAAGGACAGTGCTATTGCTTTTCCTTGTATCCTTAGCACTCAGCATAATGACTGACACAGATCTGATCTGTGAAGTTTGGATTCAGTCGAAAGGCTGCACTTGAGGACCTAGAGAGCCATATGTGGCTTTGAGGTAACAAATGCTCCATCCCTGGCCTAACCTATACCTGAACAAGAATCCTCTCTACAATATGCTCAACAGATGGTCTTTCAGTCTTTGATTAAAGGCCTCTTGGGAAAAGGACCCACTGCTTCTCAAGGTAGGACAGAACTGAGGGTCTGTCTGAGTTTAGAGTTACAACTCTCCTTGGCTTCTAAGCAGGACTGTTTAGGGGAAACATTTTTGTAAGCAGGGGGAAAACATTCAAACAGAGATGTCTTTTGACAGATTACTTTGAAAAGTTTTTTGTATGTCTGTATATTACAGAATACCTTTTCCACTTCCAGGCTCTCCCTCCACCCACAATATTTAGTACAGTTTCTAATTTGAAACCAAATGTGCTCCAGACCAATTAAATGAATTCTATGTTATCCTAATCAAAATCTGTATGCCTCTCAGGGCCTGAAAATCCCTAAACAAAATAAAATGCACTTCTTAAATAGTAGAGAACAAAGAAAAAGGTGCAGTCAGATACATCTGCTTTCTTCTAACTTTCATAAGCTTCTAGGTAGTCTAAATAGTCTTTAGAGAAATGATCTCTATAATTAAAAAAAATGGCACGTCAGCTTTCTAAAGAGACTAGGCTAGATAGTTGTTTTGTTTTCACCTTTTTTTTTTTTGCTTTTTGGAGGGCAATTGGGGTTAAGTAACTTGCCCAAGGTCACATGGCTAGGTTTTTTTTTTTTTTGTTTTGTTGTTTGTGTGTGTTAAGTATCTGAGGTTGGATCCAAACTCAGGTCCTTCTGACTCCAGGGCCGGCACTCTACTCACTGCGCCACCTAGCCACCCCTGTTTTCACCTTTTCTTTTCAAATGTTATAGACTTTACACAGTCATGGATACCTAGGTATTATAGGGAAGAAGGAAGATAAAGAATGTAGTGATGAAGAGATGGAAGGGTGGTGGGGTATTAGCTTTACATTGCTACAGGACCTAGCAACTTCAAATTTAATTTGCAAATTATTGGACTGAGGAGATGGTATCTATTCTTAAATACCTAAAACCTGGTGGATAAGCGATAAATACTGGATTGACTAAAGGACTGTGAACATTAGTCCCATATTCTTTCTTCTTTCTGTCTACTTCCCTCCCTCAGTCTCTCGTTTTTTAACCCTTTCCACTTTGCATCTCTCTCTCCCTCCCTCCATCTCTCTCTCTCTCTCTCTCTCACATACACACACACACACACACACACACACACACACACACACACACACACACACACTAGGCCAATGGGAAGTTCAGGCTTAGATTAGCAATGGGAGGATGACAAACACTTGCTCAACACTGAAATAGACTAGAAGACATTTATGGGGGGGACACTTGGAAAAGCAGCATGTTGCCATGTCTAGTTATGTCTTATTCAAAGTAGCAACATAATCAGATTCCCCTGCCTTTTCCCATCATCATCTTACAGGGCATGAGCTGATGGCACAATTCTATCATGCTAAGCAAAAATTTCTTAACCCTTGTCCTGAAGTAGCTTTCTTAGCATTGTGACCATGTAACTCTCTCCTGTGAGGTTAATCTGGAACTGAGATTGTTTGGATAGAGGAGAATACTTAATAGCACAAGACAGAGAAACAAAGACATTTTCCACAGAGGACAATAACAAATAGCAAAGTTTCTGGAACCAGATTTAGTTTGATTACCTCCACTGATTAAGACAGACACCTCAAACTTGTGGTTTTGTTGCTGTAGTTATTGTTAGTCCTTTGTTGAGAACCATGACATCAGGGAGGTGATGCCATGACATGAAAGTGAATTAGATTTAAGTGAGGGAGGTTTGTGCAAAGCCACCAGCCTCACTTTCTCCTCTGGAGCCATCTGGGTCCAGTAGCCAGATATAGATAAGGAAGACCAGAGATGGCCCAGGATGAGGCCTATTCAGTGATTAAGGCTTAATAAGAAATGAGGGAGAGAATGGTTTCTAATTAAAAAAAATCAAGCAACCCAAAACTAATCTGGGAGAAGCAAATTCTCAGGAATTCTGGACAAAACAAACATTTGCAATTTGCATTCATTCTGAGTCAATCAGGGCCCAAACAAAATCCAAGTAGGGTGAAAGGGGGGGGGTAGGGAGAGAAGGGGAGAGAGAGAGAGAGAGAGAGAGAGAGAGACAGAGAGAGAGAGAGAGAGACAGAGAGAGAGAGAGAGAGAGACAGAGAGAGAGAGAGACAGAGAGAGAGAGAGAGAGACAGAGAGAGAGAGAGAGAGAGAGAGAGAGAGAGAGAGAGAGAGAGAGAGAGAAGAGAGACAGAGAGACAGGAAAGAGAGACAGAGAGAGAGGGAGAGAGAGAGACAGAGAGGGAGGGAGAGTCATGTTGCCCAAATGGTCAGTTCCAGTTGGGCAGGCAGTAGGCAGCTGCTTTTCTACTTACAGAGGCTGTTTTTGGTCCTTTGTTCTGGAAGAATGCCATAATATTAGGGAGAAGGTGACATAAAGTTTAAGTGAACTGCATTTACGTAAAGCAGGATATTTCAAAGTTACCAGTCTCACTGTCTCCCTCGGAGTCATTTTGGTCAGATAAGGATCAGGATGCAGTGGGAGACTTTGGCCTTTTAAAGCTAAAGCCTTTAACAAGTCTCATTTTAATTGAGGCAATACCCATTCGGTGATTAAGGCTTTTTGATCTCAAACTTAACCTATTCAGAGCAGATAAGATGATTTTGTCCCAGAAAGTACACCCCTTCCTAATTTTCCTATTACTATCAAGGAGCTTGCTACCCTCTCAGTCACCTACACACAGCTACCTCAGTGTCACTTATTTCCTCACTCACAAGCACCCTACACATGTCCAATCTGTTGTTAAATCTTGTTTTTACCCTCACATTTCATCTCCTCTCCACTACCTATGTATAGGCCCTTATAGTTGGACACTACTCCACTTTGCCCTTCCCTTCATTGATTTGTAAAGCAGACAACTCAACCTTCCCTTTCCTTCATTGATTTGTAAAGCAGAGAACTCCACCTTCCACTCCTTTAATTGATCTCCCTTGATTGATCTGTAAACAAGCAGGAGTCCTAGCCTAGGGTTTCTTGCAGGCGGGAAATTCAAATGTACACTGACCAATCACTATAGTTTCAGCTTACATCACAGTAATTTTAGCTTACATAACCTGGCTATGGAAGCTCTATAAAACTGGCACAATGTCTGTGCCAAAGCACTGTCTGATTTAGGCATGTACCCTGACAGTCCTGCGGTAATAAAATCCACTTTTTAAATTTAATCTTGGGGATCTTCTGTCTCGCTTTATTGGGGTACAACATTATCAGCTCTCACTTGGGACTATTTCAATAGTTTTCTAATTGGTCTTTCTGCCTTCAGTCTTTCCCCACTCAAATCCGTTCTCTCTTTAGCAGCTAGACTGATTTTTCCCCCCTAAATCCAAGTCTATGTTACTCCCACTACCCAATAAACTCCAGGGACTCCCTATTATCTCTAGGATCAAATATAAAATCCTCTGTTTGGCATTTAAAACCCTTCACAACCTGGCCCCTTTCTAGCCCTATACTGCATGTGATGGATCTGGATCCCTATAAGGAAAAGACCATGTCTTTGAAAGCAACCCAGTCCCAGAATTTTCTACAGTACAGTACTGCCCTAGGCACCTGGCCCACCCCACATAGATCATCTAATTAGCCTACTTGACATTCCTTTCACTTTTGCATTTGGCCCTGGCTGAGTACTTACTGCTCCTTAACCCCACCCTGATCCTTTCACTGTGCTATTTGTTTCTAAGTTATCAGCCTCTCCTTCATTAGTTTGCAGATTTACTAGGAATTTCAACCACTTATTTTGGTGGTACTATAAACTTGACTGGAAGACAGTTTGAGTTCATTCCAGGCAACTCCGCTGTGTACCCTGATATTCTCAGGGGTTCTCAGTAACCCCAAACCCCATCACTTGTTACTTGCCCTTAGTTATATCGGCCTCATGGTCACTATTCATTCACAACTCTCCAGATCTTTGTCCTCCTTTCTTCACTTCCACCTTCTAGCTCAAACTTCAGTTGAGATCTTACTTTCTTCAGGAGAACTTTTCAGGTTTCCCTTCTTTCCCCCAGCTCATTCCATCTGATGTGACCTTCTATACATCATATATTTCTCTTGTATATACACAGTCACTTGCTTTGTCTCCCTTTATGTCTCCAGGATTACCACAGAGCCTTAGTAAATTCTTAATAAACACTAGTTAACTGACTGAGTTAGCAATAGTGCCGGGATATTCTTAGCCATCCTGCTTCTCCAAATAGAAGCTGAACATTCATGAGTTCTTAAAAATAAAACCTCAAAGCCCCCCAAGAATTAAAAAGGAGGAAAAAAATGCTTTCTCCACAAAGCAAATGTTGTCTTCTCCTTTTAGCAAACTGAACATTTTGTCTATTTGGAGTTGAGTGTGCACATGCTCCCTAGGTCTTGCAGCTCCTCACAGGGAAAGTGACCAGCTGTTGGAGACCGCACCTGCTGTTCATGTTCTTTTTTACATCATATATGTCATTTACTTTTGGTTAGTAACTCTGGTTGGCTTCTTCTAAAACCTATTGGTAGAACTTTGTTGTTATGGCTGTTGGGTTGTTTCAGTCATGTACAACTCTTTGTGACACCATATGGGGTTTTCTTGGCAAAAATACTGGAGTGGTTTGCCATTTCCTTCTCCAGCTCATTTTACAGATGAGGAAACTGAGGCAAACAGAGGTAGCTTGCCCAGGGTCAAGTGTCTGAGGCCAGATTTGAACTCAGATTTTCCTGACTCCAGGGCCCAGCTCTCTATTCACTGTGCTACCTAGCTGCCCCATTGGTGGACCTTAGGATCATAGATTTGGAGCTAGAAGGTACTTTTTAGAGGCTCATCTTACATAGATGAAGTGATTTGCCTAAAGCTCCTTAGGCAGTAAGTGACAGATGAAAGGTCTGACCTCAGGTCCCTCGACTCCAAGGTTAGTATTCTTTCTACTACTACATCTAGTAGAGTTTAAAAAAAAATATTTAGATGTTTTGGGGAATTTTATCCTCAGCTAACAATAACCGAGAAGTTTAACATTATTTCTTTCATTTGCTGCCTTTGTAGTTCTGCCAGGAAGTTTCTGCAACTCCTTTGACTCCCAGCTAATACAAAGCTTCCCTTCACCTGGTCCAAATCATCTTCATCCTCTCTTTGTCTGCACAGCTAGTCACTCCAGCCATTGGTCTGGCATCAACAGGGTCTCAGCATATCCCTGAAACCTCTCTCCAAATTTCTCAGTGAGTGGAATCTTAAGTTTTAAAAGAAGCATGCCCGAAATAGAATACATAAAGCTTTATGGTGCTTCATAGTCATGCTCAGAGTGATAACAAGGAACTTAGTACAATGCTAAATCACAGCTCTGTCAGAATGCACACATACCATTTGCCCTCTTTCCCCACTGGCCCAATTTGACATTTGCACTTCATTCAGTATTTGGTAGTGTATCCTCAGGGATCATATCTTCCTTACTGACCCTGGCCTAAGGACTAAATTTGTTCCCCCTACCCACCCCCACCCCCCCCACATACTCCTATAGGAAGGACACTGCCAAAGCTAGAGGAGGATCACACAAAGTAAACCAGCATGGTGAAGGGAATGGAGCTATCAGTTGAAGGAACTGGGAAATGTTTACCTTGGAAAAGAGAAGTTTTGGGGGGAGGGCATGATTTAGATACATGCTAGATAAATGCAATAACTTTCCAAGTTGTTGGTGGATATGATATCCCATTGCAAAGACTGGAAAATCATGACCAGTCACTATGGTCCTTAGGGAATAGTCCTAACCTGGAGGCGGAAGTACTCTATAAGTTACTGTCTTTTCTTTTTTTTTTTTTTTTTGAGCTTCAATGAACAACTTTTAAATTATTTTAAATCTGGGGGGGTGGGGGGATTAGATATTTAAGGAATTAGCCAAATGAAAGATAATTTCATTTTTTCTGGAGGTAGTAGGGAAAAGAAGAAATGGGGATAGCCCCCTCCCACTCCCCCCCCACCTCCTATTTTTTGCTTTGCCTCTAATGAATCATCACAAAGGAAGTCCAAAGTTTCTGAAAAGCCCATCTCAAGACAACTCCAGCCATTGGTCTGGCATCAATGGAATTTCCCAGGCTGCCATAGAGAACAGCTCCATTTTGTCAATGAATATTTGACAAACGAACCAAGGTCAAAGGAAATACTTTATGGACATATAACTGGGGCAGTGTGGTGGTATGGAAAGAATGCTGCCCTTGGAGTCTGAAGACCTGAGTTTGAGTCATGACTTTAGGAAGTACACTAGCTCAATAACTGTGTGCAAATCACTTATTCTCCCTAAGGCTTAGTTTTCTCAACTGTAAAACACATAATATTGCTAGACCTCAGGCAACCCTCTAAGGCCATAAGTTACAGGAAAGTTGCTCATTGTAATGGAAATGCAGATTTGAAGATCTTCCCTGCCCCTAGGCCCTTTGATTGACTTAAGAGACTTTGATTGACTTAAGTGACTCTGAGAACCTTCTTTAATTTGAAAGTATACTCTGCCCCCTAATAGGCTGAAGTGGTATTGTGGTATTGATGTAATGGTTGGACAGTTTGGAAGCCTGTCTGTTTGATCTGTCTGTATATTCTGAAGTTCAGGGTGCTGACCTTTTCCCCCTAAACTAGGTAATATGTTTGTTTGATTAAAGTAAGCTTGTTAACCCATTTTGAGTTGTTTTCCTTTTGAAAAGCAGATCTAAGAACCTGTGTTGGCAGCCACCCTGGGGATGCTGGGGTGCTTGCTGCTACAAAATGGTGACAAGGATGGGATCTGCTGAGTAAAAGGAAAGTATGGGGGCTGGGATAATTGTTTGTTTCCCAGTTGTGGTAGCTGTGATTCTGTGGAGCCATGGAGCAGGAGAGAACGGCCTGCATGCTGACTTCACTGAGCTGAGAGCAGGAATGGTGAGCTGCCTGCATGGAGACCTGTGGAGAAGCCTGGAGCTGCTGCCTTCTGCTGGAGGAGAAGGAACCCAGGAGTTTGGAATTCAGCCACAGGACAAGATAAGGACTGTGAGGCAAAGCAGGGGCACTGATTGTGTTTCCTTGCTGCATCCCACAGTTTGGGACCCAGGGGGAGGATGAACTTGTGACTATGGTGGGTGGGGTGAAGTGCCATGGACCCCCAAGGACCCCACCTTTGGTTTTGTTGCCCAGCTCCCTCTCTGGACTTGGAAGCAGGGGCTGGAGCAGTGTTATGGGAAGGACACCCCCCTCCTCCCAAGAGAACTTTATTTGGACTCTTGTTTTGAATTGATGTGATAATGTACTTTGTGTTTAAGGCCCAGTGGCCACTTTGGTAACTTTAGATGTGCCTTGAAAATATGACTTAAGAGATGGTTGGTACTAATTGAAATGTAAATTGTCTATGCTGTGGACATACTTAGTAAGACTTTACCAAATAAGTGACTTATTGTACTTTGATTGTTACTGATAAGAGACTAATTGAGTTAATCAAGACTTTGCCCCATGAGTGGAAGACTTTGACCTTGTACTTTGAAAACTGATGTGACTGATTAAGTTAACTTAAGAGTGACTATTTTTTTTATTTTACCTATAAGTGACTGAGTTAACATATGCCCCATGAGTGGAAGACTTGGACTATTATACTTTGAGATTATATTGTGATTTTCTTATGTACCTGGAAAATGTGACCTAAGAGATGTTTTAGCGCTAATTCAAATGTAAATTGTGTATGCTATGGGCATGAAAGATCTTGGGGCTGAATGTAATGGAAATGCAGATTTGAAGATCTTCCCTGCCCCTAGGCCCTTTGATTGGCTTAAGAGACTTTGATTGACTTAAGTGACTCTGAGAACCTTCTTTAATTTGAAAGTATACTCTGCCCCCTAATAGGCTGAAGGTGGTCACATGGAGCCTGTGGTAGGAGGCTTGGTTTTCAGGAATGACTACACCTTGACGCTGTGTGATTGGGCAGTGGGTCAAGAGGGTGGTTACATTCTCTGAGCCAGGAGAAGACTATATAATCCCTGATTTGAGGCTTTGCTTTGGGGCTCACTTTGAGAAGTGTTTGTGTGATTTGACCAGATGAGACTCTGGGAAGCCGTTGAGAGCCCCCCAGCTTTGAAAACCCAGATGTTGATGCTTCCCTCTCTGCTAACTGTGATTTGGTATTGATGTAATGGTTGGACAGTTTGGAAGCCTGTCTGTTTGATCTGTCTGTATACTCTGAAGTTCGGGGTGCTGACCTTTTCCCCCTGAACTAGGTAATATGTTTGTTTGATTAAAGTAAGCTTGTTAACCCATTTTGAGTTGCTTTCCTTTTGAAAATCAGATCTAAGAACCTGTGTTGGCAGCCACCCTGGGGATGCTGGGGTGCTTACTGCTACACTCATCTACATCATTGGAAAGAATTTATATACTGGGAATTCTCTCACACTAATGAAATCACAGGTCCAGACCAAAAATAAAAAGATTAGCACTAAGTACTTGAGAGAGTTGTGAGGAAAGTATTTTGTAAATTGTAAAGCACTTTATAAATGATCATACCCCTCTTCTCCTTCTCTTCCTCTTCCTCTTTCTCCTGTTCCTTCTCTTCTTCATCTTTTTCCTTTTTCCATCTCTTCTTCCTCCTCTTTGTCTTTTTCCTCTTCCTTGTCTTCCTCCTCTTCTTCCTCCTTCTCCCTCTCCTTTTCCTCTTTCTCTTCCTCCTCCTGTTCCTACTTTTTTCCTCCTCCTTCTCCTCCTCCTCTTCCTCTTCTTCCTCCTCATCCTCCTCCTTTTTCACCTCTTCCTTTTTCTCACCATCCTCCTCCTCTTCTTTCTCTTCCTTCTCCTCTCCCTCTTCCCCCCAAACCTTGACCTTCCAGTACAAAGTAAACAATAAAATCAGATGACTCATTAGTCACCATGCCTTACCAAAGAATTTTTGACATTCATAACCCTGAAGTTAGAGGTGAGCTGAACTCTTCAAGGTGTTAGACATGAAAAAGTTGTGACCCTCCCAAACAACCCAGGGGAATAAATGTTGCCAGTTTGGCCTTAGTTATGAAAGCCTTTGATCTTTCATTTTGATTTATAGGCTACAAGTGGGTAGATGAAAGGGTGAAGCCCAACTTACCATTAACACCATCCCCATGAATAAGAACCCTACAAAATGTCATGTCTCTCCTGCCCTAAGCCCTTTTGCTATCTTTTCTCCCTCTTAGTGGTCGCATTTAAAACAACCAACTCATTGAGTTTTAGAGGTAGAAGGGACCCTGGAGTTTATTTTGTCCAGTCTTCTCCATTTGATGGCTGGATCATTTTAGAATGAACATTTATTAAGAATGATGTAAAAAATGATCCCTACACATTATTTTGTGCTTATTCCATGAGGCCAGATTCATGTGTCCTGTGTTCTGGAGACCCTTTGTAGAATTCCTGCCCTCCTATTGAACTGATAATTAAGTCACTGGGCTCTCTGCTGTCAGATCAGATTTTCAGGGATGGGGATGAAATTATAACAGTGAAAAGCCTGCTTCTGCTAATATGATTTATTACCCCATTTATTAATTGGCCTTACTAATGTGATTTATTTCCACAGTCTCAAGTGCTTTTATTCTGAACTCAACAAGAGGGTGATGTGATGCATATAATTGAGGTAAGAGCATTCCCCTAAATCAAACTTCCCTGTTAACACTCAATTTTAATTATTCTGCACAAGTGGAAATGAAAAAGTTTCAATGATCAAAATAAAAATGACTTCCATGTAGCTTATATTTTTAAGGAAGACCCTAAAACATGCTACATTTATGTAATTTTTATAATTTAATATCTTTCTAGGTGCAGAAAACATACATGATATAACAAGTCATATCAGTGTGTCTTTAGTCAAGGCACATTACTTCTCAGTTCCTCATCTCCAAAATGAAGGGATTGGACTCAGTGGTTTCTAAGGCCCTACCCAGCATTAAATCTAAGATTTTATGGGCCTACGTAGGGCAGTCTTCAGGTGATAAATTTATAAAAGCAAATTCTGGTTAATTTGTGCCATGCTACACTCCTCACATTTATTGTCTTCCTTCCTGAACTGAGATTACAATTGCTAACTCCCTCATGAGAATTATTCAAGTAAATGTCTGATCCATTAACTATTGATTAATCAATCACTGGGTAGAAAGGTCGAGGTCTGGCTGGCTTAAAATTTCTCTGGGGGCCAGTATACCCACAGAATATTCCCATAAAGAAGCTTCTTCACTGTTAAAAGCATGTCAAGAGAATGGACAACTTTACGATGAGCTAATAAGTTGAATAAGCATCGCTGCATCAGATGAAGTGGTTTAAGGACACACTAAGGTAGAGATATACTATTTTTGTGAAGGCAATTGTACCATTAACAAAATGAAAGAAAAGTGTGGCAGGTACCTTCCTGCTACAGGAGCATTCATTCTAGAAATTTTGAAGTATTTATTTATGAACAAAGAACCTTCATTTTTTGTACTGAGTTCTAGGGTGTACTTTTAACTACCTTTCATTTTCTTTGATTTCCTTAGTCTCTTATTTCATTTGGCATATAGTAGGAGCTTAAGAAATGTTTCTTGACTGAGGCTCTCTAGTTGTACCCTGCTGCAATTTCTAGGGTAGTACACTCTGCCTCCTGCCCTCTCTCCAAGTAGTTTCACAGCAACAAAGCAGGCAAAGTCCTATTTATCTCTTACCTATTTGCTGATATCAGACATAACAATCAGAGTTGGTTTTTTTGGGGGGGAAGGGGGAGGTGCTTTTGCATTCCATTTGGAAGGGAATCCCTTTTACTTCATGTCCACCTGTTGAAATTGTATTCATCCTTCAAGATTCAGTACTAATGTTATGTGCTCTGGAGAGTATCCAGCATTGGGCAGCCATTGGTGTAGGAAGCTCTCAGCATGGGAATTCCCTTTACTGATGTATCTTGGCAACTGTCTAACTTCTCATAGGATCATAGATCTACAGCTGGAATAGACCTTAGAGTCCATCTAGTCCAACTCCTACATTTGGGGAGGTGAGGAAACTGAGGCATAGACATGTTAGAAGATTGCTTATGTTTATAAAACTAGTGCCAATGGTAGCATTTGAACCAGGTCTTCCTGACTTCAAGTCCAGTACTTTATCCACTAGGCTTCTTAAGAGTATATTGTCCAAGAATGATTTCAGAAAATCTGGAAAGATTTATTTGAACTGATGCAGAGTTAAGTGAGCAGAGCCAGGAGAACATTATACACAGTAACAGCAAAATTGCATAATAAGCAACTATGAATGACTTAGCTACTCTCAACAATGCAATGATCTAAGACAATCCCAAAGGACTCATGACGAAAAATGCTAACTGCCTCCAGAGAAAAAATTGAAATCTGAATGCAAACCAAAGCATGCTATTTCTCTCTCTCTCTCCTACCTTCTTTCCTTCCCTCACTCTTTCCTTCCTTCCTTCCTTCCTTCCTTCCTTCCTTCCTTCCTTCCTTCCTTCCTTCCTTCCTTCCTTCCTTCTGTTTTCTTCCACAAAATGACTAATATGGAAAAATGTTTTACATGATTGCACATGTATAACCTATATCAGATTGCTTATCATCTTGGCAAGGGGGAGTGGAGGCAGAAATGGAGAGAATTTGGAACTCAAAATTTAAAAAACCCACCTTAATGTTAAAAATTATTTTTACATGTAATAAGGAGGGGGGCAAGAAAATGTTATTTAAAAAGTAAAATAAAACATTTCTTTAAAAAAAAGAATAATATTACCTGGGGAAATGAGGTCAAATGATTTGTTCATGGTCACATAGCTAGTATGTGCCAAAGGCAAACTCCACATGCATATACTTGTATGCACATATACATACTTGAACCAAGGTCTTCTTAATTCTAAGAACAGCCAGTACACCACACTGCCTCTAGAAAGAATTGTAGGTGTATAATATTCAAATAGATAAAGTAAGTTTCATAATCAAAGGATTGAATTTTTCAGTTAAGCTCCTTTCCAATGAAGTTCCAATTTATTATCTATCTTTTTTCTTCTCTGAGTTCTATTCCTGGCTCTCCAGACTTCCTTCTACTCCTCCACATCATAGCGGCTTTCTCACTCTAGAAGATACTTTGGCCCCCAGGATCCTATCCTGCACAGGAATCCCCCTCTTCTTCTTTGTTTTTGCTTTTTGGAGGGCAACTGGGGTATTCCCCCTCTTCTTAGCTTCCTTTTAAAATGTTGTCTTCCCCAATTAGAACTTAACCTCTTTAAAGGCAGGATTGTGTTTCCATTTGATTCTATTTATATTTTCAATGCTTAGCCTGGCACAAAGTAAGTGCTTAAATAAGTTGACTTTAAAGCTATTTTTAAATGATCAAGTCCCAACAATTAACATATAAAAATTTCACGAACAAACTTCCCAATTTGGAAGCTTATTATTCCCCAGTGGACTATGTCCTCTATTTAAATTGTCTAAAAATTGCTTCTTGGTTAACCATAAATGCAATTTTTATAGATGTTACCAACTCCTTGTATTATAATAAGTGGGAAAAATGTAAACATAAGACAAATCTAATGAATACTTCTTAGTAACATATTTTGTGAGTTTAGAAACACATTCCCAATTAAAAAGAGAAGACATGTGAAAACACAGGCAAAACTACTACATTGTAAATTTCTCAACTATAACCATCTAGACTCAAAATATTCAGCATCAAGATACACATTGGACAAGAGTTAAAGAAAAGATACAGAGGCGAAATGAACAGAGAATTTGCTGGTCCAGAGGACCATGACTTGCCCTGGAGATGATCCTGGTAGAGAGCATGGATAGTTTCTTTACTATTGCAATATGGATCAAGAGGATGGTTCTTAATGACCATGAGTGATTCATGCATGTTTTAATTTTATATCTCATCTAAGAGGCAGAATTGTTACAAAAAGCGATGTGCCTATAATTCATTTTCCCTTAGTCTCACGAGGAGATGGAGAGTTAGTGCTTTCTTATGCAGCTGAGAACAGTACTTCATCTCCAAGCTAATCCCAAGTCCTTCAACTTTTCTTAAGCAAACTCAAGAAGAGCAACACGGTATAGCTTGTGGAGATATTGTCTCTGCACCAGAAGGACTGGGTTCCTGTTCTGCCTCTGACATACATCATCTGTACTACTCTAGGCAAGTCACTTAACCTATAAGTGGGTGACTTTCCAAGCTGAAGAGAAGATGCTTAATGGAACGGGTAGAGGGAGTTCCCTAAATCAAGGAAATCAGAGGTCCAGTCCAGATCCTAGCCTTAATCTCTATTTTTTTTTATTTAATTTTTAAATTTTATTTATTTATTTATTTTTTTAAAGCAATTGGGGTTAAGTAACTTGCTCAAGGTTACATGGCTAGTCATTATTTATGCGTGGGTGCTCATTTTCTGAGGCCGGATCTGATCTCGGGTCATCCCAACTCCGAGGCCGGCGCTCTTACTCACTGCGCCACCTAGCCGCCCCTTTAGGGCAATTGGGGTTAAGTAACTTGCCCAAGGTTACACGGCTAGGTTTTTGTTTGTGTGGATTAAGTGTCTGAGGCTGGCTCTGAACTCAGGTCCTTCTGACTCCAGGGCCGGCGCTTTACTCACTGCGCAACCTAGCCGCCCCCTTAATCTCTATTTTTATACATTTTTTAGCTTGATTTTCTCTGACTTTCTCAAGTTTTTGACATCCTTTAAAAAAGTGGAGATGTCTTATTTCATATTCTCCTTCCTACATTTAACCAGGATTGGATTATTGGTCACTTTCTGAAGACAGTCTAAGCTTTTCTCCCTCTAGGCTTTGGATTATTTCATTCTATTTGGAAGGAAATCTTCACTTCATCTCCACCTGTTAAAGCTGTGTTTTCCCTTTAAGATACAGTACATGTGTGATATGCTCTAGGCTTCTTAAGCCTTTCACTAGTCCTTTTTGAATTTAGGTAGCATTCATTGATATTGCATGGACTGAGGGCATACGCAGTGCAAAGTGTGCATGTTTTGTGTTCAGAACCAAGGCTGCAGTGAAGTTGCACCATATAACATGGGCAAGCGCAGCCAGAAACACCTTGGATTCATTAGACATTTGATTTTTAATTTTAAAATTAATTTTAATTAATTTAATTAATGTTGTTACACATTAGAAAACTTTTACTGTTGTCAGATTTGTTGAGATCCCATATGGGATCATGACCCACGTATCCAGCAGTGGGCAACCAGGATGGTAGAGATCCTTGTGAACCCATGAGAATTGGATGAAGGAATTGGGGATATTGGTCAACATTTACAGCATGAGATATTATTCTTTAGCTGGGGATGGATATACTGATACACCTTCTTTCTAATTTTGCCAAGCCTAAAGCCAAACAAGATAGCTACTGATAACTGAGTCATAATCAAAAAGAAAGTATGCTCCTCAGACTCAATGGCATCTCCAAGTAGCAGGCAGCCACCTTGTGAGCTCCACCCCTGCAAGAAGTTGTAAGATATGAAAACCTATAAAACATTAACCAAGCCATGAAGAGAGAACCATTCTCTGTCTACATTAGCCCTGAATGGAGCTTGTGGCCTCAGAGAGCAGAATGCCACTTAAATAATTAGCCAATTCAAAAGTCTGTTTTTGCCCTGAAATACGAAACTCACTAAAGACTAATACTTATCTCTCAGCTGCTTGGTTTTTTTGACTCATGAAGGACACTTAAAAAAAAAAAAACCTTTGTGAATTTTCAACACTGAGATCAATTCTCTTCCTACTGGGTGAAAGGGTACACTTATATGAAACTGCACTTACTACATCTCTCAAAAATGTATGGGGTGGTGAAGCAGCTGGGCCTCAGAGAGAGGCTGGACTTCTGAAACACAGGACAAGCTGGGCCTTTGTTTCTGAGTATCAGCCTGTAAGCTCCAAAGTAAAATAGTTCATGTGATGGACAGATGCCATGAGGCATCAGGTCAGGGTCTAGGTTGCTATAGGTCAGCCTTCAGTAGTGGAGAACACAGGGCTTGCTCCATCTTTCAGCAGAGCAGTCCCTCTATGAGAGGGAAGAAGTGAGGTTAAGATATGCTCATGAGACACATGTCTATTTTGTAGATATGATATAGACTTAAATGCCAGAATCTCTATTTGGATAATTTGGAAATTGTGTTATGACCTCGTGTAGCAGCATGGAATAGTGGATAGAGAATCATTATTACAGCCAGGAAAGACCTTGGTTCAAATCCTCCTTCTAACACATATTGCTACGTGACCCTAAAAAAGTCACTTAACCCTTAGTACCTGTAGGCGACTCTGTGAATTACAGGGGAATTACATTGGGAGAGGAAGGTTTTTGCACCAGGAGTCTCTATACCAATGAAATCATAGGTAGAACCAAAAAAATTAAAACCCTACCCCCAAAATGCATCACACAGTAATCTCATCCCGTTCCAATCAGTTCATCTAGATAGCTACTGAACTTTTTTTTTTTTAGAGCAAGAACATCTCCATCTAATACCCTGTCAGTCAAATAGTAATGTATCCATTTATCTTATCAGCATCTTTAAGGAGATGTCAACCTGGGCCAATCTCCTTAAAGAATGTGATTATCTTTTATTACCTTATATTCTACTGTGCATCCAGTTTCAGAGAGATGTCCTGTGATATGAGAGTGGCTCAGTTATCCAAAGAGAGCAGGTATTTATTATGCAAATACCACAGGTTTTCTCAAAATGCCTTAATACTGCTCATACTCCCATCTATTTCAGTTTGTTCCTTTCAAACAGCTGTCTATTTAAACCAAGGGCTTGGTTTCTGATATAAATTTTATTTCCTTTTGGCCTTAAAGTCTAGAAAAAAAAATCTTTTAAGCTAAAGTTGGGTTATTACCATGCATTCCTCATGGACACAAAGATTATTCATTGAATTTGCATATTATTTGCATCTGGCCTTGTTCAACCTCTCCTTAGTGGGAAGTGACCTTCACATACTAAAAGGCTATGAGGCATAAAGAGCTGTAAGTGGCCAAGAAAGTTGAAAAGCTATTCTAAAATATTGTGAGAACTTGTTTATTTTTCTAATAATAATAATAATAATAGAGTTTATTAATAATTATTTAATTATATATTATATTATTGTATAACATAATATAATAATTATATTATTAATTATTAATAATAATACATAGAGTTTACAGTGTACCAAGCAGTGTGTTAAATGCTTTAAAATTACTATATCATTTGACCCTAACAACAACCCTGAGAGGTAGGTATTATCATCATCATCCCCATTTTACAGATGGGGACATTGAGGCAAACAAGTTTAAGTGACTTGCTCAGGGTTACACAGCTAGTAAATATCTGAGGCTGGATTTGAATTGAGGTCTTCCTGACTCCAGGCTTGGAACTACTGCAGCAGCCACAGTACCACCTAGCTGTCCTATGCACAGGGATTCAATGTGCTGTGCACAGAGGAGGCCCTAAAGTGTTTGAACTGAATTTATAGAATTACATGCTGCTATGAGCAGCGGCATTATGGAAGGCATGCTGGTATCAGAAACATTTAGGATGGAGTCCCGGTTTTGCTTTTTACTAGCTGTGTGTCCTTGGCCTCTCTGGTCTCAGTTTCCTTATTTGTAAACTGGGAATAATAACAATATCACTGTCTACCTCCCAAGATTGTTGAAAGTGATGGGGTCCTTGTGATGTATATATGTCTGTAGTATCAATCTGTAACATCAGTTTTTAAATGGGGTGCTTTGGGATTTATGTCTGTAAAATCAATTTGTAAAAGCAGTCTGTAAGATCACATTTCCACCCCCCCAGCCTCAGAGCATTGACTCAGCCCCTTCCCCCTTCCAGTGCTCTGCCCAGCAACAACTCATGACCTGTTTATCTCTGCTTGAAACAATAAGTTATGTAAATATTATCTCCCTTAGTTAGAGTGGCCAGCCCCACCATAAATTCTTCAATACCTTATCTATAGGGTAACTCCTTAGTCAATTATATACCCACACTGTCTCTGATGACCTTGGTGGGAGGCAGACTGGGCACTCTTTAGTGACATGTCAGGCCTAAAACCACACCTCCAGCTAGCCCCACTTGAGCTATTTCCCAGTGAATCATGGGCAATACACCTGCGCAGTTGATATTAAAAGTATATGGTCCTTTGAGCACTGACCACTCCTTAACTCCTCCCTGATTCCACCCTTACTCACCTAGTTAGCATAATTGACACCTTAAAACTATGCCTGTGGCCTCTTCGAGTTTGCAGGTTCCATAAGAATCTAGCCCGCTGTTCTCTACAGTGTAACAATAAACTTTACAATTTCGGCTTCAAAGTTTGCTTGAGCCTGGTGAATTCCTTCCAGACTGGACGCCAGGGAGGCATCCCTGGCAGAACCACTTACCCTCCCCCCCTCCTTATCACCCTTCCCTCTTCAAAAGGACCAAATTTATATATATGTGTATATATATGTATATGTGTGTGTACATGTATATATGTATGCATATATGTGTGCATGTGTGTATATGTACACATACGTATATATACACATATGGTGGGCAGCTAGGTGGTTCAGCAAATAGTGTGTCGGCCCTGGAGTTAGGACGACCCAAATTCAAATCCTCCCTCAGACACTTCCTAGCTAACTGGCCCTGGGCAAGTCATTTAACCCTGTCTGCCTCAGTTCCTCATCTGTAAAATGAGCTGGAGAAGGAAATGGCAAACCACTCCAGGATCTTTGCAAAGAAAACCCCAAATGGGGTCATGAAGAGCCAGACATTACTGAAATGAATAAACAACAACAAAGCTACACGTACATGTGCAGACCTGTAATTATAACATAATTAAATATAAGTACATGTGTACATATACACATATACATAGTGCTGAAAGGAACAGATTTTATATTTATATATCTATATATATCATATATGTATATAGATACACCATGTTGAAAGGACTGAAAATTTATATTTACACATATATATACACAATAGAATACATATATATAATGATATAGCTCCATACCATTACATATACATATATGTACCCATATAAACAGTACATACTGTTGAAAGGACCAAATTATGTATACATACATAATATGATTATATATCTATATATTACATATATACATGTATTATTGAAAGTAGTAAAATTTTATATTTCTCTATATATGCACACACACGCATACATATATGTAATGCTCTATCTCTATAGCATTACATATGCATGAATATACGTATATACACATACATATTATTGATGGGACCAAATTATATGTGTATGTATGTATACACACATGTAATTATATATCTCTATGTAACTACACAATACATATACTTATAGACTTATATAGAATTACAATGCATATATGCAATTATATATACATATATATATACATAATTACATATATATATTTGTTACACATACACAAAACAACATTTTGCAACTGTATAAATGTGAGTTATAGCTATTTCCATTTGAAGGCAAAGTTCTTCATCTCACAGGGCTCAACTGACTCTTCTTACTTGTCCTAATTCATGGGAGACCTCCAGCTGCCCCTTTGTTGAGTCGACTGGAACTGGAGTATGTCTCTGACCAAGCAAAAACCATCTCCTGCTGCAGCGTCTGATCAATAGTCAATGCTCCCGTACTACCAGAAGGTCATCATGCCTGGGCTTTCAGTCCTTGATCTTGTCTTGGGCTACAATGTAGCAAGGGTAAAGTCAAGCTTGAAGTATCTCTATAAAAATCCCATCTCTTTGGCTGGATGGGACTTCAGAGGCCAACATGTACCTGAATGACAATCCTCTTTATAAAACGCCTGGCAAATGGTCACCTGGACTTTGCTTGAAGACTCCCAGTAAAGAGGAACCCACTCCCTTCAGAAGCAGTTCATTCCATTTATGAAAAGCTCTAATTATGAGGAGTTCTTCCCTACATCAAGCCAAAATCTGCCTCTCTGCGTCTTCTATTCAATGTTCCTAGTTCAGCCTTCTTGGGACCTCACAGTGCTCTACATTCTGTTTGTCTAATGAACTATATCCCAGTGTGAACTACTTCCTAGCACATAACAAGAGGATCAGAGCAGCCTATCAGAAGGAAGAAAAGCATAATGGAGTTTGTGGGGATGAGCAGACTATTATCGTGTATCTGTGTCCCCTGCTTCCACTCTCACACACACATAAACATAACTGAAGGTCCTCCCTCAGGGGTAGGATTACACAATAGATGTAGTTTTATGTGCAATCACTTTTTTTTTTATTATACTGTGTTATGGAAATGTTTGTTTTATTCCATAAATTAAAAATAAAATTAAAAAAAGAATGTAAGCTCCTTGAGGGGAGGTACTATTTTGACTTTTTCTTTTGCATTTCCATTTCTTAGCACAGTGCTTGACACATAATAGAGACTTAATAGATGCTGTTGTTTAGTTTAAAGAAAAGAAAAGAGAAAGGAGGAGAAAAAATAAAGAGAAAGGATTTTGATACCATGTCAAAGGAGATGTCCTATTTCTCTGGCCAACTTCTGGTTTTTTGTTTTGTTTTTTTAATTTATTAAGCATCCATGAAATGATTCAGTTTCCAATTTGGCAAACATTCATTAGATGCTTCCCTATGGGCAAAGAACTGTTCTAGGTGCTAGGTATGTGAAGATGAAAAATTCTAAGTCTCTCCCCTCAGGGAGTTTAACTTCAATTAGGGGAAAAAATGACAGGTCAACCGAAGAATACTGTACAAATTATAATGTGATGAGGCCAAATGAGATAAAGAGTGTACTAAGAAAATTGGAGAATTGGAAGAAACATTTTAATTAAAGGGAAGCTTAAAGTCCATGAAAGCTTCATGGAAAAACCAGCCACTGGGCTAAGCCTTGTAGGAAAAGAATGATTTTAGTTGGATCAAGGAGATGTGTAGCATCATGAATAAAGCTCTGGTCATGCAGTAAGGAATACCTGATCTTGAATCCTGCCTTAAATGCTTAAGAGCTGTGTGAACATGGGCAAGACACTGACTCTTTCTGAGCCTGCATTTCCTTATCTATAAAATGGGGCTGATGATGTCATAACCTTAAAGAAGTTTGGGGTTCAAATAAGATGCAAAAGTAAATTACTATAGAAGTGTTTGCTATCATTATTATAAGAAGGGAGTGCATTTCAGGCTTGGGGGATGGATGGATATGCAAGGAGGATGGATATGGCATGTCATTGCATAATAGATGATGCATTTTTTCATTGAAGCTATGGATTCTTGCCATTCAAAGGCCATGGTTCCCTAAACCTTGTTCTCTATCTGACATTTAGGAAGAAAGAAAATTGGGGGCTTCCTGCACTGTAACTTTCAATTATCCTAACATTATTTTGAAAAGTCACATGTATGCATTCTAAGAAACACCCGAATGATGTTTGAAGCTTAATCATAGCTACCCAAAGACTGAGGCACAGTATTTAATTATTCTTTATACGAATATGGTGTTCTTGTCTCAAAGATCAAGCCAAAAAAACCTGATAACAGTCAAAATAGATTTGGATCCTAGAGGGATTTGTTTCAAAATGCTCTATACACACAGATTTGTATGTGAAAATTTCTTTAAAAAAAAAACACAACAAACCAACCTGGATTGATTCCTTACTGATCTATGCAGTATTATCAATAATATCCCTGAATACACAGCAAGTGTGATAAAGAACAGTTCTGTAGCTCTCCTTAATATTACCCCAAGTAGTTCCAACAAAATCTGTATCTTTTTTTAATTAACTGGTAGAAGTGTCATCTAGAGACCTAGGAATTCTGAGTTTGCCCATGGCAATATGTGGGATGGCAGCAGAAAGGAGGGAAAGAAACTGGAGGTAGGCGGCTAACAAAACTAGCAAGCCTGTCCTGGTACCCAAAATCCATCAGAAAATGAATAAAAAGAAGAGATTCAATCCCTAAAACTGATTTAGGTAGTTAACATCTTCTCCTGAGGGATATTTTTAGATTTTTGAGACACAGAGGCTGTGTCTATTTGCAGCTCAGGTGGGTGCTTGATAAATCAATGGGTAGCAATGACAAATGTTTTTCCTTCTGGGTGAGGAATGTCTAATGCTTCTGTCAAATGGTTACACTGGATGGGAAGGAATTTCAGACCGATAGGGCATGTTTCTCAGCCAGGAGAGTGCCTCCTGCCCCTCATTCCAAAGCTTCATTTAGAATCAAAAGGTTCTTAGAAGCTGAGAGGGTTCCAAAGAGGGTTTTATTTACCTTCTCTACCTTTCCTTCTCTGTCAAATGATGAAACTCTTAGGAAGCATTAGGCAGCATTGGGCAAAAGGTTCCCATAGGCAGGATCATATTTTCTGGACAGGAAGGAACAACAGGTAGAACTCAGCCTCTCTCTAAGTGACATCACTCAGGTTACCACTAGTCATTAGAAACCCCACTCCTAGAAGTCTTACAGAATGGTTTAATATCACTGGGGACTCTGCCCAGTTGTCTAACCCTGTCAATCCATCAGCCCCATGTTGGAAAGTGGAGTTGTTGGGAGATAACACCAATGACTGACTAGGTAAGTAAAGGGCAGAGAGCTCTTGTGTCCTTTAAAAAAAGAATAATTGATTTTGGAAATATGATTTTAAATGGATGGGTCTAAGTGGGGTGGGGGGAAACCTGTTGCCTCAAGGCCGTACATGGCCCTCTAGGTCCTCAAGTGCAGCCCTATGAATGAATCCAAACTTTACAGAACAAATCCCCTTAATAAAAGGATTTGTTCTGTAGAATTTGGACTCAGTCAAAAGGCCACACCCAAGGACCTAGAAAGCCACATGTGGCCTCAAGGCCACAGATTCCCCACCCCTAGAAGCCATGAAGGTAGGAAAATAGCAAACCTCCTGGGGAAATGCAAAATGTTAGAGTCATCACTACCTAGAGGGGTGACAATGGTTATGAACTTTTAAAAGTTGATTCTTTTCTCTAGTAGTCTGAAAAGCCCTGTGACCGTATAGAGGACAAGGAACTTTGGTGACTGTAGAGTAGTCCCAGAGGACCTTGGGGTCCTACATGCTTCCCTGGGCTTATACTTTTTGGAATGCAATGACCTAGGCTTTGTAATGACACCAACAGCAAAGGTCAGTCACCTCTGGATTGAACACAACAGTATGGAGCAGGAAGAATGAACTGACCACTCACTGTGCCAATCACAGCCTCAACCTCAGTGATAGCAGACAGCTCCTCCCTAACTCACTGACTTATTTGAAGCTGCTCTTTTTACTTGAAAGTCTTGACAAGTTACTGAAAGAAGGTGAAAAGAGTCATCTCAATGATACCAGGAGAAAGGCTTCCTGTGGGAATAATTCCTTTGCTTCTGTCTTTGAGCACTGGGGCTTATTCTGCAGATAATCTCCCCCACCCTTTCACCTGTCAGCTTTTGTAATTCATGCTCCCCCCCCACCTTTGTGATCATCATGGAAGCCCTACTGATCTGCACTCTTCAATGCCATCAAGGATCTCCCTGAAGGCAGGACAATTGGCTACATTCTTTTCATTGTGTTGAGATTTCCAGAGTTGCTTCAAATGGCAGAGAACAACCCTGAAGCTTCAGAAATGCAGCGTGCTTAGAAGACTTACATTTCTCTTGGTTCCTTTCTGTGATACAGAAGCAAAACATTTTGTGCACAGTAATTTCCAGTCGACTCAACACATGAACCTATAGGGACTTGAGAGATCAAATAGTTTGTTCTCATAAATCTTAGAGACCAAAGAGTCTAGGCTTTTATAGATGGACAGCACTCAAATCTGGGGGGCACTGGACACAAAGAAAGATAGTTTTCCCTCCCTTTGGTTGCCTTCTTATAAATATAGCATGCTGGTGAAATGCCGATGTATCATGGTGATAGATACTATATTCAGACAGAACATATGCTTCTGTCTACAGAACCTGGCTAGACCATCTTTTATTTCTCAACTTTGTTCTTGATTTATACTTTTGTTTGTATGGCTACATGTACTGGACTTAATCTTCATTTTGGAAGAAAATGTCTTAAAACTTACCCTTTTTTGGGGGGGGGGAGGGGAGACATATGCTAATTTATTGGCATGGGGAAATACCAGTACGTATATTTCCTCCATGATTGCAGCTTAGCACCTACTCTGAGTTGATAGTCTTAGAGGGTTCCTAGGGGCATTAAAAAGTTAGGTGACTTGGAGTGGCTAGGTGACGCAGTGAATAGAGTACCGGGCCTGAAGTCAGAAGGACCCGAATTCAAATTTGGCCTCAGATACTTAACATTTACTAGCCTGTGACCTTGGGCAAGTTGCTTAACCCCAACTGCCCAGAGCCACACAGTCAATATGTATCAGAAACTGAACATGAAGCTGATCTTCTTGACTTTAAGACTTATTCTACTCTTGGTGCCAAATTCAAATAGAAACAGATCCCTGTGAGCACTTGTGAGTTTTTCATGCCCCATGTACCCCCTGTGAATTTGATATCTCTACTAAATCACACTGCCTACTTAGAATATTATTACTGCTGCTGCTGCTGCTGCTACTACTACTACTACCAACTAGCATTTGTGTAGTGACTACTATGTATCACACTTTTCTAAATGCTTTATAAACATCTCATTTTATTATAGCAACAACCCTGGGAAGAAGGTGAGATCATTATTCCTATTTCAGAGTCGAGGAGACTGAGGCTAAATGATTTGCCCAGGGTCACACAGCTAGTGAGTATCTAAGGTCAAATCTGAAATCATGTCTTCTTTGCTCCGGGCCCATGTCTCTCTCCACTGCACCAACCACAACAACAGCATTGGCAGTTCATGTCCATATAGTGCCTTATGCTTTGCAAAGCATTTTAAAACATTATCTCATTTGATGCTCACATAGTGAGGCAGGCAGGTGCTGTTTTTATTCCCATTTAACAGATGAGAAAACTGAGTCTCAGAGAAGTTAAGAGACTAGCTCAAGGTCACATAGCTAGAAAGTGTTTAATGTGGGATTCAAAGCCAGGCCTTTTTGACTCCAAGATTTGGGTTCTATCTACCATGCACACTTCCTCCACATGAAAATCATTAAATACATCCCCCTCCATCCCAAAAAATTGAAATGAGAATCTGATCCATCCATACTATTTTCCCACTTCTATACAAAACAGCCGTTTTGAATCCTTATTGAAGGGTCACTGTCTAACCAAAGTGACCTTACTAGAGGAGAGACATGGATGCACTGTGTTGGGAAAGTGAACAAAATTCTAACAAAGCAAAATTATTGGTCAGCACCCCTGGGCCGATAGTCACATTTTGACTGTGATCACCATGTGCCTAACCCCTAAGAATCTGTGGATTACTTTGCCTTATTTCTTTTTGTCTGCGATGGAGAATAAGGCAGGAGAATAGATAACAGAGCACACCTTCGTGGGGCCAACTAGTATTACTCCATTTTGGTCATAGAATCCATAGCACCATGGGAATCCCTGGATCTCTGCTGGTGTATGGCACTGAATGAATGAATGAATGAATGAATAAATGAATGAATGAAAAAGCTTTCATTTAGCACCAAACACTGTGTTAAGTTCTGGAAATACAGAGAAAAGTGAAAATGGTGACTATATAACACATGGATGTTTTCAGCTGGAGGACACATGGAAAGTCCACTTAAGACCCTTTACTCTTCCACCTTTGTTTCAGGTTCCATATTAATCAGGAGCTCTGGTTATATTTTTTGAGTGGCATCCTGTGAAGTCTGAGTATGATGAATGTGCAGGCACAGTAAAGAAAGTGCTTATGTGCTGAGAGGCTGCTACAAAACCAGAAATAGCTTCAGGTGCATGGGACTTAGCACAGTGTGGTTGTTGCTTAGTAATTTTTCAGTCTTGTTTGACTCTTTGTGACTCCCATTTGGGGTTTTCTTGACAAAGACACTGGAGTGGTTTGCCATGTCCTTCTCTAGCTCATTGTATACGTGGAGAAACGGAAACAAATGAGATTAAGTGACTTGCCCAGAGTCACAGAGCATGTAAATGTCCGAGGCTAGATTTGAACTCAGGAATATCCTTGGCCTGGGCACTCTATCCACTAAGTCATCTTAGTGTAGTACTTGATGCTTAATTAATGCTTTTTCATTAGTTCATTTGTTCATTTGCAAATCTGCTTCTGGGTTTTATGGCCTCTACTTCCAGTTGGTGAAAGGAGGGGAATATGTGTGTTGGGGTAAGGGGTGGTTGACCTGGAGGTGGGTCTGGATTTAAATCCTGCCTCTGACACTTGCTAGTCACTTAACCTCTTGGAATCCCAGAAGACTACTTAGAGTTCTAAGTTTTAGATAGGTGGCAATCTGTGACTCTGCCAAGTGCCACTGGTGGCTCTCCATGGAACTGGGAGTAAGGGGGATGATATTCCTCTTACCCTGGGAAGGTTCTGGTATAGGTGACTACCTGGGGAAAGTTAGACCAGTTTACATTGTATAAATATGAGCAGGCTGAGACAAATAGGGAGAACAAAGGCAGCTTGGCAGCAGAGTGGGTAGAGGCTTTGGAATCAAGAAGAACAGAGTTTGAATCCTGCATCAGGCATTTCCTAGCTATATGAGCTTCATCTGCGGGCTCAGATTCAGTTTCTTCATCTGTAGAATGGGGATAATAATAGCATCTGTCTCATTACGGTTGTCAGGATTGAAAGAGATAATATATGTGAAGTGCTTTTCCAACCTTAACATGCTATGTAAGTATTACTATTTTTGAAACCAGTAATGCAAAGTATAAGGTAAAATACTTGGAAAACATTTTGTCACTTATTTCCACACTAAGAAAAAATTCATAGCTATAGGCAGTATAGAATAAATACTAATCCTGCCCCATCTCCTTCCCCCAAAATCTCAGACAGCTACTGCTTGAGACTAGAAGAGAGGTTTTTAAACATTTTTATTATGCTCCTTTTCCCAGGGGCTTTTAGAATCTCCTAATTGCCCCTATTTTATTGCCTCAAACTGAGAACTGGGAAAGACCTTAACTTAAAAAGGCCAAAGTCTCCCACTGCATCCTGGGTCATTTTCAGTCATCTTGATCTATATTGAGCCATTGGATCCAGATGGCTCTGGAGGAAAAAAGTGAGGCTGGTGACTTTGCACCACCCTGCCTCACTTAAATCCAATTCACATGCATGTCATGGCATCACCTCCCTGATGTTATGGTCCTCTTTGAGAATGGACAGACAACAACAATAAGCACTTCCCTGCTTTCCACCAATGGTGTCCTAAATATTTGGTTAAGGGTGGTGGGAGAGAGGGACACAACTGTGAAGGGAGGAAGGAGAGACGAAAAAGATCTTCAGAAAGTCTGAAGCATTTGTAGGCAATAGCAGCAGAAGCAGCAACCCAGGAGTCTCCATAGTGCCCTCTCTAGGAATGAAGGGATCAAGGTTGTGACTCTTTGATATTTCCTCATGTCCTCCAATTTGGGAATCACTGCTCTAGAAATACATTAAACAATTCTTGAGTGCAGCGATGGGTGTGGCACCTAAGTTTCCATCTTTCCTCTATAGCTTTCCTAATGTCCAGATGACATTTTATTCCTCTAATAGAAACTTTCTTCTCCTTTGTTCCTGATCACCTGTCTTTCACATTCCCCTTCCTCACCCCCCATTGTTTGTCCTATATTTTACCTACATTCCTCTTTATGGAAGGGCTCCTTCTGAAAGCTCTTGACCCATCCAGTGATATACCTCCTCTAAAGCAGTCCCAATATTAATCCTTACTTCATTGGTTAACCCCAACTTCTTTTGAGATAGAATTCTTCTCAAAGTTCAGGTATCCTCCTGTCAAGAATTCTTGTAAACTCTCATAGTTTGAAACCATTTGGTTCAGTTAACTTTTTTTTTGAGTTCTTCCACCTTCCACACCTGAGGGCTTGGTGAGAGAATGAAGGAATGGGAAGAAAAGACTATGACCTCTTTCTATGTACTTTCTTGTTGCCTACAAAGGTCCAATTTCATTTCAAAGGTCATTTTCTTCACAGGGATGAAATCTTAACCTCGGAATGGTAAGGAGAAAATGTTTTATTGATATTAGCTACCAGCTAGCCTAAGTGTAAGAATCAGTCCAAATGACTTTATTCTTAGTTCATCACAAGATTTGAATACACCTTGTCATTTGTGATATTTAGTTTTTCTAGTCCCATTTATTTATTTATTCTTGGTAGACTGGGTCTCCTTATCTTACATAGGCTGGAAATGCAACAATTACTAAAAGCCCCATCCTATTACAATCATCAGGGGAGCTTTAACCTACTGGGTTTCTGACCTAAGACAGTTCTTCCCTCCTTAGGCAGCCTGGTGATCTGCTGGTCCTTGTGGCACACCATACTGGCGTCACATTTAGTTGATGCCCAATTGGCTTCAGGGTACTGCAGCTCAGAACTCCTGAACTCCAGGGATCCACCAGCCTCAGTTTCCCCAGTAACAGGTATTAAAGATGTGTGCTGCCATGCCTATGGATATTGCAAATGGATATGGATATGCATATACAATATAGATATTGCAAAGTACAAAGTACAAAGGAAAGATGGTTGTTGAATAACCCATATCAACCCATAACTCTCAGACTGGAAGATTCAGAATAGTATGCATTCCTGAGCTTTCCTTAGAAATCCTCATATTTCTAGGCTAATATTAAATCAAGCACTTCCTCTCAAATCTCATGGGGCTCCTTCCAACCCAGCTTGAAAAAGACAAAAAAAAGGAAAGAGATGGGCATCAGAGAGGCCAAATCATTTGGTCTTGGAGGTAAGGTTATGCTACCTTGACACATCAAAATATGGCATGCCCCAGGGGACAAGCATATTATTAAAGAAAGAGAAGTTCTACTTAAGTATCCTAAAATAACTCAGTCTACTATACTGATGGAGGAGTGTGTTACCTGCCCATCCTTTGATAAAACAAAATCACAGAATCTCAGAGTTGGAAGGGACATCAAAGGCCACCTAGTCCAACTTCTCCCTGAGCAGGAATCTCTTCTGTAACATATATCTTCCCTGGAAGGCCTCTATTGAGGGGAAAATTTCTGACTCCCATTCCACTTTTGGATAGATCTAATCCCTAGGATATTTTTCCTTACATCAAGCTTTAATCTTCTTCTTTAAATCTTCTTGTCCAGAGTTTGGCCCTCTGGGACAAAATAAAACAAGACTAGTCACTCTTCCAAATGACATCCCTTCAAATATTTGAAAACAATTAAGTAATTTTTAGGCTAAAGGACTTCAGTTCCTTCAATAGATACACTTATCTTTATTGCATTTTTTAGTTTGTCCTCTAGCCTGTCAATATTCTTCCAAAAATGTGCCCAGAAAGGAATTAAAATATGTAGATTTAATTTAACCATGGCAGGTCACCTCATGATCATCATCTACATTGTTCTAGACAAAACATCTCTCTCTCTCTCTCTCTCTCTCTCTCTCTCTCTTTTTGCTTTTTGGAGGGCAACTGGGGCTAAGTGACTTGCCCAAGGTCACATGGCTAGTTTTTGTGTTAAGTGTCTGAGGCCAAATTTTAACTCAGGTCCTCCCACTTAGCCGCCCCATGACAAAACATCTCTTAATGCCACAAAGTTCATAATAGGTTTTTTTTTTCCTTTTTAGAGCTCAGTAAAATACCTGCTATGTTTCACACATACATCAAAGAAACAAAACTAACATTTAAAACAACACAGAGCAGGAAATCTTAAATAGCAACTTCATATATAAAAAAGAATAAAGTGAAAAATGGTAAAGAAGAAAAAAAAATCCTCTTATTTCTGGCCTTCCAACTATCAAATAACAAATCAATTACTTATTTTATAGCTAAATATAGATACACACACAAAAGTTACTGGAATGCTTAGAATAAGGTTGTGTTTTATCATAGTTTTTTTTTTTTTGGCAAGTTTTCCTCCCTCCTTTGAGATTGTTAGGAATATGACAACAACACAATTAAAATCAGAAACAGGATAGAGAACATATCAAAGGCTACTTAGTCATCCAAAATCATGGGGAAATGACTGACCACCCCTAAAATATGCACAAAAACATAAAATATAAATATAAATACAAATTTTTCTTTAAAGAGCTTTTTTTTTTTTTTAAGCAATTAGGGTTAAGTAACTTGCTCAAGGTTACACAGCTAGTCATTATTTATGCGTGGGTGCTCATTTTCTGAGGCCGGATCTGATCTCGGGTCATCCCAACTCCGAGGCCGGCACTCTTACTCACTGCGCCACCTAGCCGCCCCTTTTTTAGGGCTATTGGGGTTAAGTAACTTGCCCAAGGTCACACGGCTAGGTTTTTTTTTTGTTTGTGTGGGTTAAGTGTCTGAGGCTGGATCTGAACTCAGGTCCTTCTGACTCCAGGGCCGGCGCTCTACTCACTGAGCCACCTAGCCGCCCCCTTTAAAGAGCTTTTAAGAAAACCAGGGCTTTAGAAGTTTTAGGCTTTCCCCGCTCTTTTTGTTGGTAATTCTCATTGTGGTTGGTAATCATTAGGACTGTGTTCTCTGACTGGTTACAACAACCAATAGGCCTGGGCTCTCTATTTGAGGGTGACTGTTTAGATTCTGAGGTAGGAAGTTGAGGATTAATAGGACATTGCAGCCTTTTATGTCTCCCTTTTAAAAAAAATTACCCCCCTATCCCAACTCCAATGTCTAGTTATCTTATTAGTGTTCTGCCTTTTGATTTCAACAGCCTCTCCCTCCTCATCTTCAGCTGCTTATTTGCTTATAGTTTCTTGGCTTCCACATCCTCTCCTCATCTCCATCCTCTTCTTCACCATTTTTTTTCTTTTTTCTTTTTGGAGAGGGGAAAGTAGGGCAACTGGGGTTAAGTGACTTGCCCAAGGTCACACTACTGATTTTTGTGTTAAGTGTCTGAGGCTGAATTTGAACCCAGGTTCTGGTGCTCCATTCACTATGCCACCTAGCTGCCCCAATCACCATTTTTTTTTAATCCTCTTTATCTTCTTCATCTACCTCATTGTCAGCCTGCTCCATTTTTCTCATTAGTGTTATCATTAATTTGCTTATCTCTGCTATTCTCCAACTCCTCCACGATTTCCTTCCTCTCCTTTAGGACCTTGGTAGAGATCTCAGAGCTGGTGTCCATGGCTATGTCTGACATATCAAGAAAAGAAGAAGCAGTAGGAAGTGAGTGAAAATTTTTAAAAGGGGGTCAGTCTGGATGCCAAAGAGCACAAGTGCAAAAGACCCTCAGCATGGGCAATGAAGCAGTTCCAGGCCCAGACATAGCAGCAGGAAGAGGAAATAGAGAGAAGCAGGAGCAGCAGCACAGACAGCAGGCAACTATGGCCACACCTGGAGGGGTAGATGCCCAGTGTAGATAGCAGCAGGGGAACCACACAAAGACAGCTTTTGAGAACAGCCAGTGGGGGGCCAAATTAGTTTGTCAGGTTGTTATATTGCCTTATTTACTCATACTGCGTTTGGAGTCTATAAGTATTTCTCAAGTCTCCATAGGAACTGTTTTCTAGCAGTGACATCTCCTCTACCTTGTACACAAGGAGCTAATTTTTGGAACCCAAATGTAGGACTTCCCCTTTGTTCCTATTCGTTTTCACTTTATTAGATTTGGCCTATTGTTTTAACCTGGTCAGATATTTGAGGATACTAACTCTGTCAGGACATTGTTAGTTATCTCTCCCAAGTCTGTGTCATCTGCATGGCATCCAGACCTTCACCCAAGCCATTAAAAAATGCCAAATAACACTGGACAGCTCCCGGGGGTGCTTCTCCAGAGACCTCTTGCCAGGTTAACAATGGGCATTTAGTTTGGAATTCTTCTAACTGGGGTAACATCTAGTTAACCCAATGGATCCCAACCCTTTCGAATATGAAGATCTCTTTTTTGGCACAAAATAATTGCATAGATCTATTCTATAGAACCCATAAAATAGTGGTACCATTGACTTCACTTAACTAAGACATTACATAATGACAAAATGATGTTTGATGTGTATAGTTATTCATAGAGCTCTTACACAAAAATCTTTGGCTCTTTCAGGGGTCCATGTCCTACAGCTTAGGAATCCTTGATCCAGCTCACGTCTTTCCACGTTGTCCCAAGGGTAACAGGAAATACTTTGCCAAATGCTTTATAGACATAGGTAAACTTGTGTCCACATAAGTTTTCTGGTCTATTAGTTTAGTTTTTCTGAAATGACTTATTCTTGATGAAGTCACACTACCTTTCAGTGATTTCTGCTTCTCTTTGATGCATATGAACTATTTGTTTAATAATATGTTCTAGAATTTTGCCAGGAATTAAAGTTAAACTCAGTGATATAGTTTGTAGCTTGATAGCATTATGAAACACAAAAAAATCTGTACCTTATACACACAGTACAAAAATCTACATTATATCCATCAAAATGCAGATTTATTTGATATAGTTTGTATTGATATAATATATATCAATATGTAGAGATACATTTTGCATATTTGTGTATATGCAAACACATACATGTATATGTATGCATATATGAATATATCAGTATATATCTATCTATATATCTATCTATATGGCAGCATATATCTAAATATATAGGTCAGTATATATCTATATTTAAAAGATCTCTTACACTAAAAGAGGCATATTAGACTGAGATATGCAGTGTCTTTTAGAGTGGATGTTCTGTATTACATGTTACTACATTCATAAAACCTTTGAGTACAAAGGATGCTTTTTTATTTAATTACATTGGTAAGCAAACACAAAAACAACAAAACATGGTTCCACATTTATGTGAGTGTGCAACACTCTTTGACAATGCTGACTTTGCCACAGTTGGTTATTCTACTCAATGATCATCCTTAGGGAAGCTACCTGTACACTAAATGGCTATTCAAGTAAGGAAGATGAGACACTTGTTCAAGAGAGGAATTGCCATTTCCCCATGGGTGGATTTGAAGTCAGATCTCTGCAAAGGAAATTCTTCTGCTGTCATGGATAGGACTGACTTACCCGATGACCAGGAAAGTAAAACTCTCTTCTATGGTCTCACTGAGAAATAAGAAAGGGCTGGCCAGCATCCCTACCTGGTGAGCTTGGTACCGATCTGCTGCCTCAGTTCCAGCCTCTCCTCATCTGTCTGCCTGGGCAAAATGTTCTTCTCTTCTAGTTCTCGCTTGGAGGGCCTGTTGCTGAGCTTGATCGCTAAGGAATCCTTTCGGCACACCTTCATAGCCAGAGAACCTGGAAGAAGACAAAAGAGAGAACATTTACCCCCACAAATACCTGTATTTTCTTCCAAAAACCAACAGTTGCATGATAATACTGGAAAGAAATAGCCATAAAGAGCTTAATAAGAGTTTTAGCTTCAGCTGAAATGCAGATTTATTGAGTTCAATCAAGCAGGTATTTGCTGAAATGTTGTAGATGATAGAAACATGAGGCATGATCCCTGCCTTCAGGAAACTTACACTTTATTGAGAGTGATATAACTAATGCTCATGCAACAATGCAAGGACAATGGTATGCTAGAGAGTGTGGTAATGACACTAAGCAGAATGTGGGCTTAGCAAAGGGAGAGGTTAGTGTGGGCTTTGGTAGCTGGAGAAACCTTCATTGCCTTATGTGAGTCTTCAAAGGATGGGCAGAGGCAGTGGAGAAAATGGCATGAGGAAAATTACAGGAATGAAAACGAACACGTTATGTTCAGGCAAACTGTGCTCACTTGATTAGAGCCTCAATAAAGTGGGCAGACAAGTGGGATTTAGGTTATGGAGTAACCAGGAATGGTCTTCGATAGCAATTTACTTTTTAAGAATCAGTGCAAACAACTACTCAGAGGCTACTTGGCACAAATGTATGGGGGATGGATTTCGAGGCAACAATTCTGGGTTCGAATCCTGACTCAGATAATCTTTCAGATTATTAATTCATTACTTACTTTGTAAGGTTGTTGTGAAAGAATTGCTTTGTAACTCTGAAAGCTCAACCTAAATGAGATATTATTGGTAACCAGAGGAGGCCAATGATATTCTATTTCTTGGGATACAATAGGCTCTATATGACTAGGGGTCTGATTTTTCATTTTGTGGATTGCTAAAACCACTGGATTACTGGTTCTTGCCTCATCTTGCCTTTTGACCATGATTAATATTCCTATTAGAGATCCTTCAATCGTGCTGTTCTCCCCTTGCCTTTGCAAGGAGAAAGGAAAAGAGAAGAAGCTCGAATGAGATAGTTCTGTTAGTTATCAGTAGTTTGGTTAAATGGTTTGGAGGGAAAGAAAATTGAAGGTATTGGTTAGCAAAAGGCTTGAGGATTTTTTGTGAATTTTCTGTCTCCTCTTTCTCCCATATTTTATCTCAAATTAGCAGAACGACAGCTCATGCTACATTCAAATGAGTGCCATTTTAACAAGGATTTATTATTCAGGCCTAGAATGATGGATTTAGAACTTTTCTCTCCTTTCTCAGCACATTTCAAGACACCTAAATAGGAAATTTAAATTCTGGTCTCCCAAGGTTGTTGGTGCCTGAATGAAAATGAATAATTACATACACAATGGTTAGCATTAATTACTGAGCATTCTCTGTGACTAAAAAAAAATTATGGTGACACAGTCAGCCTCTTTAAGGAGAAGATGAAGAATGGTTTCATTTTGGGTTTTCCTTCTACTTTAAGGAAACAACAGAAAAAAATTAATTGGGGAGGGGGGGGTCTGGGGAGCAGCTCTGACGTACTAGTGTATAATGAGCTGTCGTCGTCTTCATCTTCATCCTCCTCCTCCTCTTCCCTTGTGTACAGGCAAGAGGAATCTTCATAATCAGATTCATGAGGCACATTTTCTTTATTGTCATCACATTCAATCACAACAGTTGGCACTTGTCTTAGGTCTGGAAGGCCCATGGGTCCTGCTTTTGTGACACCATCACCTGAGTGTAAGCTAGAACTGTGGTAGGAAGAAGAACAGGGCACTCGCTGGTCAGAACTAGAAGGGAAAAAGAAAGAATTAATTCAGCCACATTCACCATGTATCTCAGAACTTTCCAGTTTTAAAAAAAGTAAATAACTATACATCAGTCATCCCATGTTAAGAAATTAAAGTACAATTAAAATTTAGACATTCATATTTCTGGGGCAGCTAGGTGGTATAGTAGATAGAGTTCAGGAGGATATGAGTTCAAAGCTAGCCCCAGACACTTGACACTTACTAGCTGTGTAACCCTGGACAAGTCACTTAACCCTGAATGCCTCACAAAAAAAAAAAAGAAAAAAAGAAATTAATATTTTTAGGCTGGAAAAGCCAAAGATTGGTCAGGCAATTAAAACTACTTTTCTAGCATGCAACGAACATTTTTTAAACATTTGCTGTGTTTGAACACTGTGCTAAGCTGTTCCTAGAACTTTTTTTTATTGTTCCAGACACATGATTTAAATATGGTAGGGAGCCCTTTGGGGAAGAAACTTCTTCTACCAAGTTGATATGACTCCTGGTATGTAACTAAGAAACTAAATGATTTGCTCAGGATCAAAGGGCCATTAAAGGTGGGACTTGAAGTCATGGAATTTTGATTCAGAGGCTTGCTCACTGTTGGTGAGAATAAAGTAGTCCCAACATTCAAAGAGATTAACATTCTATATATGATATGTACGCAAATAAGTACTTCAGGATGGCAGTGTGGCCTTGCTGGACAGTCTGAATGGTCTGGAATAGGAGGTTTCAGACCTTCAGCTCCTTTTTTTTAACGACAATAGTAATTCTGCAACTATTTCTGATTAGTCTTATGTCCGAATGACAAATAGGCATATACCATTATTTGCTTTGGGCAGGTAAGTGGTACAGTTGAGAGAGTGCCAGGCATGGAGTCAGGAAGACTCCTCTTCCTGAGTTTCAATTCAGCTTCAGACACTTACTAGCTGTGTGACCCTGGACAAGTCATTTAATGCTACCTCAGTTTCCTAATCTGTAAAATGAACTGGAGAAGGAAATGGCAAACCACTCCAGCATTTTTGCCAAAAAAATCCCAAACAAGGTCATAGAGAGTTAGACATGACTGATAAATGACTGAGCAACAACACTATTTGTTTTCTACTTGATTCATAGCAAATGGCTAATTTGCTAGTATCTTGCTTAGAGATCATATGTTAGATGTCCACTTCATTATATTTCATCTTTCTATCTTTCTTGCAAAGTAACACATAAACTAAGGGTAAGGGAATGAGGGACATGGTGTGATACCAGATAGTACTTGGAGAGTTCTGCATTGTGTAATGGTGAAGGGGGCAGGAACAGGTGACTGGAGATCCTGATACAAGTCAACAGGAGGAGGAAAGCCAAGGATGTTCTAGGATCCAGCCTATCTTTACTAAGTTACCATCTTTTATCTTTCAGGTGTCCATCAGGGGCACCAGGTGAGGACAATATGTTTAGTTGTATGAAGAGTGGGGAAGATGCAAAGGTGATATTTTGGGATTTTTCTCTTAAGCAGAATCCACCCAGACAAAGCTTCTTCTTTTATTTTTTCTTTTGGTTTTTGGAGGGCAATTGGGGTTAAGTAACTTGCCCAAAGGCCACACGGGTAGGTTTTTTTTATTTGTGTGTGCTTTAAATGTCTGAGGCCAGATCTGAACTCAGGTCCTTCTGACTCCAGGGCCGACACTCTACTCACTGCGCCACTTAGCCGCCCCAGCAGTTACATTCTTAGTAAGGTTCAGGAATCAGTCAGGTTGATTTCTGAAGTTCCATATTTTCTATATGATCACAAGCTGAGTAGTTTAGGATTCCTTTGTAACAGGTCCTATATATAAAACCCAGCAATGAAACATATAGCTAACTGCCATATTTCTGTAGATTCACCTAAAAAGGAATTGCATTCTTAATTTTTTAACCTTATGATCAAAAATTTTAATTTAAATACATTTCTACTTCATACACACACACACATATATATATACATATATACATATATATGTATATGACAATTTAGATCAGTTTCCATCAGATTTTGGCAATTTAAAAACAAGCAACCTTGTACCAAGCAGTCAAATTGTTAAAGAAAAGGGTAGCTTACAGTTTTATTTTTGGACAAAAAAGATATATGCATATGCAAATAGAGATATATGTGTATAAATACACACATGTATACACACAGTATGTGTGCACACATGCATACAGATGTGTATAAATACACCCATATTTTAAAGGCCTGCTTCTCTTTGGTTACATCAACTCTAATTTCAAGCCACTGAATATAGACAATTTTTTGGAATAATTTATCTCTTCAAGATCTATAATGCTATCATCCATCTCTGTTCATTTCTTCTCAATTACATCATTAATGTCATTTATAAAATATTCTTGAACAAAGATTTTGCTCTTCACTGATACTGGGGGTACAACAAGTTTGATTTTTTTTTCTTATTAAAGGGGCCATCCACTTCTTAAAGAGACTTAGGCCTATTCATTGAATGAGTATTGACTCACTCAAACTGAGAACCTGAAAAGGTCTTAGCTTAAAAGGGCCAAGGTCTCCCAATGCATTCTGGGCCATCTCCAGTCATCCTGATGAATAGCTGGCCACTGGACCCAGATGGCTCTGGCGGAGAAAGTGAGACTGGTGACCTTGCACAGCCCTCCCTCACTCAAATCAAAGTCCGATGCAAGTTATGGTGTCATGGTTCTCTTTGAGAACAAAGGGCAAACCACACAATTATTTCATTCTAAGAATTTTGGTTATTCTTCTGTTTTGTGCTGTTGCTGCTGTGTGTGTTTATTTTATTTGTTGCTTTTCACTTCTCTTTTTCATTTTCTTCTCTTCAATTTCTTCTATTGGTCCTTGACTTAGTCTGATTCTACTTTCTATTTATACGAATTTTTTTCAATAAGTTTTCCGATCTCATTTGGAAAATTATTTTTTAACCCTTTCCCCTGATTTAGTGACATTAGGCAGGTATTCACGATAGTCTATTGTTAATGAACAGATTCTGCAGGGAAGGACCACAGGCAAGGAATCATTATCTAGCTAGCTATTACTTCTTAGGTGTGCTTTACAGTCAATAGAGAGATTCAGGATAGAGTGCAGCCAACTTAGCACCCTGCACTCTCAGGTGGTACTCGATGGCTACTGATGGAGCGCTGATGATTTCTGAGATGTCTTGTCTTAGTCCTGGGCATCCCTATCCTCACTTCAGGTATTCTTGAAATTGAGAGATTTTTGAAAACAAGAAGTCAATTCATCTAAAGATAGAATGCATCTTGCCTACTCAAGTATATATGATTAATGAGGAAGTGAACAGTCAAGGTATATATTGTATTTCTAACAAATTTTACTTTAAACTACTTTATCCAAAAAATAATTTTTTGATGTGTTGGGAAAAATTTTATTGTGCATTAATGCATGATGGCTTCCTTTAAAACATTCAATTATCTTATAACTTAATGATATGCCTTAATTTTTTTCAATTCAGTTAACTTTCTTCCTTTGTAAATGAATGTTTTAATTATTATCTGTAGTTCTTTAGGCAAATAACTATTCATATTTCTCTCTCTCTCTTTCTTCCTCCTCCTCCTCTTCCTCCTCCTCCTCCTCCTTTTCCTCCTTTTCTTTCTCCCTCTTATTTCACTCAAGTTAGAAGCACAGTGGTCATTCATGGACCAATCTCACTGCTGATCAGTGCAAAAACTTAATATTGATTTATTATTTCTGACCTGGGCTGGTTCACCCTTGCTTAGGCAGCCTAGTGGGCTTCCTGTTTCTAGAAGCCATATTTATATTGACACTACACTTAATGTGGATCCCCCAATTGGCTTAGCCCACTGCAGCTTAGCTCTCCTGAGCTCAATAGATTTGGCTTTCTTAGTAGGAGAGTTTTCAGAAGTGAGCCGTCAAACTTTGTTACAAATAATTTTTTAATGACATATAAATCACTTAACTGGGCAGCTAGGTGGAACAGTGGATAGAGTGCCAGGTCTGGAGTCAGGAAGACTCATTTTCCTGAGTTCAAATTCAGCCTTAGACACTTCCTAGCTGTGTGACCCTGGGCAAGTCACTTAACCCCAATTGCCCTGCCAAAAAGCAAAAAAAAAAAAACCCCAAAACAAAAAAAACAAACTGTCAATCTTTATTAAATACTGGAATGTCAAGGAAACCCATTTTCATGGAATTTAACATATAGCAAGAAAATGAATGCATAGTTGGCCTTCAGGGTGACAAAGAACAAAAGGCCTAAAAGGCAGCTTTAGAGGCAAGTCAGATTTCCATTATATTGGGTGTTCATTCTGAAAAAGGTCAATAGTAATTGCATCTTAATTGTCTAGAGCAGAATATTAGGACTGTGCATGAAGATGATTAAAAAGACAGGCTCTCTACTCTTATCATGCCTCTGGTTGAATTAAGGGATGAAGCATATAAAGGCAAAGAACTGGAGATTAGGAAACTGTAAGAATGGCACACGGATAGAAGATTTCCTTGGCTGTCAATAATAGTCTGTTGGGAAATAATTAGAAATGAAGTTTGTGAAACTGGGGCACAGGATCATGTCCCTGAGGACCAGATAGAGGAGTTTGGATCTGGCATGAAAGGAAACAGGAAAGCATTTCTAATCGGTTCCTAATAGGAGGGTGGAAAGAATTATGTTTCCAGAGTCAGAAGCCCTCGGTTCAAATCCTGTCTCTGATGCTTATGGCCTATATGGATTTAGCAAGTCACTTATCATCCATGGGCCTCAGTTTCCTCAACTATTAAATGAGGGTGTTGGACTAGATGACCATGAGGTTCCTTTCGGTTCTACAGTTATGACCCTATGATCCTCGGCCTTTGTGGAATTCGTATTTCAGATAGAGGAGCGAGAAGAGAAAGCTAGAAACTCCGGCAATGATTTATTGGTGAGATGATGAGAGGCTGACTTAGGATGTTGACAAGGGAAACAGAAGGGAAGACATTATGCAGAAAAACCAGAAAGACTTTTTGATGAGCTGAATTTGAGAGAAAGAAATTAAATATGGTTCTAATGTGTTCAATCTGGAGGACTTGGAGAATAGTGCCTTTTTTCCCTTTTTCTAAAAAAAAATATATATACCTTATGATTGCTTTTTATTTTTTAATATTTTCCCCAATTACATACAAAAACAATTTTTAACATTAATTTAGAAAAATTTTTGAGTTCTGAATTTTCTCCTTCTCTCCCTCACCTCCTCTGTTCCCAAGATGGTAAACAATTTTGATATAGGTTATATATGTGCAATTTATGATTGCTTTTTGCAGGATTTTTGTCACTGCCAGTTTAAGCTCTTACTTGCAATACATAGCTGTGGATAAGAATAGAGATCCTTTTTCCCAATCTGTAGTCATTGGCTTTAAAAAAAAAAAAAGGATAATTGAGGCAATGCTCTATAACTCAGTGAAAGGTTCATTTTCTAGAAACTAAGCTGTACTTTCAAGTTGACTGGGCCAGATTCAATCTAAAAATCGTATGGGGGAGGAAGGAAACAGATCTATACCCAAATTTTCAATTGAGCCAGTCCATATCACAGAAAACTTTTACATGTTATAATCTCTTTTTCTCTCCTTTCAGACCAGGATTAGGCTCTGCTACCATGCCTCTGTGATCATGTTTTGTTAGCCAGACAACAATGGGAACAGATTACTCTAGCTATGGCATCCTAAGGGCATTCACTGGAATATCTAAATGAGAATCATAGAGAGGATTAGGGATTTATATTAGCTGACAGAAATCTGACCTGCTGAGTTTATGTCCAGTTGAATTTTGAATCTGGTAAGAGATAACATTTACAGACGTGGCCAACATGTTAGTTTGTTTTGTTGACTCTATTTATTTATTATAAAGAAGCATTTCTTTCTTCTTTTTTTTTTGCTTTTTTGGAGGGCAATTGGGGTTAAGTAACTTGCCCAAGGTCACACGGCTAGGTTTTTTTGTGTGTGCGTTAAGTGTCTGAGGCTGGATCCAAACTCAGGTCCTTCTGACTCCAGGGCCGACACTCTACTCACTGCGCCACCTAGCCGCCCCTAAAGGAGCATTTCTATTTAGGAGAGGGAGTTAGTGGGTAGTGATAAAGAGGAGAAAATAAAAGAAATCAAGAACACCAATAAGATATGAAAACATACACAGCAGAAAACATTCTGAAGAGGATCTAGAAAAATAGTGATTACAGTGTTTAATTTGACACACACTGAAAAACCAACAACTAGGTAACAGGATATTTTGGTTTTATATATAACCCTCTTTTGTTCTTTTTTATATATTCATGCTTGTTGATGATTATTTTTTAAAACTTTAATTAATTTGTTATTTTTAGTTTTCAATGTTCACAAGCTTTTGAGTTTAAAATTTTCTCCCTTTCCCTCCTCTCCCCCTCTTCGAGATGGCATGCAGTCTGATATAGGGTCTACATTGTTGATGGCTATTAAATTCATAATAAAAAGGAAAATGTAAAACAAAAGTTTTGAACCTAGCAAGGCAGAGAATCCCTGTCCTTCAGAGTACCATTCAGTCAATTGTTAGTTGCTTAGCTCTCATCCCTGCAACAGTCATGCCAACAATGGAAAATGCCCAAAGAGAGCTATATTTGGTGAAACAGTTTTTCTCATGATGTCACCTTGACCGAGAATTATTAAATAATGGCTAGAATGAGTTACTATACCTTTTAAAGTGCTTTCTTAACCTATACCCTAGGAAAGAGAAAACTCTTTAATAAAATAGACTCTTAAAACTACTGGGAACTGAGAACAAGTGTCATGGGGAATGCTAAGTTAATTTCATTCTTTGCATGTTTTGTTCAGTTATGCTTCCTGTTAGGGGACTAGGAACCAAAACCAGTCATCCATTTGTAAAACAGGAGGCAATTAGACATTTGAATTCAGGTCACTAGAAATGGCTATATTGTATTACCCATCACTATTTTTTTTTGGTTATCACCAGAATGGCTAAACTTAATTCCCCTGCTTAGCTGAAAATCCTCGTATTGGTGGGGAAGTATTTTCATGAAAGTAGAATGAAAGCATTTGAAGACAGTAATCCAGAGTCCTCCCTCAGGAAGATAGTCCAAAGCAATAAAGTATAGGTAAGCCTGCACACAAGACACAGTGACACCGATGTGCCATCCATCCTAACCTGTCTATGAAAGGAAAAGAAGAAATTATAGGGAAACATTTATGCTTATCATGACATTTTTTCAGCTCTTCACTCATGGCTGTCAGACAAGGCCACTTAAAAACATCCATCAGAACACAGTTGGGAATCATGTGTTTTTGTTGTCCATCAATTAAAACAGACACCAGAAGCATCCATCTTTATGATATAAGAGGCATGGGAGAATAAGAAGAATGGAAGGAGTTTTTGTTACTAATCCTTTTCAGTTAAAACCAGATTAATTTTCTTGACATAACATACAAAGGATGAATGTGTTGCAGGTGAAGAGTACTTTGTGATATTTACAACAGATCTGGCAGCCATGCCATTAGGATTACTTCTATTTTTTTTTTTTTTTTGCCTCCAATGAACAAAATAGCTCAAGAATGCAGTACAGAGGAAAAAGCACAGATCTGGACCACGAAGACCTGTGTTCAAATCTTACCTCTGATGCTTATCATGTATGTGATATTGAACAAACCACTTGAACTTTCTGGGCCTCAGTTTTCTCATTTTTAAAATGAAGGGCTTGGAGTAGATGGATTCTGAGGTCCCTTCTAGTTCCAAAGCTATTTATCTTAGGATGGGAAAGGTAGGCTCCTCTTGTTAAAATTGGTGGTCCTTACCTTTTCCTGCATATGCAAATGTTCATGCAAATTTACACCCCGAATTGAATTGCACCCAATAAATATGGAGTGTGATTGCACTGCATCCAATTTTGTCAGGCTTAACTCACTCTTCCCTAACTCATTTAGGAACCTGATTGAATTTCATCCAAATAAATGAGAAAACATTCACTGGTGCTCAGTGCTTTCTGAACATGATGTCATTGAGTTCGAATGTCATCAGGTTCCTGTTTCTATCTCTAAGTTATACATACACACATTATGTTTACCTTTATCTCTTGAGTTCAGATATTACTCTTTTAAAAAACGTCTTACTGTTACCCAAGAGATTTATATCACAGTGATTTCCAGCTAATGCTTGTCATTGAGACCTCTCTTTTAATAAAGGGTTAAAGAAAAAAAAATACAGCCTCAGTTGATAGTATACACAACATTCCAAACTCATGGTCCATCCTCCCATTTTGCTACTGACACAAGTGGTGATTTTCTTTTCCACTGGGAGTACATTATTACTTATTTGGACAATGCTCAACTCTTAGGATTCTTGATTTAGAGCTAAAAGGCACCTCAGAAGCCAGCAAGTCTAACTCCCTCTGTTTAGAGATGAGAATTGTGGGGAAGAGAGAGAGTAAATAAATTGCCCAAGGTCACTCAGCTAGTAAATGTCCTAGGTAGGTCTAGAACCCAAATCTTCTTGACTCCAAGTCCAGAATCCTACTGACTATATTACTTTACTCCAAAGTCAGAAATAGCCAGTTTGAAGTGGAGTATCATCTGGAGAACCAGTTTGAAGTATATCATGCTAACAAAGAAGACAAAAGAGGTACACCTAGCCAATGTCCTTTATATAAGAAATGTTTAATAAATGTTGAGTTAATTAATATTATTGAAAATAAAGGTTGTCATTTAGCCATTTTTCAGTAGTGTCCAACTCTTCTTGACCCCATTTCAGATTATCTTGACAAAGATACTAGAGTGGTTTACCATTTCCTTCTCTATCTCATTTTACAGATGAGGAAACTGAGGCAAACAGGGTTAAGTAACTTGTCAAGGGTCACATGACTACTAAGTGTTTGAGGCTGGATTTGAACTCAGGAAGATGAGTCTTCCTGATTCCAGGCACAGCACTCTTAGCCACACCTGCACCACTTAGCTGGTATCAGGATTCAAGGGATACAAAGTTTATGGCCAGATCTTAAGTATTGATGCCAACACGAAGACGGAAGAAGTTAAAGGTAAGTTTTAATTTTCTTCTCTACTCAGTTCTCTTCCCCTAGTCTATACTCCTTCCACTCTGAAGTGTTTGGCAGGGTAGCCTGGCATGGAGGAGAGTCTTTCATAGAGTACATCATCAGTGGTTGTGTTTATCATCTGTCAATTCAATTCATCTCAATTTGGTGAGCATTTATTCAATAACTGTTATGTGTGAGGTCCTGTACCAGCTAGTTGGGATATAACAAAGTCAAAACAGCCCCCATCCTCAAGTAACTTACATTCTACTAGGGGAACACAATATGTACCATAGATAAGTAGAAGTTATACACACACACATTTAATGTTACATATAATATGCAAAGTAATATTGGCAAGGGTGGAAGATAAAGCAGAAAACATCTGTTCCCTCTGCTCTGACTTCAGTAGGGCCAGTTACCGGCAAAATTTATAAAAGGGGCTTAATAAATTACTTTTGAAAAGAGAAAAAAGGGAGAACTGCTGAGCTGGAGCATACATAAGCTTTCCCTAATATCCTCCTTTCACGTTTTCCTCAACCAGGGAGATTAGATGGTACTTTAAAGACTGAGAAGTTGTCAATCCTTTTTTTTAGAACTTCCCATCTTTGTCATTTCTCCACCCATAACACTGCGAAAGGCAAATAGCCATATTAATAACTGACATTTACAAAGGTTTTCAGGGTTTATAGAGCACTTTCCTCATAAATAGCCCCTTGAGGTAGAGAGTGCAAATGTTTTTATTCCCATTCTCCAGCTGAGGCAGATGTGTAAATGTTATGCCCAATTTACAGATAAGGAAACATAATCAGGGAGGTTCCACAAAAAATATGTATTGTGCCTCAAATCCAGTCATCCCCCATGTTGCTTCCCATATTATGACATTTTAAAGCCTTGGGGACGTTGAAGGTTAACTGATTTAGGAAAGAAGAGGCAGATTTTGAGCATTAGGATTGCTGGTCATTTTACCAAGTCATATTTGTCAATGATCAGCTCCCAGACTTCTTCAAAACACAGTAAGAATGAAATATTCAGCTTAATTTCTAAAGAAAAATATGTCTGGAAGGAGTATACTTTTTGCTATCTTTTTCAAGTATAGTCATTGTTAAAATTAGGGGAAAAATACATTAATCTCTGCAGAGGAAGAAGCAAATTTATTATCTGAAAACATGGCAGTGAAAATGAAATTAAACTTCAACAGATGAGTCTTTTGTAATTTACTCTGCATCTGTTATGAAGAGAGTGGCTGCTTTTTCAGGGGAGAGAGTACAATCAAGCACTTTTTTCCTCTTGGGAACCAAAAAAGTGTCAAAGATTGTGTTACAAATTGCAGCTCCTGAAGCTGAAATGTGACTGGAATAAGTATGGGAGCATGAGGGAAATAAGAAATCAGTCTCTCCTCAGAATACCTCTGTGCATATATGTTTGCAGTATGTTTTTATGGCAGCCTCTGCATAACCTTCTAAGAAAATCGATGGTGTGGCCGTTGTTTGGATGGTTGCCATCCTGATTAAGATGCTCCAACCTTCATTATGGATGGAAGATACTGCTGCCCAACTCTCAATGGGGTCTGTACTTTGAGTTGTCTTCCTTGTCGTGATGATGATCACACTCTCCTAACTGATTCCTTTTATGACCAGTAGATAGATGGTCAGGGGTGAGACACAATGAATAAAAAAATGTCACATAGTCAGACCTATACATGCACAGAGCATTGTGCACATAATCAGGGATTAGTAAGCATTTGCTGAATAAATAAGTATGCTGGGGCAGCTAGGTGGTGCTGTGAATAGGGCACGAGCCCTGGAATCAGGAGGTCCTGAGTTCAAATCCAGCCTTAGATACTTAACAGTTACTAGCCATGTGACCTTGGACAAGTCACTTAACCCCAATTACCTTGCCTTCCCACCTCCAAAAAGCAATCAATCAATCAATCAATCAATAAGTAAGTAAGTAAGTATGCTGGAGAGAAGAGAGTGCTGGACCTAAAATCAGAAAGACCTGAGCTCGAATTCCATCTTAGATGCTTATTAGATATATGACCCAGGGCAAATCTCTCACGGTCAGTTGACTTATGTGAAATAAGGATACCAATGGTACCTATCTCATGGTTGAGAAACAAATGAAATAATGTCTTTAAAGTATTTTTCAGACTTCGAGGTGCTTTATAAATGTTAGCTGTTAGTATTAAATGAATAAAGGAATGCTCCGCCCAGATACTTATTTTGTTACCGCAAGTGGTATCAGTCAGAGAATGTTTTATGAGAAAGAAAAATGGTTTCCTCTCCAGACATTATTCTTAGAGGTTATGTTTGTTCTCTGAACATTCCTGACTTTTTTTTCCCAGCTTTTCCTTTAACAAGCCACTATGGTTCTATTTTTCCAGCCTTCTTGAAGTTTTTATGTTTTGGGCTTGCATAAGGTTGTAGTGCACTGAATTTCATAAACTGACTATTATGCTCCGTAAGTAATCATCTCCATGATCCCTGAAGGAGTGATAGGAAGCAGCATGAATCGGGCATGCCAAACTACTACCACTACCTCTTCCTCCTCTTCCTCTGGTGAAACCAGCCCAAGACCCTGTGCCCAAGATCTTTGGGAATGGCAGGGGCACTCAGTGCCCTTGTTCTGCTTCCAGTAGCCACAGTTACTTGTTGTGTGTCTGACTCTTTGTGGCCCCGTCTGGGGTTTTCTTAACAAAGATACTGGAGTGGTTTGTCATTTCCTTCTCCAGCTCATTTTACAAATGAGGAAACTGAGGCAAACAGGGTTAAGTGATATTTCCTGCTCCAGTTCATTTTTTTAGTCATTTTTCAATCGTGCCCAGCTCCTTATGAGGACCCCATTTGGAGTTTTCTCAGTAAAGATACTGGAGTGGCCTGATATTTCCTTCTACAGGTAATTTTATGTATGAGGAAACTGAGGCAAACAGGGTTAAGTGACTTGCCCAGGGTCACACAACTAGTAAATGTCTGAGGCTGGATTTAAACTCAAGAAGATGAGTCTTCCTGACAGTAGGCCTGGAGCTCTATCCATTGGGCCACCTAGCTGCCCTGACCGCAGTTATTGAAAACCTAGAAAAGCAAATTCTAACTACCGAGGGCCTTGGCACTGTCGGATAGTTCAATGTTGGAAATAAATCTGACACTGTAACATGCAAACAACTATGTATATAGGTATAGATGGTATAAATGGGAGGTAATTTTAGAAGGCACTGTGGAAAGTGGGGGCAGGGAGATGTTGATGGTGGAAAAGACTCTTGCAGAAGACAGAAGTTGAGCTGAGTCTAGAAGGATGTTAGGGAATCCAGAAGGCAGAGGTGAGATGGGAGAGCATTTCAGGCATGGGGGACACTAATGGAAAGGTAGGAGGGAGGTAGAGTGTCTTATAAAAGGAAGAGTGAGTCTCTAGTATTCAGCTTGATTATAGAGTACTTGGAGAGGAGTGAAGTGGAAGAAAATAGGAAAGGTGGAAAGGAGCTCGGTTCTAAAGGGCTTTCAACTTCAAACAAAAGATTTTATATTCGATCCTGAAGGTAATAGGGAGCCACTGCAGTTCGCTGAATTGGAGAGGGTGCGTTGATATGATCAGATTTGCCTACGCCTTAGGAAGATCACTTTGGAGGTTGAGTGGAACGTGAACTAGGGTTGGGGAGACTTGAGGCAGCAGATCAATCAGAAGCCTGTTGCAATAGCTCAGGTGAGAGCTGATGAGGACCAATACCAGGGCAATGGAAGTGGTGCTGGGGGAGAGAAGGGGATAAGTAGAAGAGACGCCGAAAAGGTCAAAAATGACAGAACCTGGCAACAATCTGGAGCACGAGGAGTTAAGGATGGCATCCAGGTTGGGAGTCTGGGTGACTACTACTCTATATACTGAAAGGAATATTCAGAAGAGGGAAAGGTCTGGCATGAAAGGCAAGTATTTCAGTTTTGGCCATGGTGAATTTGAATTACTTATGGGACATTCAGTTTGACATATTTAAGAAGCAGCTGGTGATACAAGTATAGCTCAGGAGAGAGGTTGGGGTTTGATGTATATGTCTAGGAATCATTTGCATAGGGATGGTAACTGAAACCATGGTTATTGATGTTTTCACCAAGTGAGAGTACAGAGGGAGAAGACAAGGGTGCCAAGGACAGGGCCTTGGGGGAGATCCATGGTAAATGGATGAAACCAATATGAAGACACAGCAAAATGACTGACAAGGAGTAGTCAAAGAGGTGGCAGAGATTCAGGAGAGACAGGGTCACAACCTAGAGGGGAGAGAATGTCCAGGAGAAGAGGGAGCTCAATAGTGGCACAGGTGGCAGAAAAATTTAAAAAAGACTTAGATTAGATTTGGCAACTGAGAGAGCATCAGTGATCAGGGAGAGCAGTTTCAGTCAAATGATGAGGGTGGGAGCCAGATTGTAGCAGAGGGCTTAAAATTAAGTGAGAGGAGAAGTGATGTCATTGGTCATCCATCTTTCTCAACTACTCTCTGATGATGTCATTAACAACTGGTCACATGGTTTAGGACTTATGTAACTGACATGAGATCATTCCAACTAACCAACAGAGAAAAATAAACTTTTTATACCTAAATTAATTAGAAATGAATAACTTAAGGAAATTTATGGTTGGCATCCATTATATTTATTTGTAAATAATAACAGCAGACAACAATCAAGAGGCAGGTTGTCATTGTGATTAGAGGGCTCCCTTTGGAAGCAGGAAGACCAGAGACAAGTCTTGCCTCTGACATTTAACTGCCATATGACCTTGGGCAAGTCATTTAATCCTACAGGGTCTCAGGTAACTCTCTTAGTATAAATCACAGAGAAGGTACTGATCTGAATTGGTAGAAGAAGTGACTTGTGCTAATGAATTCACAGGACTGGTAAGAAATAAACAACAACAAAAACAAACAAAAAAGCTCCATTGTCTCTGAATCCTTTAAGTTTCTTTTGATTTAAATCCAATTCATTTAGTCATTCTGTCTAGGGCCTGTTTTCACTCTAGAAATAGCCACATTACACAAAATGACCTATTAACATTGGTATTTTGCTCTTTTTGTTTTTGGATCTATCCATATATCTATTTAGGGATTCTAGGCTTTGACTAGGTAGGATGAAAATTCATTTAATAGAGATATATTTGATTCTTTTCTTCAAAGCCCTCAGACTTAAAGAGATGTTTTAATAATTTAACTCAGCAGAACCACATAAAGTATTTAAACATCTCTAGACCACAAAATCAATATAAGGATGAAATATCAATTTTAAAAATACTGAAGGACTTGTTGGTAGGTTTGATAACAATAGAAATTTAAATAGTAGTAGAAACATCACTAATTACATTTTTACAACCAAGAATTGCATGAGAGAAGCAGTACAAAGGCTTTTTTAGAGACATGTGGTTGTGGTTCAGTCCTTTCAGGTGTGTCTGACTTTTTGTGACCCCTTTTGGGATTTTCTTGGCAAGGATATTGGAGTGGTTAGCCATTTCCTTCTCCAGCTAATTTTATAGATGAGGAACTGAGACAAATAGGCTTAAGTATCTTCCGGCAGGGTCTGACAGCTAGTATCTGATGCAAGATTTGAACTCAGGAAAATGAGTCTTCCTGACTTTAGGCCTGTTACTCTCTCCACTGCCACATCTAGCTGCCCTTTAGAAATGAGTAGGCTCTTAGAAACAGAAGGAGAATTTCTTGACTAAGTAGGAAAGTGGCTCATGACCTTGTATCACTCCCAGATCTCCCGGTCTCTTAGAAGACAATGAGGAAATGGAGAAAAACTTTTTTTTTTTTAATCTGGTCAGGAAGGTGGCCTCCTTTCCCCTTGAGGGAAGATATTGTCAAAATGACATGTACACTTGTTCCATATGTTCTAAACAGATTATTAAAACCTACTTGTAGCCCTGACCTAGTCTAGGAGGCCAGACAGAAGTAGGAGACAAAGGGCTTAGCAATGGTGACACAGAGATTTCTGCTGTCTTGCTTACAATGTCTGATTTACATCTGTGCTCTGGGCCCATTTCCTCTTTGACACCACATTCCATTTAAGACCCTGAGCCTATCTAGACTTGCCCTCTCTCCTTGCATTAATACAGAGAACAAGAGCTCTCAGACAGACACATTAAGTGGGGGAGGGGAGTGGGAATGGTATGTAAGTGGTCATTCGTGTTTTTCTCTAGAACTTTAAGAGCTGTATGCTTTAGCTGAAGCTCTTGGAGCAATGAAGGCCCTACAGGAAAATCGTCTACTTAAGGGTTTCTTTTGGAAATTTCAAATCCTTGTGAAAACTACAAACTTACACACACACACACACACGTACAAACTGACCCTTTTTTCTTTAAGGAATTGCTTATAATGAAGGAAGAATGGAATTAAATGAATCAGATGGCACTATTCAACACATTCTTTAACTATGTCCATAGCAATGAAGGAAGCAAATGGGCATCACATGGGAAAGTGGGACCTCAAGGATCTGCCAGAAAGTATCCATTTCAAAGAGAAGAAATATTTACTTCAAAAGCTAGAAATCCCAGAGTAAATTTTGATTCGTCTTGCTGTTCAGAGAAGAGGGTTGGGAAGGAGGAATCAATCAATGGTATTTCTTTTTATTTTTATTATTATTATTATTATTAATGGCATTTCTTAAGTGCCACGTGCCAGGTACCATGCTAGGCAAGACCAAACCAAACTAATCCCTGACTTCACAGAACTTATATTTTATCAGGTGAGGAAATGCATTCTTGAGTGAGTAATACAGAATATATACAAGATCATTTTGGAAAGGAAGGCATTTGTGACAAGGAGGGATTGGGAAAGGCTTCATGTCGTTGTTCAGTTTTGTCTGACTCTTCATAACCCCATCTGGGTTTTTTTTTTTTTTAGCAAAGATACTAGCATGCTTTGTCATTTCCTTCTCCAGCTCATTTCACAGATGAGGAACTGAGGCAAACAGGGTTTTGTCAGGGTCACAAAGCTACTAAGTGTCTGAGGCTGGATTTAAACTCATGAAGATGAGTCTTCCTGATTCCAAGCCCAAACCTAGCTTCTCCAAGGTTTCATGTAGGAGATGATATTTAAGCTAAATTTTGAAAGAAACTAGAGACACAAAGAGGTGGAGGTGATGGGGAAATGGATTCTAGGCAGAAAAGTCAGTCTGTTTAGAAAGAAGGCCATTTTGGCCTCAGACACTTAAGACACACACACACACACACACACACCTAGCCATGTGACCTTGAGCAAGTCACTTAACCCCAACTGTACTCCAAAAAGCAAAAAAAAAAAAAAAGGCCATTTTGGCTAGATCATAGAGTAAATAAAAGTTGCTAATGTATTTAAAAAAAAGAAACAACCCTCAAAATGTCATCTAGATCAAGGAAACTGATGAGATTGCTATCACATTGGTTCGGAGGAGAGTTGATGAGGGTCTCAGTATGATAGCCATGTAAGAGGAGGGAAAGGGATAGGTATGAGATATGTTGTAGAGGTAGAATCAACACAATTGAGTTCTACTGTGGAAAGAAAAGGGACAATAAATTTGATCAGTCTGTTCAAAAAATGGCAGTCTCCTTAGTGTCAACTCTGCTAGTGGCATGGCAGTGTGGGGTAGTCATTTTGTCCTTCTATACTTCAGTTTGCCCACATGGGGAGGAGGCCCAGGATGCTCATTAGATATTACCGTTCTGGGAAAGATATTTAAGCTTTCAACTCACTTTCAACAATTCATTCCTTTGCTTATACTGGAGGATCAAGATATTGGCCCAAGAACTGCACTGGGTAGTGAAAGTGCTTCTATTAGAGAAAATGAAATAGAGTCAAGGGTAAAGAGGACAGCAAACTCTAAACCAGGAGGACATCAGGATTGCAGGATCATGGAATTTTAGAGCTGAAAGAGGCCTCAGAGACCATCTAATCCAGGTCTTTTTGACCTGGGTTCCATGGATCCCCAAGGAAGTTGTGGATGAGGTTCATGAGCTGAGACGGGACAAAAATTACATTTTTATTTTCACTCTTATAGACTTCTTTTGGAAATTCTGCATTTCCTTAAATTATGAATGCAGGCAATAAACCACAGCCAAAGGGGTCTATGTCAAAAAATGTTTATGACCTATGAGCCAATCTAACCCTCTAACTTTACAGATAAAGAAACTAAGACTCATATAGGTTAAGTGATTTGTCCCAGGTCACAGAACTAGGGGGTGTGTGTGTGTGTGTGTGTGTGTGTGTGTGTGTGTGTGTGAACTAAATCAGAGAATTAGCCTTTAGAGAAATAAATAACTTTGCAATTGGATTAACACCACCACCAACATACAGTTAGCCCATAATCACTTTCCTTATTACTAAAGAAAAGGGGAAGGCTTCCACTCATCATCTCTTCCCCCCACTCCCGATCCCAACTCCCATATTGTTTTTATTTGATTTCTTTAAGGCTTCCTTTTATTTTACTTATATAAACATCTTTTTTTTTTTAAAGCATACCATGTTATATATTCTGGGCCAGGAATTTCCTTAAGGATGGATCCTGGGAACAAGAGCCCTCCAAAGATGATTCAGAGTGCTATACTGCCCTAGAATCAGCTTCAGACCCACTATAGCTGGCCCTCTCCTCAGAGTTTATGAGAAACCTGGCATTACCTTTCCAGTCGCTGCATGGTCATAGCCAGTGTTTTATTCAATTCATCTATCATCCTGCAACCTGATGGCTGCATAGGTAGTGGGCTGGAGGCAGAAGGGAGGTGTTGGCTGTGGCCGCCATACTGGAGCTGGTGCTGCAACTGGGATGGCAGGACAGTATGGTGATGCTGAGCCATGGTCTGCTGGGCACTCTTCTGGGCCGCATAGGAAGCGAGGGAGAGTTCTGGCCCTCCTAAAGGCATGCAAATCATGACTTTCTTTGGAGGTAGCGGAGGAGACAGTTTCACTGGCAAACAAGGCAATTTCACGGGGGCACCAGGATCTACAACAGAAGGAAGAAAGGAAGCATGACTTTTAGGCATCAAACGAGAGCATTTCTGTACTACAGCTCTGATATCATACTGTTCAGAAGAAGACATTAATCAGTGATTGGTAGCCTGGGACTTCCTAAATTGTGCTGCTTGCATGTGGAAATCTTTAGATAAATGTCAGTAGTATAAGATGCAAGGAGTCTTGGGTAGTGTCAACAGATGGCAATGAATGTGCATTTCTACCCATCTCCTTCTGATCTTCCTTCAAAGCATACTTTGTGGCAAAAGACTCTTGGAGACTTGTGTAGTCTAAGTATAAAGAAACAAAATTTAACTGCCTTGTCACCCATGTGGGCTTCAGCTGTCTATAACTTCCTTAGCACTCACCATGCAAGGTCAAAAACTCCTCTAAAAGGCAAACAAAATAGGGAGAAGAAACTAAAGATATTTTAAAAGAATGATCTGTTAGAACAGAAGGAAGGCAAAAAAGGATTACAGACAAGCAGGACAGCTTTGAAAGCTACAGGTTGCATTAATTGTATACTTAAAAAGAAAAGCATGTTATACGTAACAGATCTTTGGTTTCATGAACGATCTTATTTTTCTGTTTAGGATAAAAAGTTCAGAATAAAAATAAAAACTTTTTTTTAAACAAAAATGATCTTCTCATTAGAATGACATGCCCCCATCAAACAGACCTGCTTCAAGGGTAAAGCAGGCTGAATAAATTGCCCATCTTTGTAAGGTGTAATTATTCTTTCAAGATATCCAAATTCTTTCTAAGCATCACTGCTGATTTACTGGGGGTGATGACAAGGCATTGCTTCCCAATACCAATGAAAACACAGGTCCAGATATTCATCTTTCCTGCTCTGAAACTAAACCACACCAAACCAACCAAACAAACAAACAAATAAAAAGACCTCTTTTTTGAGGCAATCAGGGTGAAGTGACTCACTCCAGGTCACACAGCTAGTAAGCATTCAAGGCCAGGTTTGAACTCAGGTCTTCCTGACTCCAGGGCTGCTGCTCTATCTACTCTGCCAGCTAGCTCATCTCTGCCCCCAAAAGCAAAGAAACAAGAACAAAAAGTTCTAAACTAGAACAGTGCTTCAGGACAGATCTAGTATGGGTCCCTGAAAGGTCAAGAGCAAAGCAGCAGAAATCTAAATCTCTTTCTCATTTCATGCACTATCTTACTCTTCCAGGGATCTTCCATAGTAGGAAGCAGTCAGAAGTAGATCAGCCCCCAGGGAGCTTTTCTCATCAGATATAGTCCTTTCATTGTCTCCCATGTTTCTGAGAATGAAGTGAAACACCACCAGCTGCTAGGATCCATGAGCCCTGCCAATCAGATCATTAATGGACTGGATCACTTCTCCAAATACATACGCACTGGCTTTAAGATGTTGGAAACTCACATCGAGAGAGGGGCAGGGAGGGAGACATCAGAACCATATCTTGCAACTCCAGGATTTCTTGTCCCCAGGGAACACAAAGCTACTGATTTTAACCTCTAGTCATCTGCCTAATTTCTCTTCACTGAGCAGAAATTGGCAAGTGGGATTTAAAGCTTTGCTCTTTCAATTTTCCAAATGACCTCTATCACTTTGCTAGGTAATCATCACCATCTGAGATGGTCTAGATAGGAGAAATGAGGCTAAGATTGTTTTAATTCATCCAGGGGTGTTGCAGTTAAAGTATTGATCATTAAACTGAGATATTGAAGCTACTCATTGGAGTTGACATTATTATTATTATTTGCTTTTTGGAGGGCAATTAGGGTTAAGTGACTTGCCCAAAGTCATACGGCTAGTAAGTGTGTCAAGTGTCTGAGGCTGCATTTGAACTCAGGTCCTCCTGACTCCAGGGCTGGTGCTGGAGTTGACATTCAGCTGAAAAGTTAGGCTGCTATGTGGAATAATGGATAGTGTAAAGGACCTGGAATCTGGAAGACCTGAGTTCAAATTTTGCTTAATTCTGCTAAGTATTTTTAGGCAATTCTCTGAGGTTCAAAATTGGAGAGCAGTTGTCATCTGCAATGGGAGAGGGGGCTTCCTCAACTAGGAGCACCCACACTGAAGATATCACAGACAAAGACCAGGAAAAAAACAATACTCCAGTGCTGTGTATGGTGGAGTTACTTTGGGGCTCACTGTTTCCAGACTTAGGCTCAGTAGTAACTGAACCAGAATGATCAGCTCCTTTAGAGCTTGGTGATTTCAGCCCAAACTCAACATCTGCACTGCAGTGAGTCAACAGCCCACAGGTGGGATGGGACATGCCTCTTGCTGGGAGCACCTGCCTGCCTTTGCCTCTCCCAAGGCAGCTGGTACTTTTGATATTTCAATACCAGCCCTGATAATCCTGCCAGCAGAAGGACCAGCTAGGAGTGCTCAGGAATTGTTTCTCTGAGTGCAGTCAGGAGTGATTAGAAATTAGGTTAAGCTCATCACAGTGAGCTGTCTGAAATCCACCTACACACACACACACACACACAGAGTCTCAACCACATGCATATCAACACATGCAATCTCATATATTCACATATGCTCATGATGAAGCCATGCAGACTCATACGGGCAATCATACACACACACTCATGCCCACAAGCATGATGTGCTCATATACAACTAACACAACTAACACATACACACCCACTCATAACATTTCCACCCCACTAATGCACAGCTATATCCAACACTAGTTTGTAGGTGGCGTTTTGCTAAACTTGACCAAATTCTCTTTGTGTCATCACTGATTAATGGGCCCCACAGATATATTTAAGTGAATTGTCAAAACATATGTAAGAAATCATCACTAGGACTGAATAAGAGAGAGGTTTTTGCTTTTTTTTTTTCCCAGTAGAGGGATGGTTGGGTGCTTATAATCTGTGATTTTATTGGTATAGAGAACTCTTGGCAAGGAAATTCTCTCTACCAATTCTCTCTGTAACTGTTCTGTTGCTTATAGTCTTTTAGAGAACCATTTGGGGACATGAATGGGTTAAGTGACTTAGGTCATGTAGACAAGCATGTATCATAGGCAAGACCTGAATCCAGATCTTCCTGACACTGAGGCCAGTTCTCTATCCACTAAACAACACTGCCTCTTTAGCTGGACACACTCTTTTTTAGAGCCTTTGAGAACCCAGAGTCACGCCCAGACCATGAAGAGCATATTGGGCAGGACTTTTAGGGATAGTTATGGGAAGATATGGACAAGAATTCAAAATGATGGGAATTTGTGGATAGGTGGTAATGCGCACTGCTGAGAGGAGTATCCACAATGAGTAGATCCTAGATCCATTGAAATACTAACATACTCAGGTACCATTTTCCAGGTTCTATACTATGATAGAAAACCATGGACACTCTTCTTCCTATTTTCTAGCTTGATCTCTTTCTTTTGGATTTTCCATTATTTCATGACAGAAATTGAGTGGGGACAGTAAGAGGAACATAAATTTAAACTGGGTTATTTTGCTACATGGCTTGTGTGGCTTGGTGCCCCCTTTGGGTACAGTCCTTTGGGAACAAAAACTCAAGAGTCAAGTTCACTTGTGCTCAGATAGCTTGTACAGGAAAGACACTGAATTCATAGTTCTTATCACTACTTAGTTTGTACTGGTACATTCTGTCATGAGGAACAGCAACTACCCGACTAACCTTAAGTCCACGTACACCTGCACAATGACCATGTAAGGGAAGTAGATCTAAGTCAAGCATCAATTGGTTAATCACTCAATAGCATTTATCAAGCATTTTACAACATGCCAGGCATGGTGCTAAGTTCTGGGGATACAAAGAAAAGCAAAAAGATGGCCCTTTGCCTTCAAGCAGCTTATAGTTCAGTAACGGTCACAACATGTAAATAACCAAATATGTAAAAAAATACATAAAGTGTTTCAAAAGTCTCAGTGAAGTTTGATAATTTAATAGCTTAAAACCTATTGTTTAAGCATGTTTGATGCTGTGTGACCTCATATGGGGTTTTCTTGGCAAAGATGCTAGTTTTTTTTTTTGCCATTTCTTGCTCCAGTGGATTAATGCAAATAGAAGTTAAGTGAATTGCCCAGGGTCACACAGCTAGTGAGTGTCTGAGATCGGAGTCTAATGTCAAGTATTCCTGACTTCAGGGTCAGACACTATCAACTGAGCCAAATTGTGAGGTCTAAATGAGCTACATCTCTGGGTACCAAAAGTATGCATTGATGTGATGTGACGATCTTTAAAGAACCACAAAAAGGGAAAAGTGCCAGATGAATGGGAGATAGGCAAATATTTTCAAAAAGTGAAAGAGGGTGGATTCTTTAGACTGTAGGCTGGTAAGTTTGATCTTGGTTTTTGATAAAATGCTAGGATATATTTTAAAATGTGCTTTTTGTGAGCACTTAGAAATGGAAAGAGAGATTACTGTAAACCAGAATGGGGTTATGAAGGAACATGTCTTACTAGAACAGTTTCATTTCCCTTTTGGGCAGGTTTACTAGATTGGACTATCAGAGAAAGTCATAAGCACAGTACCCTAGGTTTGAGCAAATCATTTGTTAAAGTCTCTCATTATATTCCTGTATAAAAGATAGATATGGGCTTAATGATAGTATAACTAGCTAGGTTACATACTAACTAAATCACTAAACTCAGATAGTTATAATTAATGGGTTGACATCAATATACTATACTAAAAGCCTGTGAGAGTTGTAGGATTGGATCTTACCTCTCTCCACCAAGCACTCAGTACAAGGTTTCATATATAAAATGGGCTTAATAAATATTTGTGGGCCAAGATGGCGGAGTAGAAACAGCTCGTCCAAGCCACTCTGCCCCCAGATTCCCCCCAAACTATGTAAAAGGGGACTCTGAACAACTTCTGGAGCCCCAGCACCCACAGAACGACACAGAGGAGCTAACCTCCCTCTGAGGACAGCCCAGCAGCCCTGCAGGAAGGACCAGCGCAGCATTCTGGGAGCCGGCAGCATGCAGAGCGCAGAGCATGGGGAGCCGAGCCGAGCCCAGGTCCCCGTGAGCCGAGGTTTTAGCCCCAGGGCAGCAGGGCCAGCAGCTGGCTGGAGGAACCCCAGAACACCAGGAGCTGTGGTGACTCCAGAATTATCAACATAGACATGCCTAGGACAAAGTAAGAGGTTAGTGTCCTATGGATTTTGGGACCCGTATTTGGGGAATGTGTCAGCTCCCTCCCCTGGGGGCTAGAAGCTGCTGAGGAGACATGCCATTTTGTAGTTTTTCAGAGGCAGCTCCAGCTCCCGGCCTGCAAATTGTAGGGAGATCCAGTGATCAGTCTTGGGGGGTAATCGCTCTTGATTTAACCTCCCTGGATCTGGATTGTGATCTAGGGTGGAAGTCGTGGGTGGGTTTACAGCTTGCCAGAAACGGAAGTTGCCCCCCACACGTTGGGGACGAAAATTCCTCTATCTGGCCTTAAAGCCATAGTGTGGCAACAAGCCCAAAAGTCAAGTAATTAAGTGGCAACATGCCAAGGCAAAGGAAACAGAAAAATGCAACCCTAGACTCCTATTTTGGGGGCATAGAGCAGGAAAAGGGCTGTGAGGTCAGAAGTCCTGCTCCAAAAGCCTGAGGGGAAAACATGAGCGGGTTGCAGGCCATAGAGGACCTTAAGAAGGACTTTAAAAATCAAATAAGAGAAGTGGAGGAAAAATTGGAAAGAGAAATGAGAAGGATGCAGGAAAAGCATGAAATGAGGGTCAACAGCCTGACTGAGGAAAACAACACCTTAAAAAATAGACTAACTCAAATGGCAAAGGAGGCCCAAAAGGGCAATGAGGAGAAGAATGCCTTAAAAAGTCAGATTTGCCAGATGGAAAAAGAATCTCAAAAGTTCACTGAGGAGATTCATTCCTTCAGAGTTAGACTGGAGCAAATGGAAGCTAATGACTTTATGAGAAATCAAGATGCTGTTAAGCAGATCCAAACAAATGAAAGATTAGAAGGCAATGTGAAATATCTCATGGAAAAACCACTGACCTGGAAAATAGATCCAGGAGAGACAATTTAAAAATTATTGGACTACCTGAAAGCCATGATCAAAGAAAGAACCTAGAAATCACCCTTCAAGAAATTCTCAAGGAAAACTGCCCTGATGTTTTAGATCCAGAGGGCAAAATAGAGGTTGAAAGAATCCACCAATCACCTCCTGAAAAAGATCCCCAAAAGAAAACTCCCAGAAATATTATAGCCAGGTTCCAGAATCCCCAGATCAAGGAGAAAATACTACAAGCAGCCAGGAAGAAACAATTTCAATATTGTGGAAACACAATCAGAATAGCCTAGGACCTGGCAGCTTCTACACTGAGGGATCGAAGGGCATGGAATATGATATTCCAGAGGGCAAAAGAACTGGGATGAACCCAAGGGTCACCTACCCAGCAAAACTGAGTATTTTGTTTCAGGGGAAAATATGGTCATTCAGTGGAATAGAGGACTTTCAAGCATTCTTGAGGAAAAAACCAGAATTGAATAGAAAATTTGACATCCAGACACAAGAAGCAAGAGATGCCTGAGAAGGTAATCAGGGAAAAGAAATCAAAAGGAACTTATCAAAGTTGAACTATTTACATTCCTATATGGAAAAGCCATAACTGTGACTGATGATATCTTTCTCACTATGAAAATAATGGAAGAAGGGTGTGTGGTCATATGAATACATATGTGAATGTGTGTGTATATGGTTACAGTTATATATGGATAGAGGGCATAGGTTGAATTTGTTGGGAAGGGAGAATACTCAAGGGATGAAATTATGAGGTGAGAGAGAAAAGTGGCAAGAGGAGATGGGGAGAGACAGGGTAGGGTAAACTATCCCATGTAGAAGAAGCAAGGGGAAGTGGTTGCAAAGGAGGGGGAGAATAAGGAAGGCTAAAAAGGCAAAACCACATTCACATTGAATTTGGTTCAGGGAGAAAATGACATACATACTAAATGGGATATCTCAACCTGCAGCAGAATAGGGGAAGGGGGATGAGAGGAGGGATGATGGATGGGAGGGCATCCTTGGGGGGAGGGGAGGTTGGAAGTACCCACTATAGAAGAGGGACAGGATCATGTAGGGAATGGACCAGGTGGGGGGTGGGATGAGTGGGAGGGAATTATAAGCAGCCTTGTACAATATATCTACTATGATAATGTTTTGCATAGCTAGACATGTACAACATGTACTGAATTACTTATCTCCCAAGAGGGAATGGGTGACAAGGGAGGAAGGAAATGGATCTGAAATTCGAGGTATTAACATTAAATGTTTCAAATATATATAAATACTATTATTAATACTCTTTTGCTTGTAATTGGGAGATAAGATGTGCAGGCATTGGGACACAAAGATTCACCTTCCTCTAATGGAAAAGTCGATGGGGGTATGGGAGAAGGTATGGGAGAGAGCAGATTGGAGGAAGTGATATCTTGTGGGACTGCTATTCTGGGAGGTTGGGTAGGGGAATAATGGGGGGAAAATGATTGTAACTCAAAATCTGGCAGAAATGAATGATGTAAAACAGAAGTTAATAAAAATATATGTCATATCAAAAAAAACAAAAAAAATAAATATTTGTGGAGGAAATTAATTTGTTAAATGGGTAAATCTGTGGTGAAACATCATGGAGTTCTATCCTTGGTTCTACTGAATCCAATATTTGTTTCAGTGTCTTGGTTGAAAGCATGGATTACATGCTTATCAAATTTGTAGATGACACATAGCTGGAAGGGATACTAATGACAGAAGAGGATCAGGATCCAAAAAATTCTTAAAAGACTCCCATAATAGAGTAAATCTAAGAAGAGGAAGTTGAATGTGGACAAATGTAAGGTCCTATACTTGGGTTCAAAAGATCAAGTCCACAAGAACAGGATGGGGAAGTTGTGACTCAGTAATAATTTATGGAATAAAGATACAGTAGATATATTTTTGGACTGCAAATTCAGTATGAGTCAACAGTGTGTTGAAGCAGTCAAAGAATTTAATATTATAGAGTTGTGATGGAAACGCAGACCCAGAATAAAGGAGGTTAGAGTGCCATTCTACTTTTCCCTTGTTATATCATTGCTGGGATATGATGTTCATTTCTGAGAACCATATTTCAGGATGGATTTTGTTGTTCATCTCTTGCTTTCCAAGAGGATCAATGGCATCATGGGATGATGTCTTGACTTGCAAGTGAATTCGATTTAAGGGAGGCTGAATTGCACAAAGTCATCGACTTCACTGTCTCTTCTAGAGTTATCCAAGCCCAATGCAAGACAAAAGTCAGAATGACTGGTCATCAGTGACCCAGGATGCAGTGGGTGACCTTGGCATCTTCAAAGTCTGACCAAGCTCCAAATACTCCACAGTACCTGCTTCAGTCACTTTCATGGCCTTTGCAACAAATTGTTCTCATCTGCCTATTCTTTGAGGAGAGGTATTCACATGCTTGGGGTAGACATTTCTCTAACTCACCAATGGGTTTGAGGCTTATTGGTTACTCCCAACCTGATTTAGTCCATATGCCCAGACTGATCTACTGGAGTGTGGCTGCTGTGCATGCTGTCGCTTCTTGGAGTTACAGGGGAGAGCTGGGTGAAAAGTGGACAGTAAAGGTGGATGAGCAGCCCTGAAAGGGGTTTGGCAAGTCTTCACACCAGAGGTGCTAATCCTCCCTGAACACCCTACATACCCTTTAGCAAGGACATTGAAAGACTTTAGCAAGTTGGAGCACATCCAGAGGACAGAGGCTGATAGGGTGAACAGACACAAAACTATGATACTTGGGCATTGGTTAAGGAATGAGGAATGTTTTGCCTGAAGAAGAGAAGACCTAAGAAGACTGTTCTGTTCAATTATTTGGAGGGTTTTCCTGAGGAAGAAATACTAGATGGTTTTTTTTTTCACCTCAAAGAACAAAACCAAGAGCAGTGGTTGGAATTTGAAGAGAGGCAGATTTTGGCTCAATCAAAGAAATAATTTCTTAACAATTACAGCTGTGAAAAGATATAATTGTGTGCCATGGGACATAGTGAGTCTCCCTATAATTGAATGGCTTAGTTTGAGACTAGATTCTGTGATTTTATGAAAATATTATCAGATGAGTAAGCCAAAAGCTTATGGGTTTTCTAATCAAGAGTTGCCAACATCAGTGAAATCATTGGAGGACTGAATAGCTAAGTATTGACCTTTTGGGAGCTATGCTACTGCCTTATTCTCTCCAGGAAAAGAACATGACACCCTGTATGATACATTGTCAAATGCACAAATATATTATGGAGCAGGCAGCTTGACCTTGTTTATAGATAAACAGCCTTTGCCACATCTGTGAGCATCTATCTATTCAAATATCTTTCCCTTCTAGACTGTCAAGACTGAAAGTTAATGAGCAGTGAGGACACATCCTTATATTAGTATGGCTGTATCATGAATGATTGAATGAGTGACATAGCATTTATTAAATGCTTACTATATGCAAAACGAAAGGTGCTCATGTACATACTTCAAAAGACTTGGTGTCTGTTAGTGTGAGTACACCTTCTATTCATGTACATTACAAACTCCCCAAACTAAATACATAATCAGGAGCTGGTGTGACAAAATCATCACCTGCCAGTCATGAGCTTCTCACCATTTGGCTATGCTGATTTTCATTGGGATAAACAGTCTTCACCAGTCTCAGGCTCTAACTCTTTCCAGCTTGGTAACACCATTTCTTCAATCTGACTTTAACTGACCTAGCCTTTGAGAATCCAGGCTCAAGGTTCTGGTTTGATGAAACATTGGGGAAGGAATTTAGTCAAAGATATTACATGATATAAAAGTTAGTAAAAATAAGTTCAGTTGGAAAAATCACAGGAAGCTGGAAGTACAAGTAAGTCTTGTCGCAGACAAGGAAGCTGATGCCCAGAACATTCCAAGGTCACATAACTACTTAATGGCAGAATATGGACTAGAACCTGGGTCTTCTGACACTCAGTTAAACATTCTTTCTATCAATCCACTGCCTAGTCTTCTCTAATAAATCAATAAGCATAGCTTCAATGGTTCTGGGTGGTACATATTGATAAATTTCAATGTTGGTAACCAATCCTTAAAATAAAAGAAGAAAAATAGCTTAGATTTTGAGGCACAAATGTGATACATTCTTCTGATTGAGCATTTCTACTGAAAGGGGTCATAGTAGAAAAAGACAGCGCTAGATTCAGATCCAAGGGAAAGGTCAAGTCACTTTAACTGGTTCTATCTTCATTTCCTCATCTGTCAAGTAATAGAGCTGGACAAGACAATCTCTAAGGATCATTCCATGATTAATGATCTATGTTTGACTTTATCACCTAAATACTAATCCTGGCTCTGCCACTAGCCATTTGGAGAAGTCTCACCCTCTTTGGGTCTCAGATTATTTGCTTCCAAAATAGGGATAATCATATCTGATCTATATACTGTGAAGGGCTACTTTGAAGGTCTAATGAGGTCACTGAGAACACAAGGCTTTAAACTCAGTAGATACAATATTCATTGGTTGATTGATATAGAATACTGTGCACTCATAATCCTGGCATTATTAATGATGATGATAGCGACAAGAGAAGAAACACAAACTTGGCTTGAGGATTTATGGAAAATAGATGAGTCCTCTGCAGCGATACTGAGCAAGACTCGGTATATTCATAAAAATGTCTGTGTTGATGGAGGAGAGTGAACAAAACCTCCTGTTCTAGAAAACAGGGAAAATAAAGCCAAACTGTGTTTTACAGGGTGATAAAAACCCCATGAGTGCTCTATTTCCTAACTATGACACTGCCCGAGCTTCCAGCTTGAAGAGTCATCACTCTCTTATGATCCTGGATTGTAGCAAACACACCAAATTATTTTGGATAAAATAATCATGCCTCTATTGTCTCTCCTCACACCTTCCAGAATGAGGATTGGCCAGTGTCTTGGCTGTAAAAGGCCGTTTATAACTGACCGATAGTAGCTTATGAGCCCTTCCCCAGCCGAATGGGACTCAGGGTTACGATGACCAGCCAGGCTATAATTCTGCATGAGTCACTGGCCACAGCTCCCATGTTCAGCCTCTATCTGGAAGATGGAAGCAATGAAAGCTAGGACAACCATGTGCCAACAGGGTGTATCAAGTACCAGGTACGAGTAGAGGCAGAATCAAAGCCTACATAATTGCTCCTCTTCTGTCAAACACCGAGTCAGACTGTTCCAAGCAAAGGAAGGCACTAAATAAATGATATTTACATTTAAGGTTTGTAAAGCACTTTCCATATCTCATTATCTTATGTGAGTCTTATAACTTTACTATAAGCAGGTACTGTAGGTAGTATTATCCCCATTTTACAGACTGGTAAAGTAGATTTGATTAAGTATCTTGCCTGTAGTGACATAAATACTAAAAATGGGGGGCGGGATTTGAATTCCAGGCTTTCTGACTCAAAGTTCTCCTCTAATTCTAACAGAATCATGACTCAGTTTGAGAAAACTCTTCCTTGGCTTGCCCAACCCCTATGTAAATCATGAATCATCTCTATAACATCCCTTACTAGTGGTCATCCAGACTTTACCTGAAGACTCCCAATGAGGGGGATCTTACTACCATTGGAATAGCATATTCCTACATTGATTCTTTCAGGATGATAGGTTATCATCATTTAGTAGATGGTTTTAATTATAGCCTAGGGTATTCAATCTATCAAATGTACATGGAGGTAAAATTTGTTCCTGGGGGACTTTTCCTCTGCCCCCCAGGAACAGGGTGGCAAGATGGGGCAGAGCCAGGGGTGTGCTACAGCCAGTTTAGACCAACTTGGAGATCCAAATATTAAAATTTTAAAGTAAGCATTTACATCTTGGAAATCATCACATACTATAAATCAGGGCTTGATTTATTGTTCTGTCGATTTTCTAGATTTAAAAGAATTATGAAAAAATGTTAATGCAGATTAAACTTAAAAGTATGTGAATTCAATTTCTTTTTTCCTGGAGAGTTGGTTATTAAACATTTACTAGCACACTCTAGGGCACTAATAAAGTTATATATTTTATTGTGACTGGTATTGTTAATAACACTAGCTAGCATTTAAATAGCATTTTTGTCATTACTATTTAGTGGTATTAAATAGTACTATTTACCATCAGCATTACTAAATAGCACATTTACAAAATGCTTTGCAAAAATCTCATTTTATCCTTACAAAACCCTAGAAGATAGAAGCTATTATTATCCCATTTTAAAGACTAGGAAACTGAGCCTGACAGAAGTTAAGTGACTTGCCCAGTGTCAAAAAGCCAGGAAATCTGAACTCAGATTTCAACCCAAGACTTCCTGACTCTAGGTCTAGCATGCTGTCCACTGTGCTACTTAGCTGTTCTTTTACACAATACAAATTTAGTTTTCCCTATTAAGCCAGAGGCAGCTAGAAGGCTCAGTGGATAAAGTGCTGGGCCCAAGTTCAAATTCTGTCTCAGACACTTACTAGTTGTGTGACCCTGGCCAAGTCACTTAACTTCTGTTAGCCTTTATCTTTTGGAGAAGGAAATGGCAAACCACTGCAGTACCTTTGCCAAGGAAACCCCAAGGACAGCATTGGTGTGATGTAGTCCATTGGGTCATGATGAGTTGGACACAACTGAACAACAAATAAGCCAGAAGCTACCCTTTTCACAAGTAATAACCTAGTGATGATCAACAACCTCATGATTTTGTAATTATACACATCAGAACACACTATAGTATTATCTTTACAGGTTTATTTTGGTAGGCATTTCAGGTCAAGGGGCAGGGAAAGAAATATAGTGGCAAGGGAGGTAGGGGCAGTCTGCATCTTAAATCGATAACAAAATTTGCTTGACTATTATTGTCCTGTGATTCTGGGCAGACATGAGATGGAGAGAAAGCACAGGTTTGGTTAGCTATAAAGACTGAAGAGATGGGATGGATCAGAGAGAGCGCTGCTTTGTGTGGACAGATTAAAATAAGTCGGGATGATTAGTCTGGACAGGCAGTGACTCAGATGGACTGGGAACAAAGCTAGTAAAATCATGACAAATATGTTTAGAATGAGCACGGAATTCTTACCCAATCCCAGAATTCTAGAAATAGGGGATACCTCTTTGGAAATGGAAAGAAATAAATGTGGGTCATAGAACATAATACTACCCCTTATGACGTTGGTAACTGGTTTAGAGAATTCATTATTCAAGAGTTTTATAGGATGAAATGACAAATAAGCTCTTAAAAGATTTTAGATTTGTGGGTGTTAGAATTAAAGTAGATTATTAAGGGAAGATAGAAAACCATATAATTTTATATTTGGATAGAGTTTATCTAGTTCAATTCCCTCATTTTATAGAAGAAAGTGAGGTTCAGAGAGATTAAATATTTTACCTCAGGTAATATGGACACTTGGTATCAGGGACAGGACTAGAATACAGGCTTTCTAGCTTCCATTTTGGGCAGCTAGGTGGTGTAGCAGATAGAGCATTGGCTCTGGAGTTAGGAAGAGGAGTTCAAACCCAACCTCAGACATGAACTATGTGACCCTGGGCACATCATTTATCTCTGTTCGCTTCAATTTCCTCACCTGTAAAATGAGCTGGAGAAGAAAATGGCAAACCATTCCAGTGTCTTTGCCAAGAAAACTCCAAATGAGGTTATGAAGAGTTGGACATGACTGGAACACTGCCAAATTCCAGTTTGGTTCTCTTTCCAATATACCATAGATACATGATTACAGCATCATAGGCTCATAGATGTAGAATTGGATGGGACCTGAGGGGTCATCTAAGTCTACTCCTTCATTTAACAGAAGAGGAAACTGAGGCCCAGAGAAATTAAGTAGCTTTTTCAAAGTCACTCAGTGGTGGAACAAATATTAGAACTGAGACCATGTGCTTTTTTCCTGTACTGTACCACAAGTCTCTACACCAAATGTCTTGAGATTGATATCTGTGTGGTTACTATTTCTTCCTCTAGCACATTCCATGTTACAGTAGCATCTAAGTGGCACAGTGGATAGAGAACTGGGCTTGGACTCAGGAAGTCCTGAATTCAAATTCTGCCTCAGGCACTTAGTAGCTGTATAAGCCAAGAAAAAATTATTTAAACTCTGCCTGCTTTCGTGTCCTAACTTGTAACATAAGGCTAATGATAGCACTTCCCTTTTAGCCTTGTGAGGAATAAAGGAAATAACATATGTAAAGTACTTTTCGAATCTGAAATCTACTATATAAATCTGAAATCTACTATATAAATGATAGTAGTTATTATTATATTTAGAACCTAAATATTGGCCTGGATGGGCCATGAGTTTGACTCATTACATTATTTTGAAAAACAAACAGTATTACCAAGGGGAGAAAGAGAAAGAGAAAGAGAGAGGGAGAAGGAAAGGGAGAGGGAGAGGGAGAGGGAGAGGGAGAGGGAGAGAGAGAGAGAGAGAGAGAGAGAGAGAGAGAGAGAGAGAGAGAGAGAGAGGGAAGGAGAAGGAGAGAGAGAGAAGGAGGGAGAGAGACACAGACAGAGACAGAGACACAGACAGAGAGAGAGAGCTGGAAGGTTATGTAGTCATTTAACCTCTTAGTACCTTAGTTTCCTCATGTGTGAAATGAGGTCAATAATACATGCACTATCTTCCTCACAGTGGTCATTGTGAGGATTAAATGAGGTAATGAGACAAGGCACTTTGTAACTGAAATGACACATAATTAATTTGTAATTATTTGTCATAAAGTTTTTGTTTTTTTCGGGCTTAAGAGGGTAAACGTTATTTAGTTCTTTAGTTGTGTCCTACTCTTTGTAACTCCATTTGGGATTTTCTTGGCAAATATACTGAGTGATTTTCTACTTCCTTCTCCAGTTCATTTTACAGACAAGAAAGCTGAGGTAAACAGGGTTAAATGACTTGCCCTGGGCCACAAAGCTACTAAATGTCTGAGGCCAGATTTGAACTCAGCTAAGATGAGTCTTCCTGACTCCAGCCACTGTGCCAAAGAGGGCACATAGATCACACTAGAAAATATGGGACAACCCAGATTTCTCCATAGCTAGTAACATATATTAGAAAGCATAGAATTTAGAGCTAGAAGGAACCTGTAAGACTATCTTGTTTAAACTCTCTCTTACACAGTGCAAAATATTCTACAGAACCTTGACCATCAGTCATCTATCTTCCCACCTGAATTCTTCTAGCAATGGAGAATTTCCTCTTTAAAAATGCATCTCATTCTATTGTTAAATAGCTTAAATCATTAGAACTTAGGTCTGGCCTATGATAAGCCAAAATAAAATTAGGTCTACCGGTTTTCACTGTTTCTTTTGGAATAGCACAGAATAAAACACTTCTTTTCTTCAAGACAGCTCTTCAAACACATGGGGATAGCTATCATGTCCCCTTTGTTCCCCTCTCTCCCTCCTCCAAGTTCTTTCTTTCAGCTACTCTTTATAATGACATGGCTTCTGGACCACTTACAGTCCTAACTGTGATAGGACCAAGGTTCTTCCCCTCACCCAATGGGAATTAGGTCAGATTCCTGCCTCCCTTGAGGCAGAATCCCGGTCACTTATAAGCATAAGTTCCACACACATGGTATCAGGGCACCCTCCAATTTGGTGAATGTCTGAAGACCACTTGAGTCCCCTCCCCCTTCCTTGCTGGTCAGTCACAAACTTCCATATGGAGACAAGAGGGGCCATGCTTATAGAAGCTAAGTACCACTGTGTCCTTGTTGCATAGCCTTTCTATATTAGAGGCTACATCATCTTCATTTCAATAACTGTTCAATCACTTATGAGTGTTATCATTTCACCTCCAGATCAAACCTGGCTATTTTGGATACATTCCAGTTTGTCAATATCCTTCATAAAATATGATTTCTGAATCAAACACAATTCTCCAGGACATAATCTGACCATCTCAGAGTATAGAAGGCCTACTGGTTCTCATACTCTGAATATTACTTCAATATGTCAGTGGTTCAGTGATCTCACTATAAATATGGGTAGCAGAGGTACAGATTGAAAGCCATTTATACTTCTCATATTATGTCTCTATCATCCAATAAGTCCTCTATAGGAAGTCCATCCAACTTCTTGGAGGCCTCTACATTTCTTATTATTAATGTTACATGGATGCCACTGTAGTACCATATGTAGGCTACAACACCAATCATCTCTTACCCTTGCTGCATGAGTAGCTCATCTATCTTTCCAGGTGCCCATCTCTCTGATCACAATCTTTATTCTATTTCTCCACGATTCTTTATTGGTGAGATGTTAGAGCTTATTCACGTCTCCGTTACTCTTTAGGGCCTCTGCATTTTTAATTCCTTGGAGACCTTGGCATTCCATGACTCACAGTCATATGGCATCACCAGAAGAATAGTGATGCTAAAAAGCCTTGGTTTTTTGAGAGGAGCTTCAGGCCATTGAACACAGCTCCCCAAAGCCTTTCCCATTCTTCTCTTGAATTTTGGGTCCAATTCAGTGACCATCCATACTCTGTCCAAGGTATGTAAGAGAACAGCTCTTTGGGTTATCTGTGAAATTACATGATGTGGTTTGGACAGTTAGCATTCTTCATTCCCTTGGCTTTTCCTATGTGTATTGCCAGGCTGGATTATTTTGAGTGATCAAGAATTTCATTTAGGATGTTCTACAATGTTTTGTGTCTGGATGTAATCAACACAATGTCATCTGAACACAGGAGTATTGGGGAGGACCTCGACATGAATAAGAGTTCTTAGCCTGGGGTTTGTCATGTTACTTTAAATTTTTTTAATAATTGTATTTCAATATCAATTTGTAATCTTATATATTTTTCAATTTGTAATCTTATATATTTTATTTCATGTGTTTAAATAATTATTTTGAGAAGGAGTTCATAGGCTTCACCAGACTGCCAAAGGAGTCTAAGACACAAAAAGAGTTAAGCATATTCCTGGTCTACAGGGAACCCTTCTTCCATTTGGATTCTGCAATCTTAGATTTGGTTATTTTTCTCAATAATCATATCACATTGTTGGCTCATTTCAACTTTGTGATGAGACAAAATCTTCAGATCTTTTTCACATAAACTGCTGCCTGGTCTGATCTATCTTGTACTTTTGCAAGTGAATAAAAAAAGAAAGACCTTAAATACACGGCTTTACATTTGTCCCTTTAAAGTTGTAGTTGCTATTGTTGTTATTTTGCTTTAAACTCAGTGTCCAACCTGCTGAGACTGTTTCGAATTTCAGTGGGGGTAGCCATTTACAGTAGTAACCTTCTCTCTCACCTTTCTTTTTTTAAACTGTAAATCTGAGAAATCTTCTGTTATTTTTTTTCACAAGGGGCTAATAAAAATGTTCAACATGATTGATTCAAGGATTGAGCCTATGTCACTCGAGAGACCTCCCTCCAGACTAATCAATACACTCCAGTTATTGCTGTTCAGCACTTGCAGATCTAATTCTATAGGCAATTAGGTGGCATAGTGGATAGAGCACTGGGTTTGGAGCCAGGAAGATCTGAGTTCAAACCCAGCCTTTGATACTTTCTAGCTGTATAACCCAGGGCAAGTCACTTAATCTCTTTTCCTCAATTTTCTCAACTGTAAAATGCAGATGTTAACAACATTTACCTCTCAGGACTGTCGTGAAGATTAGATGAGACAATAAAGTACTTGGTTTTGTGTCTGGCACCTAGCAGGTTCTATATAAATGTTTACTCCTTTCTCCTTCCTAAACAGCTGATCGTCCAACCCTCATCATACCACCTAAGCCACTTCAGTTCATTTCAGTTCAACAAAGAGCACATCTTCTCATGGAAGTTTTCTATTTTCTGGCTGAAATCAAGACTCATCCTATGTCTATGTTATTCGTCTGATTTACTAATAATGATTCTATCTAAAAAGGCAAACAATTTTGCCATGACTTGTTCTTAGCAGATCCATATCCTTCCTGGTTCTGACAACATAGACCAGAGTTTTAAGAAAGCCTGTGGGCTTTAATTCAGGATCAGTCATTAGGAACTCCACATGTAGTTCTGATGCATCTAAGGTATCAACTTATCTTCTGCATTTTGAAGAGAGAAAAAGTAAATCCAAAAAGCAAACTTACTAGAAAAATTAAAATTAGGTTTTCTGGATCACAAGAAAATGCTGTATGTTTTTATGTAAGGAGCCTCCAGGACCGCCATTACTTTTTCTCCACAGGCAGCCTTTTCCTATTAACATGGTAATAATGTCATTATTGATCCACAACTAAGAGTCTCTAGTCCTTTGTGGTGATGTCATAATAGGTGTGTCATCAACCTATCCCTCAGCCCATCACATCTCTTTTCACCATAATATACTTGAGAAAGAAGGTACTTTACAACCAGGGTGATTAGATCAGAAGGATAGGTTCATCAATCTTTCTAAATCATATTTGACTTTTGGAACCTGTAGTTAGTCTGAACTTGGAGCACAGATAGAAACCATGATCTTACATGTGACCTGACCAGACAAGAAATTGACTGAAAAGTACCTTTGGATAGAATGCAGAGTATGACCCTGAGACTATGGATATGTGAGGTTGCTTAACAGCTGGAGTGTTGAGCAGAAAATTCTACTGAAGTTATTTAAACTGAAGAAACATCACACATGCCTCTCTTCCTCATGGGTGCTTGGACTGGGTAGGATTAACTTCATTCTCTCTTTCTTCTGGGCAATAGTACAAAGCAGAAAACACTGTTTCCCCCTCATATCTACATTCTCTTTGTTGCACAAATAGGCTTAAGCTGTGAGTTGGTTCCCAACTTTTAGGGATAATTTCTGGCATTGGGATTCTTGTTTGACCCAATCCAATAAAATACTGTAGCAAAGGGGAGGTTAGTTTGTATCTGAATCTTCAGGGTCAGTGATAAAGGACAGAATCATAATTTATAGTTAATACTTTCAATAGATATGCATTTTGGTATTAGACTAGGAAATATCAGTATATTTTATTTCAGGTTGAGACTGGTAGAATTGACAGTGTTTTATTAGACAACTGCAGATTATGTGAAGGCTTTTAGGAAACTGACTATAAAGAAGGGGTCCTCATAAAGCCATCTTTCTGATTTTCCTATTGAAGAAGGGGTAAAATTCAAGATCCCAGGGACCTAACTTCTATCTTCCTTCTTTCTGTTAAAGTATAGTGCTGGTTGATAAGGAAGAGGCTGAGATAGTTGGGATATGTCTTCTGGGGGCAGAGTGGAGAAGCAACTCTTGGGGTTGGAAGGGACTTCATGTCTAAGAAAAAGAAGAGGGAGGAAAATAAGAAAAAAAAGGAAAAAGGAGAGGGAAATGGGGAGAGAAGGAAAGGAATGAAAGGAAAAGAAAGGAAGGAAGGAAAGAAGGGAGAGGAGGAGAGAAGGGAAGGAGGGAGGAAAGAAGAAAGGGAATGGAGGGAGGAAGGAAGGAAAGGAGGCAGGCAGGAAGGAATGAAGGAAGAAAAGACCCTAAATGTGTAGATTTAACCACATAATCTTGAGAATAACCACATAGTTTGAAAGACATATATCTCTATATCTATGTCTATGTCTATGTCTATGTCTATCTATCTGTCACACATTAGAACATTAACTCTGGTTTAATGAGAATTGGGTGACAGATTCTCATTAAACACACTTAAATGCTGGAGTTAGAAATACTAGAGGTTAAAGAAGACAACTTGTCAGGTAAATTTGTAGTTAACATTATAACTAGCAATCAGCCAAGTTTTGATAATGCAGTAAGTATCCATGTATAGATAGCACAGCTCAGCCCTGGGCAGGTTCACATTACCCAAAGCCTTTGTTTACAAGAATGCATGATAGTTTCCTTCCATAGGTTTTTTTTTTCCTAATTGCAGCCAAGTGTTCCCCATGTGATTTATCCCTGTTTCTCAGCTGTTGTGCCTGAACCTTACAGGCCTGTAATCAGGAGAAATCGTCTTTAAAATTCAAACACAGCAAAATTTCTTCTTTTCACAGTCCAACAAGGCTAAGCACTACCAGAACACTTTCTTTTTTAAAGAACTGTATACTGTTCGTCTGGAGTCCAAAAACAAAGGGAAGGGGGAGATTTTTAAGTTTTGGAGAAAAGCATCCACTGATTCAGTCCAGGTAAAGCTTTGGCTTCAGGAAGACCTATATTCCAGTGTTGACTCTGACATACACTAACTGCATGGCCATGAGCATTAATCTCTCCATTTCCTGGAGCAAATCTCTAGAACAGAAATAGATGAGATGCTGACTTGTGTCAGTGGAGGGAATTCTTCATCCTGCTAACAACCCAGGCCACCATTTTTTTATTAAAAGAGAGGGGAGTTAGGGTCAATAAGGTGAGGAAGGGCAAAGAGTTGGGAAAGAGGAGCTCCTTTCCATTTGAATAAAGAATGTAGAGGGAATTGGTAAGGAAAAGAAGGCCCCCGTTTTCATTATCATCATTTTCATGTCCAAATGGAAAAAAGAGCCAAATCTCAGCAATACTTCTGTCATCCTCTCATTGGTCACATACCTGGAATGAAAGCCGTTCCTGGAACACATTTTCCCCAGGATGCTACCAGATCATTAACCACTGTCACTCTCCATTAGTCAAGCTTGGTGTCTCTTAATCTGTCCTTTGTCCCCTTTTCAAAAATGTCACTGGAATATCAGCCAATGAAAACACACATACTCTGGAGAAGTTATGAGTCTCTCTGTAGAGTTCCAGAACCCTTACTTTATTAATTCTTTCACTCACAACCTGCAGATGTCTCTGGAGTAATTAGCAACAGAATAGGGTTAATGTAGTTGCCTCATGTGATGCTGATTCATTATGACTGATTGCTCACTTACATAGATTATGCAAGTCTAATTAAGTGAAAACCCAAAAGGATAGCATGAGACATAGCACATGTAGACAAGTCTCTCTCCTCCCTCATCTTCTTTCCACCATATTTCTAAAGGCTGCTGAGAACATTAGGATAAGCCTATTACCCTTCTAATGCTTGGTTCATTAAGGCTGGCTATGTAGAGGTAAAGTTTACTGATAATAACAACATGCTATTCCTGGAAAAGAATAAATTAGGCTGGAGACTTGGGGCTATTCCCTTTCTTACTTCAAAAAGGACCTGTGTACACTAGAATGAACGCTGCCAGCAGCTGTCTTTCTCCAGGGCTTGTACTTAGAGTAAATGTATGCCCCTACTTTTACAAAAGTCCAATGAACAAAAATATGAATTTGCAAAACAGAATAAATGAGAGCATAAGCTGAATCCAGGAAGTCCTGGTGATTCTTCCTTTGAAATGCTTCTTTCATTTTCAGTCAGATCCTTCTTTTCATCCCCACTGCCACCTCTAGGCACGCTGCCTAGAATAGCTTCCCATGCTAACAGGTCTCCCCACTTCTAGTCTCTCATGTGTTCAGATTTCATCTTTTGAAATCACTTTCATCATGATACTTCCTTGATTGGAAAACTCTAGTGGTCTCCTGGGAGATAGGAGCAATGCAGGACAAAGTCCAAACTACTTGGGCTAGAATTCAGAACTCTCCATAATTTCATTGTGTCCTATTACCAAAACTTAGCTTCCATTACTCCCCAACATACAGCCTTCCCCAGCCAAGACAGCATCTCCACTGTCCTTGGAAAATGAAATGCTCATTCCCAACTCAAAGCTATCCTCTTCTTTTAGAATGTCCATTTTCTTCCCCTGTACTCAGCTAAATCCCATGCAGATTTCAAGGCCTGGGTAGAAGCCCAACTCTTCTCTAATGCCTCCCATAATTATTGCAGCCCACAGCAGTCTCCTCCTTGCCTCAAATACTAATATGCATTTTGTCTATCACTCATTTAAGGATTTCATCAAACACTGCCTTATATTCTTACTTAACTATTTCTTGTCTGCATGTTGTATTGCCATCTAGCTTGTGGAAGGCAGGGGCTGTTCTACAAAATTTTAGCACTTATCACAGTATAAGGAAATTTTTAAAAAAAAAGTTTTTTATTCCAGACTGAGGATTTCACTGTTGTGGGAAAAGTCTGGCATAGAAATACCAATGCACATTATACTGGGGGAGAGGGAGATCTGTAAAGGTTTTTTTAAAAATTTAAATAATTATGTCAATATAATTGGTTATCTTTGCAAACCTACATATTTTATTTTATATATTTAAAAGCATTATTTTTAGAAGAGGTTCACAATCTTCACCAAACTGCCAAAGGGGTCCAGGACACACAGAGAAGTTAAGAAACCCTGTCTGAGTATTCCTTGGGGGTCACTGAGATGTCAAATGACTTGCCCAAGATCACACAGTCCTATCAGAGATAGGACTTAAAGCTAGGTCGTCCTATATCACATTGCATCTTGTATCTTGTCTCAGACATTTACTATCACCTGGATGCTAAATATCTGTCTGATGAATCAATGAAATTTGGCTCATATAAGTTCTGGGAAATACTGCTGTTATATAAAGTGAGCTATAATTGTAGAGAAAAATAACCTCTTGATGGAAGGTCAGTACTTTTGGAGTACTTTTTGTCCTTCTGAATGGAACCCTGAACAAGAAGCTGGGAAAGAGATGGGCATATAATGCTAACTTTTCTGGTGAGCTGCTATTGGTATAAAAAAATCAACGAAGGGGCAGCTAGGTGGTGCAGTGAATAGAGCACCGGCCCTGGAGTCAGGAGGACCTGAGTTCAAATTCGACCTCAGACACTTAACACAAAAACTAGCCATGTGACCATGGGCAAGTCACTTAACCCCAATTGCCCTCCAAAAAAAGCAAAAAAAAAAAATCAATAAATTTTTCTGCATCTCACTTTATTCCATCTGTACAATACTTGAATATTGTCTTTCTCCTCCAGCTTAATTTATCTTAAAAAAATGCAGTAAGTTGCTTAGATACTATTTGTAAAAAAAACATTCTTGGCTTTTACTGACAAGTGATTATACCTACATAAGGCGACATCTCATCAACAGTGCAAAAACAACTCTCAAAAGTCTTTTATCCTCACCAATTATATCCCATTCCTAGACCATAAAGTGATCTTCCTATTCATTTGTGAAACACAGTTAATTTCTCTACCCGAGTATTTTAATAATTGTAGGCACATTCATTAAGTAGCACTTAAAAATGAAAATGTAGAGAACATTTAGGTCTACATTTCAAAGCCTATTCTCTATTAAAATAGAAGTCCCCAAGCCATTTTATCGCAGCTTGCTATCTGAGATTACAAAAATGGAGGAAAGACAATCTCATGATAAAACAATATGAAAAGTAAACGAGACTTTCAGAGCAAAATTTGAAGAGAAAGGTAGAAAATCTAGCCAGACTCCAGCTATTAAATAGAAAGGTAAAAGAAACCTGTCTTATCTTTGTAAACATTCGAAAGCTAAATGGAATAAACCCAGAAAGGAAAACACTTTGGGATTTTTCCCATGAATACAAAAGCGCACATTGACAGGTACAAACATGGAGGGGCTCCTTAACTTTTTGTGGAAGACTGGTGGGTGTATGTTTGTGCATGCTGATGCACAAATCCAGACCCCCAAAGCAAGGGATTGATGCACATGGAGATATCTCTACATTCTGAAGACAATTGACCGGAAGAGACACATTCAAATCTCCATGTGGGACTGACCCATCCCTTGAAGGGAGGGGGTGTGCCTGGGCCCTTGAGAGATAGTCTTTACTTACCCGTTAAATGGTTGGCAATCCTGGCAATGGGTTTAGGAGGCAGGGCAGGGGGCTGCTTGAGGAGGGGCAACTGTTTCACTGGGGTCTCCTCATGGTCTCCAGGGAAAGCAGCAGTTTTTTTGGGGGGAAGTAGCAGGACTGGCTTAGCTGAAGGATCTTGGGACAGGAGGGCTCCGGACTCACTGGCTGAGGGACTTTCTTCAGACACTGGAGGGCACAACCACATTATACACACAACAACGTTACAAGCAAGGTAGCAGATACCAGCAGCAGCCAGGACAAAGAACATAGCACATTGTGGACACATGTTATCAACACGACTAAGAGAACACTCAACTTCATTATACATACCTAGAAAACCAAGAAAAGAAAAACAAAGCTTTGTTGAAAGAAAAGGGAAGAGGGAAGATAATTAGAGAAAGGAGGAAAAAAAAGGAGAGAACAAAGAAGAGAATGGAAAAGAGAACAAACATTTTCATAACACCATCTAAAAAGCCTTCAGATTTCCATCTCTGTATTCAGAAGTTCTTTGGATGCATCGCACTGGAGTCTGACATCATTATACTTAAACAATGAGGACACTTCTGAAACCCTAACAGTCATTTAGAGCTGCCCTTCCCTCTGGTCTTTTGATGCTTTCAGCAGACAACAGGATAAAGTGGAACCATCACTGACCTGTTTTAGCCAATAACACCTCTCCTCTCTTCTCCTCCCTTTTCTCCTCTCCTCTGCTTCTGTCTCCCCCCCCTCTCTGTTTCTTCTCCCTCTCTTCTCCCCTTCTTCTCCTTCACCTTCTCTCTCCAGAGCTCTAGAGCAGGTTATAATAATTAGAATGCAGAAGGGAGACTCAGCAAGCCATGATGCACACCACATGCCTAAGGAAGCCAGCTAGAGACGCTCCTCTAGGACCACATACAGTGATGGCTGAATGTCAGCCACTAAGTTGGGAACTTAGATTCTCAAGGAGACCAACATGCCACCTGCTTGTTGTCTTATTATCCTAGAAAAGTCAAAAGACACAATATTTTTTTTCCGTGGGTTGGAATTTGAATAACCACCTGCAATGAAATCTGTGAATGAGACAAAACCTCCAGACCAGAAATTGCAGCATGATCTTAAGTCATCTTTGGAATTATACAAGTTTCATTGCAACATTGCTCCTGCTTTTTATCACTTAGTCTAACATGACATCATAGAAATGATTTCTTACCCTCTTTTCCTCTATTCAAACCAAGGTGGTTTAATGTATGGTAATTAGTTCAATGTGTCAATGAGAATGCCAAATTATCTCCCTATCTTTAGACGCATTATTGTCATCAATTCTGGTCATGCAGATGGGAAAGGGGCTCATGAGGGCCAAAAGCAAGGCACTAGAAATTCATTTTTAAAAACACATTTCTCTTTTCTCCTGCTGTATCCTCTCCCAAATTGCTTGAAACTCAGTAGATAACATAGGAAAAGATGTTCTACTCAAGTATCACACCCTCTAAGAGGTGCTTTGGCTTGGTCTGGTCCTTGAAGGGAAACATTCGTGCACGTGCCAAGAATGAGGAAGCTATCTGGATGCTTAGGTGGATCCTGGACATTCACCACCATTCATAAAACCCTTTAAAAGATGGCATATTTATACCCCAACCAATATCAGAACAAGACTGAGGCTAAAAGGCAAGGGTGAGACATCCTTCAAGTTATCTATTAGCAAACTAAAAACCTGGATCACCATGAGAAGTTATTTTTGGTCCACTTGGAGGGGAATAAAAGTGCATTTAAATGACAATGAACATGGCAAGTGTAGAAGGTAGATAAAGGATACTATAAACAGCAGGATCCTAGAATTCATCTGCTCCAAAGTAACAGTAGAAATGATTAGGAAAACCTACGATCCCATTTAAAAATACTAATGTTGTCAAGAAAAGAATTCCATTCTTAAAGAGAAAACGATTTTAAAAGATTAAAAAAAATCCCAAACCCAAACATCATTGAATTAAAAATTTATTAAGCAGAAACACTCAAAACCAATACTGCTGCAAACATTAGAAATTGATTTGTTTTGCTTGAATATATTGATTGATTGGCCATCATGACTCGTCTGCATTTCCTGATCTTCATCCTCAGTATGGATAGAAACTTGAAGCAAATTAGGATTAAGAACCCATGTACCATATTACTGAGAAATCTTCATTACCTTTGCAACCTGATTCTGATCATGACAAGGAAGGTATTACCTGTCCCATCCATGATGTCTGAGGGTTGGAGCACCTCATAAGAGCAGGGATCCCTGGGCATCGGAACTGGTTCCATTTCTGATAGGGCAGGAAGTGAAAGCTGGCTAGAGCTCAAGGACTGACCGTTCTCCAGTGAGCCATCTTCACTGGATATAGAAAGTTCTCCATCTGGAAATAAAGGAAAGAAATCAGACCATTAAAAAAAAAAGAAGGGGGTTTTACTAGTAGGAAAGCAGAAACACAGAAGGCCTGGAAATAGACTTCAATGCTCTTAAACGATCATTATGGAGATCAAATAGAATTCAGAAGAACACAGTGCATCATGTGAAGGTTGTATGGGGTCCTTTTCTCCTCCCCTGCTCTCCCACTCTGGGAAACAAGCAATCAAGGCATGAGGTCAGTGGTTCCCAATATGTCTAAGTAATAGAAACTCAGAGTGGTTATTCCACAATCTCTCTTCTCCTTTTCCTCCACCAAGTAATATTTTGCAAATAATTACTTTAAAATTAATTTTTTATTTTTCAATTAAAAAAATAATTCCATTGCTATCCATAGAAAAGACTGGACACTCTGGGGTGTTGCTAAATCATATTTGGGAATCCATGAACTGGGGAGAAGAGGGCTGTTTTCCCCAACAACCATCAGGTGTGCATACATAGTATTAATTCACAGAAAGAGCTCCTCAATTCTATTCCCCGCCCCAAAGAATATTGGTCTAGCATTCTCAGCTTACTCTAAACTGCAGCAGCCTGAGGAGAACCTCTCAGTCATGTAATCCTCCTACCTAGAGAGATCAGCCAGAAACTGCCCCTGTCAATTCTTTATCTTGTTTAATGTCCCCGCAGCATAAAAGGCAGCTAGTTAACACCAGAGGGTAGATCAAAGTCTATCCCACAATGGTCATTTATAACATCAGAATTCTCCCAGTGTGAATTAATCCTGGCCCGGAGGAGTACTAGACAACCAGACATAAAATTCAAATTAATTTTTAAAGAGTCCTGAAAGCTGTTCCAGTCAGATGATCACACAAAAATGAAAAGCGTCTAACTTAGGCCTAGGCTAGAAGCTGGTCATGCAGTTATGACTATGGACGTGGACGGGGGAGGGGAGAGCTGAATGACAAATTATTTGTAGAATGAGAGCACCATTTTAACATTAATATTATCTTACTGACAATTTTCTTTTGCTCTGTTTTTCCCAATATCATTAATTAGATATGCTGCCAGTGATAAGTGGTAGCTGATAATAATAATGATAGCTAATATGCAGATATTAAATATATATTATAATAAATACAACATAGTTTATATACATTTATAAAAGTGGGCAGCTAGGTGGCACAGTAGTGCTGGACCTGGAGTTAGGAAGACTCCTCTTCCTGAGTTCAAATCTGTCCTCAGACACTTAGTAGCTGTGTGACCCTGGGCAAGTCACTTAACCCTGTCTGCCTCAGTTTCCTTATCTGTATAATGAGCTGGAGAAGCAAATGGCAAATCACTCCAGTATCTTTGCCAAGAAAACCACGAAAAGTTGGCTATCACTGAAATGACTCAACAAGAACACATTTGTATAAATGTATTATATCATATATTTATACTATATTAAGTGCCAGAGCACTGGGAAGTTTGAAAAGCATTTTTCCCATATTATCTCATTTTGTCTTCACAGTAATTTGTGAGTAGGTGCTATTATTATCCCCATTTTACAGATGAGAAAACTGAGACTAAAAGAGATTAAGAGACTTGTTCAAATTCATACAGCAGAATGTTAATTTAAGTTTTCCTGAATTCAAATCTACTGCTCTGATCACTCTACCACCTAGCTGCCCCAGTAGCAAAGAACTTTTGGCCTGATTTGAATTATCTTTCTTCAATTCAATTTTAAAAATTATTAGGGGGTGGCTAGGTGGCGCAGTGAGTAGAGCATTGGCCCTGGAGTCAGAAGGACCTGAGTTTGGATCCGGCCTCAGACACTTAATGCACTGACCTTGAGCAAGTTACTTAACCCCAATTGCCCTCCAAAAAGAAAAAAAAAAAAAGGAAAAAATTATTTGGGGTCTACTATGTCCAAGGCACTGAGGATAAAAAAGAAATTATGCTTCATATAGACTTCCAGGGAATTTATGATTAAATGGGAGTAACGCTATGTACAGAATGTCATGGAGGAAGAATAGGGTGTGGGGACTGGTCAGTGAACCTGGTTCCTTGTGAGCATGCCCAGAGGGCTCTGCTGATGTAACTCCATGTGAATTTCCCAGCCTGCCAGGGTATTGCTTCTGGTCTGCTTACTGCGTAAATGCACAAGAGCTTTCTGAATGGTTGCTGAGCCAGATTTGAGAATTCCTCCAAAAGGCACTCAACAAGCACTCAGCAGGCGGTGGCATTTTCTTTTCTCTGCCAGGCTCTTTTAGAGTGAGGAGCAAGCCCCTTGTTGGGGGAAGTGGCCTCCAACCTTTGCCTCCTCATCTGGGCATTGGCTTGTGGCCCAGGAATGCAGGGCTAAGCTGTGGCTTCTTTTTCTGTTCTCTTTCGCTTACCAGTAGTCTGCACCTTTGTGAACTCTGGAAGATGAAGACAGTGAGCCACCAGAGGTCAGGGAATCAGAATCCAGTGCGGAGTTTTTGGTCAATAGTACAGCCCCAAAGAGGGACCTATGGGACACAGCCAAGTAGTAGATTTACTTTGCAGCCAAAATGCCAGGTCCTTTAAGTGGAGGAAGTGACCCATGCATTGGGAAGTGAACTTCGTGGGGCAGAGGCTTTGTTGTCATTCAGTTGTGTCTGACTCTCCATGACCCCATTTGGGGCTTTCTTGGAAAAGATACTGAAATCCTTTGTCATTTTCTCTCTAGCTCATTTTACAGATGAGGAAACTGAGGCAAACAGGTTTAAGTGACTTGACCAAGGTCACACAGCTAGTAAGTGTTTCAGACTGCATTTGAATCCAGGTCTTCCTGACACCAGGTTACATCCTCTATCCACTACTTTGTCTCAGCAGTACTTTGTCTGAGTCCCCAGGAGACAAAGTAGTGTGAGAAGAGCATCCCCCAGGTCTGGGGACAAATGTTGGTCATGATCACTTTACTAGATCTGCTTAGCAAATATTCCTTTGTAAAAGCTAATAGATGTTGAATGACTGGATGATACTGGGCTGCTAAGCATTGTAGGCTAATTATATAAGGGAGATAATTATCATTGACAATAAATATTGGGGAGAGCTCATTGGAATGTGGACTGAAGCCAAAGGCATTAAAAGGAATCTATCTGATCCTTGACTGGTGCTGCTAGAACCCCGAGGGGGGAGATGTAGGCTTGTTCTGGGGAACTTGATTCATTTGTAAGAGTGAGTGTGTGTGTGAGTTGGAATAATGATCCTCAGAGCCTTATGATTTATCGTTTAATCATTTCCAGTCATGTCCAACACTTTGGGATCCTTTTTCTGAGTTTTCTTGGCAAAGATACAAGAGTGGTTTGCCATTGTCTTCTCCAGCTCATTTTTACAGATGAGGAAACTGAGTCAAATCGGGTAAAGTGAGTTGCCCAGGGTCGTTTGAGGCTGGATTTGAACTCAGGTCTTCCTGACTCCAGCACTGACACTCTATCCACTGTGCCACCTAGCTGCTCCCAAGAGCTTTATAAAGCCTGCGCAAATAATGATGATAAAAAGGAGAGGAAATGAAATGAATCCAAAACATTAGGAAGGCAATGATCCATTAAGGGTTATATGCTATTTGACTTGAATCTGATGGAGACACAGATAGCAAAGACTTAACAACTGAGCTACAAAATGGGTGGTGCTCTGCCAGCAAGAAGTATCCAGAATATTTGAAGGCAGGAGCGTGAATATTTTGGGTGTTCTTCCCCTTGAACACCGTATTAGTGGTGTATCTAGCTCTGTACAATGCAAAGTCAATGTGGAAGGCAGTATGGCCAAATAAGAGTGGAAAGTCATATGGTCAACCAATCAGCAAGCCTTTATTAAGTATCTTCTCTGAGCTAGGCACCCCGCCAAGTGCTGGAGATAAAATGACAATAAATGAAACAATCCCTACTTACAAGGAGATGATCTTTTTTTTTTCTTTTTTGGAGGGGGAAGGCAAGGCAATCAGGGCTAAGTGACTTGCTCAAGGTCACACAGCTAGTAAGCATCAACTGTCTGAGATTCAGGTCCTCCTGACTCCAGGGCTAGTGCTCTCTATTCACTGCACCACCTAGCTGTCCCAAGGAGGTTATCTTCCAGTGGAATGATGAGATACTATATTGTCAAGGTTATAGAAATAAAGTCAGAGACATCAGTGGTGATGGATTAGTAACTACAGTAATGTGCAAAATGTAAAACCAATTTCCATGAAAAGCAGCTTAGTTTAAGTTTAGACTCTAGTTATTTGGCTGACTGGTGCAACTGCTGCTTCCTTTATTCCAAACACCTACATTAAACTACTTTTAATTTTGGCACCAACAATGCTCAGAAGCTCTGCTAATTATACTTTCCATTACCTACTACAATATGTATATGTCTACAGACATATATCTATATATAACAGACATATATATGTGTATACACACACACACATACACATACACTGTTGGACTGTTTGTCAAATGTTCAAGTGAAATATTCCTGCCCAAATTTATTTTTCAATCATGATTGAATTCCAGAACTTATTAAAATTAACTAAGAATTCTTCTTGGTTATATCACATACATAGGTCATGTATGTGATATAATTTGAACCTTTGCCTTTATTTGGAGACTCAGAATATAGACAACTATACTCAGTTGAAAGCAGCTAGATGATGCAGTGGATAAAGTGCCAGGGCGAGAGTCTAGAAGTCAGGTCCTCTTTGTGAGTTCACATCTGACCTCAGACACTTACTAGCTGTGTGACCCTGAGCAAGTTACTTAATCCTATTTGCCTCAGTTTTCTCATCTGTAAAATGAGCTGGAGAAGAAAATGGCAAAGCACTCCTGTATCTTTGCCAAGAAACCAACAAATGGAGTCATGAAAAGTTGGACACAACTGAAAATGATTCAATGACAACAACAAATACCCAGTTGAACAGTTCTTAGAGGGCATAGCTAATGGTGGTAGGCCCAGGTGCCATTTTTCTGTTTTTGCGTCTGAGCTTGAAGAGATCCACAGAATTCATCCAATCCAACCATCCCATATTGATGAGAAAACTGAAGTCCAGAGTGCTATTTGTCCAAGGCCACAAAAATAGTTGTAGAATCCCAGGGGCATCCCTCAGTGAGTCCCTTGGAGGGTGAATACTCTAGGGTCAAGGTGAGTGACTTGGGTCCACACTCCTAAAACTATAAGACTATAAGTCTTGAACACTTGCAAATGTGTTATAATAATAGTCAGCTGGAAGACACAATTAGATTAAAGCAAGGTGTTTACTAAAACTCCATTAAAAGAAGGCAGCAGCAAAATACCTCCCCTTATCAATCTTAGGGCATACTTTGCCAAAAGTACACTCAGCACCAGTGGTGAAAATAGACATTCTTAGTGATGGAATCCTAATAGAGCTGTCCCCAGCCCTAATATTCTAACTTCATTATAGGCCTGGCCCCACTGAACAGCAAACCCAGTGTACCTATCTAGCCCCCCTGCCAATGTCCTAACTTCTTCATATATGCCTCACTGCTCACTGGAACAACAGGTGTGTCCCTGAGCTCTTAGTTCCCACAGAAACAGCAGGTGTGTCCATAAGATGGGAACTCAGCGACTGCCTCTACATGTTCACTGCCCCCAGACCCATTCCCACAGAAATAGGTGTGTTTTTGCACTCAATCACAATCACATCATCCATCTAGCCCAAGACAGGATCACAATACCTAACTATCTGTCTTAACTAGACAGGACCACGATAGCTAGCCAGTTGGAAGGCAGAATGACCAGAATGTTTAACCACTGAACCATAGATGGGACCCCTCCTCTATTACCTAATCCCTTAACAAATTCCTCCTGCCTTTTTAATATTAATGATATTCCTCTATTCTATGTAAATTTTTGTTATGTATTTGCATCTTTACCCTATAAAAATCCATCTTGCTTTCTCTAAAGTTGCTAGTTCCTCTTGGAATTTAACCCTCTTCATGAGAAGCTTCAATCTCAATAAATACCTATACTTGGATTAGAGGTGGTGTGACTCCGAATCCTTTGAGATGGTTCCACCACAGCACATCATGAAACCCCAACAATTTTGGGGTGGGCAGAGACCCCACCTCAAGGGTTTTTGTCATCCCTTGGTTTAAACTGCAACATTAGAGGTCACAAATGCAGAAATACACATGTAAGAAACACATTTGGCCAAGGCACATGTGGGAAGAGCCATACATTCAGGGAACACGTGTGGCCAAGCTAGGTCATGCCTCTAACAGGTTCGCTATGGGCTTCATCCTGAACTGGGCCTCCTCTTCTCTGTTGTACACCTCTTGTTGTTATTTTGGTCATTCCAGATTCTTTGTGACCCCATTTGGGGTTTTCTTGGCAAAGACACTGGAGTGGTTTGCCATTTTCTTCTCCAGCTCATTTGACAGATGAGCAAACTGAGGTAAGCAGGGTTAAGTGACTTGCCCAAGGTCACATTGCTGAGGCCAGATCTGAACTCAGGTCTTCTTGACTCCAGGTCTGGCCATTTATCCACTATGTCACCTAGCTGCCCATGATATATACTACTGGCTACTTTTTAGAGCTGTTGTGATAGCTAAACCAACCTTAGCTAGTGTGTTGTAATGGTCTTTTAGAAAAATCAGGAGCCCTTACCCTAGAATCTGCATAAGCCTCTCCTGCTTTCATTTCCTGACCCCTCAACATGTGAAGGCTTTTTATTCCACACACTTACATTTGACTTTGTGCTGCAAAAGAACACATGAACTGTCTTCTTCCTTTTCCAAGGACTAAGATCCAACAATTTCTTTTTTTCTCTTCCACAAGTATAAGAGCCTGGAACTTTTGATCTCAGGAACTCTTGACCTTGAATCTCTGAGGCAACTTTCAAAACTGGTGCTACCCCAGAAATCTCCTCTCTCTGCTAGAAGGACAGAAACCAGCATCATGTTGTCTAGGGAATTCATAGTCTTTCCTCCTTTGTGCAGAAAGTTGAGTTTCAAGAAGCAATGTCCATGAATTCCCTCCTCAGGTTTCATCTAAGCATTCTCTCCCCATAGCAAATGCTTATAACCTAAGTCACCATTACTGGTGCTGGTTGGGACTTCCCAACACCCTATCCCTCTACCCTTTGCTACACTAGGGAAGATGCTAAAGGAAAAGGTGAAGAGCTGAGAGTGTAAGTTTTGTGGGACTAGTCTGCTTTTTTAGTCCATAAGGGTGTGATTAAGGTCAACCAATACCTAGAAAATTCCCAGTGTCCCATAAGTTACTTTCATCCAAAGGATAATATCCCCCAATCTCTCTCAGGTTGACTAAAGAATTTCTTCACTTTAATCAGTAACTATATCCTAGATTGATATCATGTGGCTTAGGAAACCCCTTAATTTGACCTGCGACTCCCTTGATTCATCTCCTTTACTAGTCAATAATGGAGCTGATATTCTAACTAAGGTCTTCAAACTAAATCTAGCACTCTTTCTCTTGGCCCTAGGGTATCTGTTACCTCAGCTTAACCAATGAATGATGAGCTTGGGTGGAACTCTAAGGGTTCATAAATTCAGAAACCGAGACCAAATTTACTCTAGAGGAAGATGTTATGCTGTGAGAATTATATGGATCAGTCTGAGGCCCCTAAGCCATGAGATGTATAGTTTACAGGGAAAGAAGCAATTTTAAAACTAAAGATTCTTTCAACTAGGAAAGATCCTGCTAGAAGAAGGCTCTTCAGGTGGGCCAGAAAAAGTCAAGATAAAACAGAGAAAAGCTCTTATGGCCCAGGGAGGGGAGAACTTTGGAGAGGTAAGATCTATAATCTAGGCAGAGATAGCTCTGAGCTCCAAAGAGGGAAAAGTGACTATCATTGGGATTTGGGAACTGAGGTGGGAGAGTAGAGACTTTCTCAGACCGTAACTATAGATTAGGTTGAAGTAGTAAAGAAGGACATGATTAGGTCCTAGATTCCTGTGCCCCAAAATTGTGGGCTAGAAGAGCAGATTTCATCCAGAATGCTGATGTAGTGACCTGAAAAGACAAATCCATGGCAGGGGAATTAGAACTGAATTAATAATAAGGCTAATTGAATTGTTTATTTTCCCAGTAAGGGTGGGTGATGAAGGAGGAAGGGAAAGAATCTGGAATTCAAAGTTATAAAATCAAATGCTTAAAAATATATATTATATTATATTATATTATTATTATTATTATTTTACATGTAACTGGGAAATAAGATATACAAGCACTGGGGCATAGAGATCCACTGTGCCCTTCTGGAAAGTTGGAGGGGGATGGGAAGATATGGGAGAGAGCAGATTGGGGGAGGGGATATTGAGTGGGATTGCTGTTTTGGGGTGGTGGGTAGGGGAAAAATGGGGAAAATTTGTAACTTAAAACCTTGTGGAAATGAATGACGTAAACTAAAAAAATAAAAAAGAGAGAAAAATAAATAAAAAATAGAATCAAAAAAAGAAAAAAAAATAAGGCTAAGATGGGGTCCAAGGTTTGACAGGAGGGTTCTATGAAGAATGCATGGATACCTTAGAGTTGGTGCCAATGATAAGAACTTTTGCCGCGTAAAAACCTATTAATTCCTTTTCCTTCTTTCTACCTCCATGTTATATTTTTTCTGTAGCACATTTTATAAATCTCTTTTTTGAATCACATAAGGGAATGGTTGAATGTGGCTATATTGTGAAAAAGTAAAGGGGGAAGGGATGAAGCCTTATAGCCTTGCATTCACAAAGGTATTCTCGGTAGGCAGGAGAAATGGTAATGATAATGATCCAGTAGAAATGCCAGTTTGGCTGGGTTTGGGACTGAGTGGCTTTATGTAGTGCCTTATGGCTAGAGGGAGCTGGCAGTATGCCCCCTTCTCTTCAGATTCAAACTACATGGCATCACAGATATAGAATTATACAGAACAGTGACAATTAGCATATAATAAAGTGCTTAATGTTTGATAGAGACAACAGGTGCAAAAGGAATTGGGAAAAGCAAAGATCCAAGTGAGTTGGTGCCTAGGGAAGGAGTCACAGAAGAGGTATCACTTCTTCTGGGACTTGAAAAATGAATTAAATATGGGAAAATGGAGAAGAAGAAGGAAGGTATTCTAGGAGAGGGATAAGCAATGAAGGTCAAAGGTGGGAAATGTATGTGCATGGAGGCTTGAGTTGGGGAAGGGAAGGAGACTAATTTAATTAGAGCTCAATTAGAGTTTCTTTTGGGGTGTAATAGAAAGTAAGGTTAGCTATAGTGGAATGAGGTTATAGAGAACTTGAAAAGGCAGTTAAATGTTAAATTTATGGAGTAGGTTCTAGAGCAGAGGAGTACTGATGAAAATGGTCTTTTATATAGATTAATCTGGCATTGGTATGAGTGGAAAGACTAAATATGAAGAGAGTATCTAGAAGTGAGGGACTGGGGCTAGGGTTAGGACTAGTGGAAATGGAGAGTACATGACCAATCCCCCCTCCAAGAAGCTTAAAAATCAACAAAGAAATAAGGGGCTGACTTAAAGTGAGGAAAGAGAAGAAAGAGTTGGAGGCACAGGATTATAAATTTAAAGCTGGAAGGGAATTTGGATGCCATGTAGTTCAACCTCATTTTAAAGATGAGAAAACTAAAGCTCAGTAAAATGATTTGCCCAAGGTCATAAGGTAGTAAAGAGCAGAACTAAGGGTTAAACCCAAATCCTCTGACTTTAAGTCAGTATTCTTTCTACAACCCCATGTTGCCTGACTCCTAATGATGACTTCATGGTTTTAAGGCTGGAAGAGGGCAGGGGCTGTGTCATTTAAAATTAAAACAAAAATTTGTGGCTAAGGGTAGCCATCTCTAAGGTGGGGGAAGAAAGGGGAGAAAAAAAGAAAAAAAAGAAGTTTACATGATGACTTTATTATATATTTAAAAGGAATAGAAAGTTGTACATAATAAATTTGTAGTTTCATGTGCAATCTTTTTTTTTTTTATTATACTATGTTGTGGAAATGCTTGTTTTATTCCATAAATAAAAAAAAGCCAAAATTTAATTTAAAAAAGAAATGGAAAATTTTTTAGTAAAATGAATATTTAAGTGTAGTACCTCATACATAACAGGAGTATCATATTTCTTGAATTGAATTGAAAAATTGCAGCATGAGGCTGAGGAAAAGCCTCACATGCTCTGTGAGGACTGGTTAAAAGAAATCAGAATGTCTAGTGTGGAAAGTCAAAGACTCAACAGAGAAAAGGATAACTTTCTTTACATAGCCAAAGGGCTGTCATGTAAAAGGTGAGATCAGACTTGGAGCTTTTGAACTTCCAAGGGAGAAATGGACAGAAGTAGTGAAAAGGGAAATTTAGTTTTGAAGCCAGGGAAAACTTGCTAATGGTGAGAGAGGATGACCTGCCTCGAGAGGCGCAGGTAGTCCCATTTGGAGGTCTTTGAGCAGGGGCTGGATAGATAACTGGGTTAAGGATGTGGTGGGAATTCCTTTTTTAGATATGAGTTGAACTAGGTAGTTTTTGAGATCCCTTCCAACTCAAAAATCCAGAAATTCTGTGGAGGAGGAAATAGTCAAAAGCAAGGTTCTTTAGGAAGGGCAGGAATTAAATGAAATGAATGAATGAATGAAAAAAATAAGTGAATGAAGGGCCTATTAATACAAATGGAGGGGTTACCTATGGAGTGTGAGAGAGATCTTTATTTTTTTAAAAGACTAGTGGAAAGGGGGAGAAGATGTAAAGCCAGATATAATGTAGGTAAAGTTGAGCAGAACAGTTGTGGGTGATGGTGGGAAGGAAGGGGTTGAATAAGAGTCCAATGAATACATGAAAACGCTAGAGGGAATGAATTAAAATAGGTATGTGCAGAGCAGGTCTTCAGGTAACATGGAAAATAGCATCACTCATGGAAATGAAGGACACATTACAGTGACAAAAGTGAAAGCTGGGAGGGAACAGAGAGATATAGGAAAGAAAACTGAAGGGATGGCAAGTGCCCTGGGCCAGGGGCAGCAGTCATCCAGGAGGGAAGAAAGAGCTCATGGAGGTAGCAGACAAGGTTGTGAAGCAGCCATGATATGAAGAGAATGGCGAAGGATGGATGAGCTGTTTGAAGGGAACAGAATGATGCTAAGTAAGGAGGGTGTAGTCTGAAAAGGACAGTACCGAATCAGAGATCTTGGAAGGAGACACTGTTTTGCGATGATGAGTTCCAAGGTAAGGCTTATAGGTGTTTGTGGTTAATGCAGAATGAGGTGAAAGGGAGCTCATTAATCTAAATGCCAGTCACAAAAGATCATGACAGAATGGGATGGAGACAAGTCATGTGAGCAAGGTGCAGGAATCATCTGGGAATGTAGGGCATGGGGGGTGGCAGGCAAGATTATAAAAGCAGCAGCAACATTAGGAGAATGCTGATAATCGATGGGGTGAATGTCAAATGAAACAAGAGAAAGGCGGTAGATATATAGTCCAGAACTGACAAAGATTGAAGAGAAATCAAGTTTCCTCCTGAGGAATGAGTGGAAATGGAGGGAAAGGTGGGACTGCCATGAGAGACGCAGCATCTTCTGGGGGAATGCCAGGTGTCTACTAAGGTGGTGAGATTGAGGGAAGAGGAGAGAAATAGATTAAGGATAAAGGTGATTTTGTTCACAATTAAATGGGCATTCTTCAAGGCACTGTGCAAGAGAAGAGTGACAAGGAGGCTGGAATGAGTTGGGAGCTAGCTGGATAATTGTAAAGATTTGGAAGGTAAGAAGTGGTTAGGAAATGGGTGAAACACACATATGTATAAAATATACTTATATACACACACATATTTGAAGCAGGATTTGTGTGTGTGTATATATGAAATTCACATTTATATAGCACTTTGACGTTTACAAAGAGATATCCCTACAACAATTTCCCCTAAAAGGGGGAAAGGTAGGTGCCACAAGTTTTTTTACCCTCATTCTATGGCTGGAGAAAATGTGATTTGTCCAGAGCCACATAGTTAAATATATATTAGAAAATGGATACGGGTCACATTGGGTCAGATGAAAAAGTTCTAAATAGGCAGTGAAAAAGTATTTGAAAGCAACCATCCAATTATAGTTTAATGGTTCAGAAGTTATCGTATATAGGTTTTTCCAGCAAAATGTTAACTAGGCATTAGACCTCTCATTCGTGTGTGTGTGTGTGTGTTTGTGTGTGTATGTGTATGTGTGTGTAAGACACAGAGAGAGAGAGAGAGAGAGAGAGAGAGAGACAGAGGACAGAGACAGAGAGACAGAGGACAGAGACAGAGAGACAGAGGACAGAGAGAGAGAGAGAGAGAGAGAGAGAGAGAGAGAGAGAGAGGAGAGAGAGAAACTTTCAATGAGTTAAGTTCAAAACTGGATTTTGTGCTAATTTTTGGCACCATGGAAAATGGTCACTGATGCTAGCTTTTACAGTCACCTCAGTGACATTCACTTATTTCTCCTTTTCTTCCTTGTATGGGAGATGGGCCTTCAGGAACTTTATAAGGCCTTTAAAACCTTCTGATGGTTACTAACAAAATACACAGATTGTGAACATGGATAGCAAACCAGTTTAACAAATCCCAAGCTGTCAACTAACTGATATTTTCTAGGATAACACTGAAATACAGTACAAAAGAAAAACATGTTTTTAAAAATTTCAAAGGGAAGGAAAAAAAGGAATCTACATAAAAATTTTGTTGTATATTTGAAAGGAATAGCAAGTTGCACACAGTAGATTTGCAGTTTCATGGACAATCATCTTTTTATTGCACTATGTTATGGAAATGTTTATTTTATTCCATAAATTAAAAATAAAAAATTCTAAAAATTCCATTTTTTTGGTTAAATGGAACTTTAAAATGTTATAGAATAAAAATGGGAAAAAACCTTATTCTCTTCTTTTGAAGATAGAGTTGGCAACATGAGAAGAGGGAGGTTACGTCTTCCCATCTAGAGGCAGCTTGAGGGCATAGTGGATAGAGCACTATATCTGGAGTTCAGGAAAGCCTGAGTTCAAATCTGGCCTCTGGTACTTACTAGCTGTGTGGCCCTGGGCAAGTCATTCACCTCTGTCTGTCTCAGGGTCCTTAACTGTAAAATGGGAATAATAATAGTACCTACCTCCCAGGGTGGTTGTAAGGATAAAAGGGGATCCAATTTTTTTTTGGAGGGGGGAAGGCAGGGCAATTAGGGTTAAGTGACTTGCCCAAGGTCACACGACTAGTAAGTATTAAGTGGCTGAGGCCACATTTGAACTCAGGTCCTCCTGATACCAGGGCTGGTGCTCTATTCACCGTTCCACCTAGCCGTCCCTAGGGGATCCTATTTTTAAAGTACGGTGCCTGGTACACAGTAGATGCTTAATAAATGCTTGTTTCCTTTCCTTCCTTCCATGTGAGGTGATAAACATTCTGTAAGGGAGTAAATAATAAGGGTTCACACTTCCATAACACTCTTTTTGATTTAGTAAGCATTTTGTTCACAATAAGCTTATGAAGTTGGCAGGGAAGCATTATCATCCCCATTTTGATATGAGGAAACTGAGGTTCAGAAAAGCAATTAATGGCCAGTGTCATCAAGCCAGTCAGTGTCAGAATCCAGATTCAAATGTGTCTTTTGTTCTAATTCCAGTCTGATGACACTTAACAGAGAAGGTGGTACTTTGAATAGGGCCTGGAAGACATTTCTCTAAAGACAATGGGCATATATTAGTGAGTGTAACTACCACTATCTCTGACAGGTAGCTGAGAACAGGCTGGGGCACACAGTGCATTTGTTCCAGGGATGGAAATAAACCCTGGCACAGGATGTGAGTAAGAGTAAAATTACAGTGTAGGCATCAAAGAACATTCTGGACTTCGAAGTTTTTCTTTCCTTTTTAAACTTTGTTCTATCTATGCAGTTGACAGTGATAATTAGAAAGTAAACTAAATGATTTCTGTTTTGTTTGTGGCCAAATTGTTCATTTAAAAAAATAACCACTGGTGAATATAGTAATTGGTAAAGCTGGGCTTCCAGGCTGGCAGAAATCTAACTAGTAAGACAGTACTTTCATTAACAACCTATCTATCAACCAACATGAATTTATCAAATGCCTGCTATTTGCTATGTACTATGTGGGGTGCTACGGATAAGCACAAAAAGAATGCCATAAGCTCTACCCTCAAAGAACTATCATTCCCCTGATGGTAGCAACCCAGTGGGGAAGTACATGAAAGTTCCTGAAGGCCTATCTATCTCCCATATATGGAAGAAAATGAAAAAATAAGTATTTCACTGAGATGACTGTAAAACCTTAGCATCAGGCCTCTCAGTGACCATTTTCCATGAAGCCAAAGATTAAAGTGGTTTTGTATTGGGGGCCTAAAGTACCTTGGGAGAAGGTAAACAAATGCCACAGGTTTTTCCCTGAAACTTTCAACCTTAATAGGCTGAATAGATATTATATGTATGTACTCAAATACTGAGATGCTCATTCTGGTTATTCCTTCCCATGATATAGACCCCAACTAATCCATACTGGCCCATGCTGGAACAACTCTTGCCCATGGCTTCTAGGAGCAGTGTGAGGCCTCACTTTCTCTTGGCATTTTGAGTGTATTGGTGAACCCCTTTGAGGATGCCATGGTGTTCTTCGCCATGGTCATAGGACCAACCTGTCTTCTTTTCCCATTTCACATTTACATGATGCCAGGAGTACCTGGCCTCAAGTCAGAAAGACTTGTGTCTAAATGTGGCCCCAGATTATTGGCTGTGTGACCTGGGGAAGTAATTTAACCTCTCAGCCTATTTCCTGTTCTATAAGTTGGGATAATAATAGCACCTACTTCATAGGGTTGTCATGAGGATCAAATAAGATAATGTTTTTTAAATGGCTCAGCACAGTGCCTAGCACTGTGTATGTAAACACTATATAAAATCATTATTATTAGTGTTTTTTCTTCAAAGTTCTTCATTTGTTATAGTTGCAGCCTATTCAAACCCATCATGCACCTCTCCATTGCCTTCTGTATCATATTCTCCTTTAGTTCTTAAGAAATTGTTGTATTGTATAAGTGGCATAGTGAACAGAGTGCCAGCAAGGGGGACCTGAGTTCAAATGTGGCCTCAGACATTTAGTAGCTTTGTGACCTTGGGCAAAGTACTTACTCTATGTTTGCTTCATGAGGATCATAATAGCACCTGCCTCCTAGGGTTGTTAGGAGTATCAAATAAGAAAATATTTGTTGATTGGTTATAATCCTCCTTTAATGTTTAATGTTTGAATGTTTAATGTAGAACCTGTATTGGATTGCAAGCTGCCATGGTGGGGAGGGGGAAGGAGAGGAAGGGGGAAAAATTGGGGACTCAAAAGCTTGTGGAACTGAATGTTGTAAGCTAAAAGTAAGTAAGTAAATAAATAAATAAATAAATTTTTTTTAGAAAATAGTAAAAAAACAAAACAAAACACTTGAACTTAAACACCAAAAAAGAATACTCCCATCAATACAATGAGAATTGTATATAAAACTGTGAACCTTCATTTCGTCTTGCATTAATATATGTGCATATTGATATTATAAATTCCACATGTTATTTAAAAAAAAAAGAAAATATTTGTAATGTGCCTATTAGCACAGTGTTTGATATGTAGTGGGTGATATACATATGTTATTAGTACTATTCCATATCTTTTAGTCATAGAAAAATACCATTAGAAGATCGATATTAAAAGATATCTTTTGTTTCTGGGAGAATTGGGGGAAATAAAGGAGCTTTGCAATTTCTTAAAGGCAACAGAATTTGCTTTCCTTTTCTGTTTTAATTTTGGGACCAATTCATTGTTAATATTTATTGTCTGTCCTATGTATACATACTGAGGAACAAACCCTATAGGCTGGCTATCCAATAGCATGCCATAATTTGGGTAATAGTCTCTTCATCCATTTGATTCTCCATATATGGATGGTCAGTCTAAACTCTTCTGAATGATCAAGGATATCTTCTGGAAGGTTCTGCAATGTTCCGAGGTTTAATGAATGCAGTATGATGTTATCTTCAGACAGAAGCATCTGGAGGACCTCATTATCCCTAAGTATTCCTTTTTAGCTTTGACTAAAGATCTCATATCACAATGGAGTAGGGGTTCTTAATCTGTGTGTGTGTGTGTGTGTGTGTGTGTGTGTGTGTGTGTGTGTGTGTGTGTGATGGTACCTTTTTGCAGTATGGTAAAGTCTATGAACTCTCTCAGAATAATGTTTTTAAAAACATAAAACACATTGACTCACAAAGGAAACACAAATGTCACAAATGATATTGAAATAAAAATGTATTTTTTTCCCATTGAAGTTCATAGACCACCTCTAAATTTATCCATGGATTTCTTAGAAATCTTTGGACCCTATGTTAAGAGTCCCCCTTGAAATAAGATTATTTCTGTTGTTTTTATTTTTGTGTAGACTTTTTTCTTCACTGTGCTTATTTTTTGCAGGGAGGGATATACTGGGGGAGGGAGGGATATATATTAAGAGGGCAGGGTAAGGGGAATCATGGGAAAGTGACAGTGCCTTAAAAGAGCGTCAACATTTTAAAAGAGGAAGGGGATAGGAGGCCCAGCACCATGATGTTCTGGTGAAATAGAACAAAGAATAAAAAACTGAGAAGTGGGTTTCCTTCTATTTTCTCTGTCTGGTATGGGCATTGCTGGGCAAGTGGGTACCATCATGGTCTCATCATTGGAGGGCCAGGCATCATAAGCATGTGGCCTCCCATGGGCATCCTCATGCCAGGTGGTAGCCTATAGGCGTCATTCCAGGAGGAGGAGGGTCCTTCCTACTAAAGTGAGGAGGTGGGATCACAGGCCCTCCTAGTAGAAGAGCCAAGAACAAGTTGGGAGGAATTCTTCCTTGTTGCAATGCAGTGGTTATTTTATCACTTAGTCTCCGGGCTTGCTCTCCTGTCCAGTTTTGATAGTGCTTCCTCCCACTACTGTGCGTCTTCCTCACAGATGGAGTATCATGAATGAGGTACATATGACAATAATCACAGTAAAACTTGGGCAAGATGTTGCACAGTTGTGCCTTACTCTGTCCAAGGTATCTTCAGAACAGATTGGCTAGGTTCCTTACCCTCTTCACTGTATCTCTTAACAGGTTGTCCACATTTAAGACTAACGATGCTCTTATCTAACAGATAAAATGGAACCTAGCTCTTCAGCCAGATACTAAGCAGGGATCCTAAAGGATACAGCAATGAGAAGACAAGTGTATATACCCTTCTGACTGCCTGAAGTGCCTGACCAACCATGGGAGGGAGAAAAGGAGAGAAAGGGAGAGAGAGGGAGAGAGAGGGAGAAAGAGGGAGAAAAAAGAGGGACAGAGGAACAGGGGGATAAAGGGAGAGGGAGAGGGAGAGAGAGAGAGACAGAGAGACAGAGAGGAGAGAGAGAAACTCAAGGGAATGAGCAAACAACCACACTACCCATTTCTTTTGTTTTTAAAGGACTTTTGAATAATTCAGATGTGTGAATAGGAGACAATTAAAGGAGAGAGCCCTTAAAGAAGCATTTTGCCTGAATCTCAAAGAGATCAAAGAAAGAAGAAAAGGTCATATATGAAAAAATATTTATGGAAGCTCTTTTTATAATGACAATGACTTGGAAACTTAGGGGGTAGCCATTAAACTAGAGAATGGCTGAACAGATGATGTCATATGAATGTGATGGAGTACTATTGTGCTGTAAGAAATGATGAAAGAGATGGCTTTAGAGAAACCTGGGAAGACTTGTATAAACTGATGCAGAGTGAAATGAACAGAATGAAGAGAACAGTTTATACTATAGTAACATTTTGCCCTACCCAATAAAATGCCTTTATAAAGTTAATACAAAAAAGAAACAAATTGGAAAGCAAGTTGACTAAATCTTTGAGCTCAATGTGTCTGAATGTATAAGAAGTTTAATTTAGTATTTAGTTATAGCAAAATGTCAAATATAGACACTGATGATATCCACAGTAGAAAAGAACACTAGCAACACTGTGGATCAGGATTATTTTTTATTATTTGATTTCAGAAACTGTCACTTAAGTGACATTTCACACATTGATTCTATAAGAATTAAAAGTTGTTAGCTATTCCTAGTCTTTGTTGATGATCTGACACATTCAAATTAAAATACACTTGTGAAAAATCAGACATACATTAGTTATTCAGACTCTAACTCTATACTACCAGAACCACTTTTTTTTTTTACTTAGGATGACATCCTCAGAGGGTCAAGGATGCTTTTGACTATGTTTTTATTTAAAGCAGAGGACTCACTAATGTTAGTGAATTAGAAGCTCTCTACAATTTCTTATCTGACATTGATCAACTTTCATCCTCAGAAAAAAAAAACAGGAAAAAATTATTTTTTTTTGTAAGTTGCTAAAACATGATTTGAGAGCTGTATGGTACTTATAAAAGTTTCTGTCAATCTCAATAAACTATCTAATTTCTATAATCAAAGCCATTTGCTGTTCCCATTTTCATTAAGGTGACAGGAAAAAATAGCTAGAAACTTAATGTGTGTGCAAATCACATGAATAGATTAGTAGCTTGAAAAAGAAAATAGTGGCAACTGACCAGCTAAAACAGGATAATGTCCACTGTGGGGCCCCTTTTCTGAGAGAAAAGAACCCAACAGTTAGTGTGCACGCAAATGCTGTAAGAGCTCTTGAGAGTTTTTCTTAAGACAGGGTGGGCCTCCCAGGCCACATGGAAGAAATCCAGAGGGAAACACCAACCTGTCTTTCACACCTACCTCAATATCATTCACAAAGCACAGGTTTGGTCATGTCATTCCCTTTCTCAAAAACTTCAAAGGTTCCCTGTTGCCTTTATGGAGGGTGAAACACAAACTCCTCTCTTTGACTTTTAAAGTACTTCATAATCTGTTTTCAAGTCACTTTTCAAGCTTATTACATATTATTTCCCTTCACATACTTTATCTCCCAGTCAAACAACAGTTATCCCTTTTATATTGTGACTTTACCCATTGCTATTTCAATATATAGTGTGTCAGAATAAGAGATTGAGAATTATTTTGGGGGGGGGTTTTGTGGAAGCTGTAGACAATGAAGTAAAAAGTTGAGAAACTCAGAAACACAGAAAATATATGTGTAGCACTGCACAATATAGCCTATGACAAAATTTTACAATAATGTAAATATCCCATAAAAGAAAAAAAATTAGACCTCTTCAGGTACAAAGCAAGGGCCAAAAAATTTAGGTGAATTTCCAGATTTGGGGGGGGCCTCTACCCTTAATGTCCTCCCTCAACACCCCACAATGTGGAAGGAATAATTGTAGTCTATTTGCTTCTCCTCACAGAAGATATTCTTTCTTTTCTCTTAGTGCCTTTGCCCAGGCTGGCTTCTCTGCCTCCCCTTCACCTCTACCATCTAGAATTCTTAGCTTCCTTTAAAGTGAAACTCAAATGCCACCTACCAGATAAAGCCTTTTCCAATCTCCCCAGCTGCTATGGCTTTGTGCCTCAAAATACCTAGTACTATTTATTTACTTACATGTACATATGCTGTTTTCCTCCAATGGAATATAAGCTTCTAGAGGGCAAGACTAGATTTGTTTTTGTCTTTGTCTACAGGGCCTTGGGCATAGTAGGTAATGCTTGCTGATTACTTAATTGATTGATTGGCACACAGTGGAGCTTCTCACAGTAACTTGAACCTCACAAAAGATAACCTCACAAATGTACACCAGCATTGATTGCAGCATGCATCATAAGCTTAAATATGTTGTCTTCTGTGACCCAGGTACAGATAGAGCCTTTGGATCCCATCTCTCATACAGGCCTGGCTGTGTTCTTAGTGCTCACACCCATTGTTAACACTGGCATTTGCAGACTCTTAATTAGTAATTGTTTCAATTTAGTCAGATCTGTTCTACAGAAAAAAAAAAATCCACACTGTTATATTTGTATATTACACAGTTTGCTTTTATGCTAAGAGGAATTACCAACTCCTTAGCATTCTATATAGTACACTATAATGTGGCAATCTGTGGGTCTGAATTTATTTCACTTTATTTTCCTTTATGCCTCCCATGTTCCATTTAAACTGGACTGTTAGCTATTCCCTGAAATCATTAGGCCATCTCTGCCTATGAGTATTTCCCATTCCTAATTCACATCATCCTTATCTCTACCTTTTAGAATCCTGATCTTCCCTTAAGGTTCAGCCCAGGTACTCTTTTCTTTCATTGGGCCTTCCCTGATCCAGCTTCTTATTGGTATTTCAAACTAGATGTCCCATGGGCATCTTAAATGCAGCATGTATAAAACTGAACCCATCATGTTTCTCCAGAAACCCATTCCCCTTCTAAATGTTCCTATTTATGCTGAGGGCAACACCATTCTTCTAGTCACCTGGGTACACAACCTCAGAATTATCCTTAATTCCTACTTTGTTTTACTTTACATACCTAATCTTGTTTCTCTCTCCACAATATCTCACATGGATGGATATTACTCAAATCCAGATCCTTATGACTTTTTCCTTGGACCACAGACTCCTATATTGGTTTTAAAGCCCTTTATAACCTGGCCCCAACCTACTTTTTTAAACTTAAACATTTTTTCCAGTTTCTACCCTCCTATGATCCTACTCTCTTCTTGTTGTTCCCCCAAAATGATAATGCACCTTCTGTCTCTTCCTTTTCATTTACTGTCTCCCCTGCCTGGAATATGCTTTCATCTTACTCATACTTATGAGAATCCCTTGTTTTGATATGAGACCTTTATCTGAGAAACTGTCTATAAACCCCCCCCCCAATTTTCTGCTTTCCTTCAGATCTTAGCTATATTTGCTTTATTTGTGCAAACCCTTTTTAATTCAATGTAATTGAAATTATCCATTTTACACCTAACTTTTCTCTCCTGTTGATTCATAAAATTTTTACCTATTCAAAAGTCTGATAAGTAATATGTTCCATGTTCTTCTAAATGGTGGCTACCTCTAGGGCAGGGCAAGGGAGGGAAGGAAAAAAAGAAAAAAGTAATTTACATGATAACTTTGTTGCATATTTAGAAGAAATAGCCAGTAATACATAGTACATTTGCTGTTTCATGTGTAATCATCTTTTTCTTATACTATGCTATGGAAATACTTGCTTGACTCTATAAATTAAAAATAAAATAGGGGGCGGAGCCAAGATGGTGGAATAGAAACAGTACTGCCAAGGTGCTCTCCCCCACACCACTTCCAAACAATGTAAAAGGTGGACTCTGAACAACTTCTGGAGCTCCAGCACCCACAGAACGACATAGAGAAGCTAACCTCCCACCGAGGACAGCCCAGCAGCCCTGCAGGGAGTGGCCAGTGCAGCACAGCGCAACGCTCTGGGAGCTGAGCCCAGGCCCACATGAGCCGTAGTTTTAGTCCCAGGGTGGCTGGGCCAGCAGCCAGCTGGAGGGACCCCAGAACGCCAGCAGCTGTGGCGATTCCAGAATTATCAACACAGATATGCCTAGGACAAAGTGAGATGTTAGTGCCCTATGGACTTTGGGACCAGTATTTGGGGAACTCGTTGGCTTCTTCCACTAGGGGCAAGAAGCAGCTGAGAAGCCATGGCACAGAAGCCATTTTGCAGCTTCAGTGGCAGCTTCAGCTCCTGGTCTGCGAACTGGAGGGAGATCTAGCAATCAGTCTGGGGATTAATTGCTCTTGCTTGAAAGTGCTTGGATCTGGATTGTGATCTGGGGGGGAGGTCTGGAGTGGGTATCCAACTTGCCAGAGCCTGTGGAGGCTTTACAGAGGCCACCCAACTAATACCTCCAGAAGTTGTGAAGACCCTGTTTGGGATGAAAGCTCCCCTGTATGGTGGCAGAGTCCTACTGTGGCAACAAGCCCCCAAATCAAGTAATTAAGTGGCAACATGCCTAGGCAAAGGAAACAAAATAAACAGAAAAATGCAACATTAGACTCCTATTTTGGGGGCAAAGAGGATTGAAGCATGGAACAGGAGGAGGACTGTGAGGTCAGAACTTCTGCACCAAAAGCCCCAATGAAAATATGAGCAGGTTACAGGCTATAGAGGACCTTAAGAAGGATTTTAAAAACAAAATAAGAGAAGTGGAGGAAAAAGTGGGAAGAGAAATGAGAAGGATGCAGGAAAAGTATGAAATGAGAGTCAACAGCCTGACTGAGGAAAATAACACCTTAAAAATAGACTAACTCAAATGGCAAAAGAGGCTCAAAAGGGCAATGAGGAGAAGAATGCCTTAAAAAGCCGAATTTGCCAGATGGAAAAAGAATCTCAAAAGCTCACTGAGGAGATTCATTCCTTCAGAGTTAGACCGGAGCAAATGGAAGCTAATGACTTTATGAGAAATCAAGATGCTGTTAAGCAGATCCAAACAAATGAAAGATTAGAAGGCAATGTGAAATATCTCATGGGAAAAACCACTGACCTGGAAAATAGATCCAGGAGAGACAATTTAAAAATTATTGGACTACCTGAAAGCCATGATCAAAGAAAGAACCTAGAAATCATGCTTCAAGAAATTCTCAAGGAAAATTGCCCTGATGTTTTAGATCCAGAGGGCAAAATAGAGGTTGAAAGAATCCACAGATCACCTCCTGAAAAAGATCCCAAAAAAGAAAACTCCCAGGAATATTATAGCCAGGTTCCAGAATCCCCAGATCAAGGAGAAAATACTACAAGCAGCCAGGAAGAAACAATTTCAATACTGTGGAAACACAATCAGTATAGCACAGGACCTGGCAGCTTCTACACTGAGGGATCAAAGGGCATGGAATATGATATTCCAGAGGGCAAAAGAGCTGGGAATGAACCCAAGGGTCACCTACCCAGCAAAACTGAGTATTTTGTTTCAGGGAAAATATGGTCATTCAGTGGAATAGAGGACTTTCAAGCATTCTTGAGAAAAAAAACAGAGTTGAATAGAAAATTTGACATTCAGACACAAGAAGCAAGAGATACTTGAGAAGGTAATCAGGGAAAAGAAATCAAAAGGAACTTATCAAAGTGAACTATTTACATTCCTACATGGAAAAACAATAACAGTGACTGATGAAGCCTTCCTCATTATGAAAATAATTGAAGAAGGGTATATGGGCATATGACTACATATGTGAATGTGTGTATATATGTTTACAGGTATACATGGATAGAGGGCACAGGTTGAATTTGTTGGGAAGGGATGATACTTAAGGGGTCAAGTTAAGAGGTGGGAAAGTGGGGAGAGACAGGGTAGGGTAAACTATCTCATGTAGAAGAAGCAAGGGGAAGTGGCTATAGGGGAGGGGAAGAACAGGAAGGCAAAAAGGCAAACCATATTCTCATTGAATTTGGCTCAGGGAGAGAATGACATACATACTAAATGGGATATCTTACCCTGCAGCAGAGTAGGGGGAAGGGGAATGATGGAGGGGCGGGCATTCTGGCGGGAGGGGACATTGGAAGTATCCACTATAGAAGAGGGACAGGATCAAAGTAGGGAATGGACCAGGTGGGGAGTGGGTTGGGTGGGAGGGAAATAGAAGCAGTCTTTTACAATATATCTACTATGGTAATATTTTGCATAGCTATACATATACAACACATACTGAGTTGCTTATCTTCCCAGAGGGAGTGGGTGACAAGGGAGGAAGGGTGTGGATCTGAAATTTGAAGTTTTAAAATTAAATGTTTCAAATGTATATAAATACTATTATTAGTACTATTTTGCATGTAATTGGGAGATAAGATGTGCAGGCATTGGGGCACAGAGATTCACCTTGCCCTAATGGCAAAGTCGAAGGGGGTATGGGAGAAGATATGGGAGAGAGCAGATTGGATGAGGGGATATCTTGTGGGATTGCTATTCTGGGGTGGTGGGTAGGGGAAAAATGGGGAAAAATTGTAACTCAAAATCTGGTGGAAATGAATGATGTAAACCAGAAGCTAATAAAGCATTTGTTAAAATAAAATAAAATAAAATTAAAAAATTCCTTGTTTCCTTCAAAACTCTGTACAAGAAACATTTTCATGGAGCTTACCCCTACTTCATCAGATGCTTGTGCTCTCTCCACCCAAAATTTGCCTTATATTGATTTTGTATATATTTATACGTGTACATGTTGTCTCCTCCAATATTCTGTGAGCTGCCTTAGGTCAGGAGCTATATCATTTTAATCTTGGAATCCCAGTGCCTGGCATAGTGTCTGCCACATAGTAGGGACTTAAATACCTATTAATCATTAGTTGATCCTTCCCGTCACCATCTCATGCTGTTCCCCAATAATTCCTCCCTTCTCAAAGATTCTTAGAGCACTTCATCTGTGTTATCCCTGACCTTGTATTACACTTATCTATATTCACATTGTATCCCTCCCGTGGGATTTATTTTTTTGGAGGACCAAGGTAATGATGGTGATGATTTCTTTATATGCACAGTGCCTCCTTGTAATGCCTTATAAATAGAAGGCTCCTAACTAATGGTTGTAAAATTTCAATTCAAGTCAACATTTTATATTACTTAACTCCACAGATGGCATATCATTCTATTCTTATGTGTATAAACAGACTTATGGTCAGAAATAGTTAAGCGTGGAGGGTGGGAACCTACCGCCTGGAGGCCACATGTGGCCCTCTAGGTCCTCAAGTGCATCCCTTTGACTGAATCCAAAGTCAAAAGGCTGTGCTTGAGTACCTAGAGAGCCACATGTAGCCCTGGGGTCGCAGGTTCCCCACCCCTGTCATTTCTGAAAAATCTTGCCTTTTCTAAGCCTAATCAACCCATTAAGGTCATTATCCACATTTAGAGTATGCCCATTACCATGATGGACAGAAGATAAATTCACATTTACATATTGCTTTGCAATTTATAAAGCCTGTAGACACATTATAAAGTTTGATAAAATGTAGGTTCTTGAGGGTAAGGACAGTTTGACTCCTGTCTTTGTATCCCTAGCAAGCAGCATAGTGCTTGTCACAGATTAATGTGCTTAATTAAGGCTTGTTGATTGATGATCTCATCTAATTTCCATCATAGCTTTGTTAGGTAGAGAAAATATCTTTGCACTTTTACAGATGGGGAAACTGAGACTTGGGCATAATGACTTGCCCAAGGTCACAGAGCTAGCAAGTTATGGATCTGGGACTCAGACTCAGATACTCTGGCTACAAATCTGGTATTCTTTCCACTGGAAAGACACTCCAGAGAGGTACAAGATAGTTCAGTGAATAAAGGGCTGCCCTGGAAATTAGAAGGGGCAGCTAGGTAGCACAGTGGTTAGAGTGCTGAGCCTGGATTCAGGAAGAGCTGAATTCAGATCCAGCCTCAGACACTTTCTAGCTGGGTGATCCTGGGTAAGTCACTTAACCCTCTTTGCCTTAGTTTCCTCATCTATAAAATGAGCCGGAGAAGGAAATGGCAAACCACTCCAGTATCTTTGCCTAGAAAACACCAAATGAAGTCATGAAGAGTTGGACATGACTGAAAATGACTAAACAACAACTTGGAGTTAGAAAGATCTAGGTTCAAGGCCTAATTCTGATATACTAGCTGTATGACCATGGGTAAGTCACTTAACTTCTCAGTTACAGGCAGTAAGATTAGTTAACATAGATGAGTTGCTAATTTGCATTAATGAAGGTACTTTTCACACAGATTGTTCTCTACACTAATGAAATCATAAGTCTGGATAAAACAAACATATCACAGAATTCCTCTAGCCCAGTGGCCCTGCACTTGTAGAGAATTAGATCTCATATTCTTTTTTTTTTTAAATTTTGTACTATGAATATGGAGCCAAACATTTCTTCAGGTATTTGGGCTTGAACAAATTCAAAATCAGTTTCAGAAAGCATATGTTATTTTCAGTTTGACAGACATTTCTGTGACTCATAGTCTCTCCCTTTATTCAATGGCAATTTTGAAAGCCAGAGCAAAAGATATTTCAAATAAATGGTCAAGCTGTTAAAGAGATGATGTAGACAGGAAAAAGAAATGTAGGGTGTTTTTTTAAATTAGAAATTCTTTTTAAGATAACTTAAATTGTAGTTAAAAAATTATTCTTGGGGTGGCTAGGTGGCGCAGTAAGTAGAGCGCCGGCCCTGGAGTCAGAAGGACCTGAGTTCAGATCCGGCCTCAGACACTTAACGCACATAAAAACAAAAACCTAGCCATGTGACCTTGGGCAAGTTACTTAACCCCAATTGCCCTCCAAAAAGCAAAAAAAAAAATTATTCTTAAGATTATGAAATAACCTTTTACCAAAATCATTAAGAGTTTTACTTGATTATTCTTAATACATACATTGTGATTGTTGGGAGTCAAGCACAGCAGAAGATTTCAGTATCCAGGTTTGGATAAGTTGCCCTTTCTTTATGACCATTTCTTGGATGGTCTTTTTTTTTTTTTGGCCTTTTTTTTTTTGGAGGGCAATTGGGGTTAAGTGACTTGCCCAAGGTCACATGGCTAGTTTTTTTGTGTTAAGTGTCTGAGGCTAGATTTGAACTCAGGTCCTCCTGACTCCAAGGTTGATGCTCTATTCACTGCACCACCTAGCCGCCCTGATGGTCTTTTCTACATTTTAAAATTTTAATGATTTCCCCATTTATTAAATTTTTAATATTCACTTTTATAAGATTTTGAGTTCCAAATATTTTTCTCCCTCCCTCCTTCCCTTCTTCCCTCCCCAAAACAGCAAGCAATCTGATATAGGCTATACATATACAATCATATTAAACATATTTCCACATTAATCATGTTGTGAAAGAAAAACCAGAAAAAAAGGGAAAAACACAAGAAAGAAAAAGCAAAAATATGTTTTAAAAGCGAAAATAGTATGCTTTGATCTGCATTCAGACTCCATAGTTCTTTCTCTGGATATGGATAGCATTTCTATCATGAGTCTTGGAATTGTCTTAGACCACTGAATTGCTGAGAAGAGCTAAGTCTATCACAGTTGGTCATTGCACCGTGTTGTTACTATGTACAATGTTCACTCACTCAGCATCACCAGTTCATGTAAGGCTTGTGGATTTTGTTTTCAATGGCTGCTGCCAAATCATAGTCGACTCAAAGCATCCCTGATCCATTCTCCAAGCCCTCCTCTGAGTACTGCATTGTTGTAAACTCTGATCAGCCACTTTCCCCTGAGCTGTTTCTTTTGTTTAACTTGGCTTTGTAGAAATCCTTCCCCAGCCTGTAAACACACACTGCCACAAGGATGGTTCTTGCAATGCTGTTATTCAGTACCACCTCTACTCTTTCCTCATCCTCTTGAAATCTAGATTCTATCTGCCCTGATAGTTCTGCTGAAATAGCTCTCAGAGGGCACTTAGGACCTCCTAATTATCATGATCCTAAAGGCCGTGTGCAGTGACCTTTTCAATATCCCTAATTCTCATTGCTTGTCCTATGAAATCTTACAACCATGGTCACCTCTTTCTGGACAGTCTACTTCCTCACTCAACCACTTAACATTTACTAAGCTTCTACAAGGTATGCCTACTGGTGGCATAGTGGATAGAGAGCTGAGCCTAGAAGGAGGAAAACCTGAATTTAAATCCAGACTCAGACACTTACTTAGCTATAGGACTCTGGATAAGGCACTTAACCTCTGATTGCCTCAGTTTCCTCAAATGCAAAATGGAGATAATAATAGCACCTACCTCAGAGGGTTGTTGTGTGAATCAAATGAGATGATATTTGTAAAAGTATCTAGCATAGTGCCTGGCATACAGTAGGCACGATAAAAATGCCTTTTCCCTTCCCTACTATGTGGCACTGTGGTAGGTGTCAGGGATACAAATACAAAGAATGAAACAATCCCTACCCTTAAGGAGCTGACATTCTAATGAGTGAGTGGAACAAGTTGTAAGAGCATTGCTACTTGCAGCTATTGTGGGGGTATAAGACCAATAACATCAGCACACAGGATGACTGCTAGCACAGGTTCTTTGATCTGCTTTTCTAAAGGAAAGCAACTCAAAATGGACCAAAAATCATAATTTAATCAAGCATATATATTATTTACTTAGTTCAGGGGAAAAAATCAGCACCCTGAACTTCAGAGAAAATACAAACAGAATTAATAGCGTAAAGACCAACAGGTAGGTCTTCTGTCTGATCAAATAATACATCACAGATCAAGAGATAGATCCAAATGTCTGGCTATTACATATATACATAGCTACCATAGAGAGAAGCACCAACATCTAGGTTTAAAAGTGAGTGTGTGTGTGTGTGTGTGTGTGTGTGTGGAGGGGGTTTGAGAGGGGACACTTAACAGTTACCCAGAGTCTCATCTGGCTACATCACTCAAACACTCTTCCCATGAATAAGCCCCAAAGCAAAATGCTAACTTCAGAACATATATATATATATATTATATATATATATATATTTAAGGGTCAGAGGGCATCGCAACCCTTTGACCACTGCCTAATTGCACAGTAACAAAAGGTATGGGCCTTCCTGAAAATAAGCTTCTCCTAATCAAGCTTCCCTTATTGGGTTACATGTGAGGCCTGTTAATGCTGTGGCAGGGAAGATCTTCAATTCCCACTAACATTACGCAAGTACACATATAAGCATATAAAGAATAAATACAAGATAGGGAGAGATAGTGCTAACAGTTAGATTGATCAGGAAAGGCTTTTTTGTAGAAAATGGTGTTTGAGCTAATTTTGAAGGAAGTATGGTATTTTCTCGTGAAAGAGGCACAAGGGATGGCCAATGCCAAGGCACAGAAAGGGAGATGGAGCAATGTATATGAGGAGCAGAGAGAAGACCAATTTGCCCAGGTCCAAGATGGGGGGACTAATGTACAATGAGTCTGGAGAGAGAGCTTGGGGGCAAGATTATGAAGGGCTTTAAAAGTCAAAAGGAGGCATTTGTATTTTATCCTAGAGGAAAGAGACTGAAGTTGACTGAATGAATAACATTCATATCTTCTCTTAAGGAAGATCACTTTGGTGACTGTGTTGAGTATGGACTAGAGTGGGGTAAGACTTTGAGACCAGAAGACCAATTACACCAGTCCAGAGAGAGGTGATGAGGGCCTGAATTAAGTTGGTGCCTGTGAGAGTCAAGAGACGAATTAGATGTGATGCCTCCTACGGAGGAAGAAATAGCAGTATTTGGCAACTGATTGAATTAATGGGACAAGGGAAAGTGAGTAGAGTAGGTAAGAGTAATGCTGAAGCTACCAATTTAGGAGACTGAGAAAATGGTGGTGTTATATATATATATATATAGGACTATGAATCATCTCTATGGAACTGATAAGTCCACAGGAGGTGATAAGGCCACTTAGAGAATGTAGGAAGTGAAGAGAGAAAAGAGTTCAGGACAGAGCCTTAGGGAATGTCTGTTGGAATGTATGATTTCTATGATTAAACAATGATGGAGACTGAGAAGGAGTAGTCAGGCAAGGGGAGAACCAGAAGAGACCAGTATCACAAAAGGCCAGATAGAAGAGTATCCAGGGAGTGGAAGGTGGTTAATAGTGTCAAGTGCAGCAGAGGGGTCAAGAAGGATAAGTACTAATAGAAGATAATCAGATAATTTATAGACTGGTGCTAACTTAGAGTAGAGCAATTTCAGTTGAGTGATGGATTTGGAAACCAGATTTCAAAGGATTGAGGTATACATGAGAGGAAAGGAAGTGGAGGCACTGAGTGTAGACTTTTCTAGGAGTTTGGTTGAGAAAAAGGAAAGATATATAGGATGATAATTTGAGGAGATGATAGGGTCTATTGAAGATTTTTAAGGACAGGGGAGATTGAGATATGTTTTGAAGAACATAGAAAGGACATAGCAGATAGAGATTAAATTTAGAGGAAAAGTCATTACCTGCTGGTGGGAATCAGGGAAAGCTTCATGGAGAAAGAAGCACTTGAGTTGTTTCTTAAATGTGGCTAGGAATTCAAGGAGTGGAGGGCAGATGGGGCATTTAAGGCTAGGGAAGAGCAGAAACAAAGGTGTAGAGTTGGAAACAAAAATGGCATGGACAGGTGCTAACAAGTAGTTTATAGAGGTCTTGGAGGTAAGAAAAGAGAGTATATGTTAAATGACCTCACCCTGAGCTGAGGGTTGGGACAGGGGGGAGGTGTGGGGGGCTTTAGGAGCTGCTAAGGTCCCAGTGCTTCCCCAGGTCTCCTTCCATCTCTTGAAACATTTCTCCTTTATAGATTCTTTGTTCTTTCAAAGAATCCTTAAGGTGAATGTTCCCCAAGTTGTATCTCCAGATCCCTTCTGTTTTCTCTCAAGACTTCCCCACCTCCTTTCTCTCATTTGTTTCCATGGATCCTATTCAGACAGTCCAAAATTTGTATTTTCTAACTCTGTCTGCACTCTGACACTCCAGAGCTGTTATCTCCAGATGCCTATTAAACATGACCCACATGCCTCAAAATTCATTTCCCTTCTCTTTAGTTTGTTTTTTAAACTCAGAACTTTCCTTCATTAATTTTGTGATTAATGTGACTGGCATTACCAGTCACTATTTCCCAAGTTCAAAACGTTGAAGCTCTCTTTTTCCTCCCTTCCCTCACTCCCCCACCCCCAACTCACTTACTTGCCAATTCCTGTCCCATTGACCTTTGCAATATCTTTGACATCTATTCTTTTTCTCTCTTCCAACTGTCATCACCCCATCACAGGCCCTTTTTTTGCATCAGGATGGAGTATTACAACATCCTCCTAGCAGCTTTTTCTGCCTCCACTCTCATTCTAATCCATTCTTTAGGTTGTAGCTAGATTAACCTTCATTTTTATATAGATTGTTTCGTGGTTTTCTTTTGTTCAAAATCCTTCAATGGTCTGCTATTGCCTACTGAATTATGTTTAAATTCCTTATCATGGCATGTAAGACTCTCTATGAAGAGGACACACCTATTCGTCCAGGTTCATGCTACTCCTGCATTATATTTTATGCTACATTATACTTTATACTTTATTATATTAAAATGAACCACTTTACAGCACCTGTCCATGCCATGTTCTTTTCCAACTCTACATCTTTGTTTATGTTCTTCCATAGCCTTGAATGCCCTGTCTCCCCTCCACTTGTTGAATTCCTAGCCACCATTTAAGAAACAATTCAGATGCGACCTTCTCCATAAAGCCTTCCCTGATTCCCACCAGTAGGTAATGACCTTTCCTCCCTTGGGGTTCAACATGGCGCTTGATTTGCACTGGTCTTATGTATCTACCATTCACGTTCTTCTATCTTAGTTACCTCTCTTTCTGTATGTGTTTATACATCTCCCTACTAAACTACAAATTCCATAAGGAACTAATAGTTTTTTTCCCCTAAAATTTGTGTCATTTCTAACATTTGCCACCTCCTATCTAGCATTCTACCATAGCACAGTGTGACTTACTAAATGTTTAGAAGATTTGTAGAATGACCCATCTTGAACAACTATCTTCAGCATAACTGATATGTACAAAGGCTTGTTATCACATTATAATTTATCCTGACTCTTGATAGAGGTTTGGCATATTGATGTTACAAATGAGAGGGAGAAGTGGATAACTGATGAGCTGGGGAAAACAACAATAACTAATATCTACATCATGTTTTAAGGCCTTTGCAAAGGACTTTAAACAAAACAACCAAGAATTATCTCGATTTTATAGACTGAGTGACACAAGGTCACAAAGCTAGCAGGGGTCATAGCCAAGATATGAACCAACACTTTTTATCTTCAAATATAGCACCCTTTCCCTAGCCATGTTTGTTTCCAAATAACATGTACATACATGTATATGCATGTATGTATATACACAGAGATCTATACACAGATTTACATATGCATATATGTATATTACAAAATAAGTATGTTTATATTTTACAAAATAATTGATAGGTGCACATGAAGGTACAAGGGGAGAAAGATCATAACTGACAGGGAAGGCAGTAAGTACTGCAGTGAATAGAGCACTGGGCCTATAACAAGGAATAAATGAGTTCAAATCTGTCCTCAGTCACCTACTAGCTATGTGACCCTGGGTAAGTCACTTAACCGCTATTAGACTATTTCCTCATCTATAAAATGGCACCTATGTTTTAGGGTTGTTGTGAGGACTAAATGAAATACTATTTGCAAAGCACTTTGCAACCTTAAAATGTTATGTAAAGGCTAGACTCTAGACTCACAAAAATGAGAAAAATTCCTTGGAAGCATTGGGTGCATGATGGGTTTTATTTGGTATTTCTAACATGCCTTATTTTCTAAGGACTTGAAACCCTTTAAAATGTTTTTAGGGGATCAAGTGTCAAATTTAGAGCTACCTTTGAAACCTGTCACAAAATATTTTAATAAAGGAACTAGAGACAGAAGCAATGTCTATCATCCTATATTTTGCTAATAGATAGACTTCACTTGGAAATGAAGTTTCCTTGAATTAAAATGTAATTCATTTTATGCCTGAAGGTACTTGATTTATTTACGGATTTTGATACTAGACTCAGTATGTTATCATTCAGAAAAGAATGAAGTTTCACATTCAATCATGTAAAGGAGCTTTAAATTATCCCAGATCTTAAAAGGTTAATACTGAGAGATCATTGGGGATTACTTGCTGAATTCAAAGTCTCAGCATTTAAGTAATAATTTGCCAAGACAGGGTCAGGACAAGAAGGGACTGAACAGAGAAATTTCTTTTATTTTTTGATTTGCTAGTGTCTCCACTTACATGCAATCAGCAAAATGGAATCTAGAATTTTATATTTTATAATTTCACTGCAATATTCAAGTCCCTTCACAACTGCTGAGTTATGAATACTTTATTTGAATTACTCCAGGGCAGAGAATCTTGACCTGTTTTGTATCCTAGACCATCTTGGCATCATGTAGATCCCTTAAGTCGTAGAAGAAAATACTAAATTTCAGCCAGAGGTTAGTGAAAATAAGATGTAATTTTTTTGTCCCATCTAAGTTTAATGACACTTTGGAAGCTAGTTATAATAATAACCCCTGCTTTATAGGTCAGAACACCTGAATATTGTAAACATATAGGCAGAGATGGCTAGGAACATAGGAGGAGCAGGTTTTAACACATGGACACTAAAGTCCTCCCTAACTTTTCCTTTTGGCCCTATTCCTCACTGACTCATTCCTAAAATTCCACTATCAAAGATTTAATCATTCATTTTATGGATTTGGTAATTATTAATATGTAGATACCCTTGGGAAAGTCTAGCATTTGTCATCATCAAAATCAGTTTGACTTGGATGACCATCAATTGGAGAATGGCTGAACAAGTTGTGGTACATGATGGTGCTATACTGCTGTGCTATAAGAAATGATGAACAAAATTAAAAATTTTAAAATTTGGTTTTTGTACAAACCTGTGTCCTATTGTGTGATTATTTTTAAAAATAAAGAATGGGACTGGGACAGGAAAACAATGACTTTGAATGAATGTTATTTTGTCTATTATAAATACCCAAGTTAACTATAAAGGACTTATAAAGAAAGACACAATCTGCATCTAGAGAAAGAACTGATAAATAGAAGTATGTATAGAATGATTATATATATCTATTTGTGTCTATTGGTAGCCATCTCTAGGGTGAGTTGCAGGGAAGAAAAAAAAGTAAAAATATTTGCATGATAATTTTGTTGTATATTTGAAAGGAATAGCAAGTTGTGCATAGTAGATTTGCAGTTTCATGTGCAATCATCTTTTTTGTTATACCATGTTATAGATTTTTTTATTCCATAAATTAAAAATAAAATAAAAAAGAAGACTTGCCCCCAATATCTGGTTACTTCCTTACAGACATCATGCCTACAATTCTGGTAACTGCCACAGATGGTGGCCCCCAATGTAGAATCAAAAGAATTATGATGAGACTCTTTCTTCAGCTGTGATAAGTCGAGAGGGAAAATATTTAGCATAATCAAATACTTTTTTGTCTATAAGAGCATGTCTGTATATATCAGTGGTCCCCATTTAGTAGCTTGCAAACATATTGGGGGTGGGAAGAAATGGAAGCTGCAAGAGATTATTGCTAAAAAAATTTTTTAATGACATCTCAAGCAGCAAATAATTGCAGAATATTGTGAATAGTATATGAAATTATCTTGGGGCTCACAATATTTTTTTTAACGTTGTTAAAAGGAATAGAAAATGTTGTTTGTGTGAGGTTGTTCAAAAAACATTTGTTCATGCAACAAAAAACATTGAGAACTATTTCTCTATATTTAAATAATATGGATTATTAAAAAATAATATGGATTAATTAAATACAAGGTATACGAGATAAAGAGAGAACTAGTAAAACAGCCAAGATAGAGAATAGAAAAAGAGACTGGGCTTGTGATTTCTCTGATGCGCGCGCGCGCACACACACACACACACACACACACACACACACACACACACACACATATATCCCTGCACACATACATATATACACATACATCTATATGTATATATAAAGAAATTCCTTCTACTGATACAGGAAAACATCTTCTCTGAAAGACAATTGCTTAGAGCACTGAGGAGGTGTGACTTGTCCATGATCACACAACTAGTATTTACCAAAGGCCTTTGAAAGAGTTAGATTCAAAAGAAACAGAAACACCCTAGGCACCTACACACCCTCTAAATGGCATTAATTCTTGCTTAACTTCTACTGTCTCTTTAATCCTCTCAGAAACCTTTTTAATTTGCAGGCATCCCCAGAAACGGGCTATCTATATCTAACTATAAAATTCTTATCTATCTAGACAGGTATCGACAGTTTTCCATCATTCTCCCTTACTGCTTTTTAAATTATCCATTGAGGAATCTCATCCCTCAAGAAAGGTTCCTCTACTTGGCTTTTCTGGCCAAGGAATCTCCTCCTGGTTAGTCCCTCAAGCTGTAAAACTTGGCTTTTTTGCTCTTCTTGGTTAGGGCAGAAAGTTCCCAAAGCCCACAGAGCCCAAGCATGTGTTTCCTCCATGGCCTCATCTTTCAATCAGGATCTGGTTTTCTAGGTGACAATTTATCGAGGACTTCCCATTCTCTACCACCTACTTAGAAGCATAGAATTTTAGAATGGAAAGATACTTTGGGGATCATCTCATTTTATACACAAGAAAAATAAGACCCAAAGAGTTTAAGCAATTGCTCCATAGTCACAGAGCTAATAAGTCCCTCACTAGTTAAGTTAGTAAAGACCTAGAAGGAGCATGTAAGTGACTGCTGGGCCTGAAGTCAGGAAGACTCATCTTCCTAATTTCAAACACAGCCTTAGACACTTGCTAGTTGGGTGACCTTGGGCAAGTCTCTTATCTCTCTTGCCTCAGTTTCCTCATCTGTAAAATGAACTGGAGAAGGAAATGGCAAACTACTCCAGTATCTCTGCAAGAAAACCCCAAATGGGATCATGAAGAATCAGACATGTCTGAACAACAAGAAGCAGCAAGAAGTCAACTTTTACTATAAGATACTTCTCCAACATCTCTTTACAATGGATATACCACAGTCATTTTGTGATTAACCTCTGTAAGCATAACTCTTATGTAACTGCTTATAAGAGGTGTTTCTTAAAGGGGTCAAACTTTCCTTTCTGAATTTTTAAAAATTTATTTTGAACATAATGATAGAATATTTTCAAAGAAAGTTAAAGTTGTTTTTATCATAAAGAGGCGCCATTTTAAAGCATTATTACATTAAAAGGCATCATGCCACAGCACAGAAAGTCAGCCTTGGAGTCAAGGTGACTTAGCTTCAAGTTTTGTCTTTGACACATACTGGCTTTAACTTCTCAGCGACTAAGAGTATATATTATGAATAATTGTAGTTTGAATTGGTAGAAAAAATTTCCTCACCAGGGAACTTCCTACACTGATGGAAACATAGGTTCTAATTTTTAAAAAGTAACTACTTTAGTGTGAGTAAATACTCTGAGAGAAGGTCTTAATTGAGGACTTGGGGGAAAACCATGAAGATACCGAGTATCTGAGTTGGACTGTGTTAGGGGTACCACCAAGAACAGGGAAGGACTAAAGAAGTCAGCTCTGGGTTTACTAGAGGACTACCACAGCTTGCCTAGGTATAGCCTACTTATAGGTACTTTGCATAGGCAAGGAAGCAGTGGCACACTCCTGGAATATGTAATGTTCACTAGAATGCTGGGATAAGGATTGCTACACATTCATGAGATTAAAACGAAACTGGTTCTTGAGCTTCCCAAAGACGATGGAATTACTTTCTTTTCAAGAATCTGGCAAAGGGGCAATTAGGTTGCTCAGTGGATAGAGCACCAGTCCTGGAGTCAGGAAGATCTGAGCTCAAATCTGGCCTTTATTGTACATATATATGTATACATACATATATGCATAATTTTTTCTTATTAAAATATTTTATGGGTATGTAATACTGAATGAACAAAGGAAATAATTTTTTAAAATCTTAATCTTTTATTTTTATATCATCTTTATTTCCCAATATATTCCTTCCTCTTCCCTGACAGAGAATGATGACTGTTTATAACAAAGAATAAAAAAGAAAGAAAAGAAAAACATGTCAGCAAAACTAATCAACATGTTAACTAAATATGGCAGTATATTCAGTGCTCAACACCTATAGTCTTTCATCTCTGCAAAGAAGGGAGGGAGCTACATTCTCAGATCTCTTCACTGGGGCCACACTTGGTCATTATAAATTGCAGAGTGTTGAGTTAATTGCAAAATATTCAACTTCAATGTCTAAATCATAGTATGCATTGTTTTCTTGATTCTACTTATTTCACTATTATGTTGTTCAGTTGTGTCCTACTTTTTATGACCCTATTTGAGGTTTGGTTTTTTTTTTTTTGACAAAAATGGAATGGTTTGCCATTTCCTTTTCCAGTTCATTTACAGAGGAGGAAATGGAGGTGAAGAGGGTTAAGTGACTTGCCCAGGGTCACACAACTCATAAGTGTCTGAGGATGGATTTGAACTCAGGTCTTCCTGACACAAGATCTTGTGCTCTATCTATTCTGCCACCTAGCTGCCTTTCCCCATATGTCTTCATGTAAGTCTTCCCTTGCTTTCCTCTATTCTTCAGTCATCATTTCTTACAGTGAAGTAATGTTCTATTGCCTTCATGTACCAAAATTTATTTAGTTATTCCCCAATCCATAGACATTAAACAAAGGAATTTAAAGAAGAGATAAGCCTAATGAGAATCAGTGTGGTACAGTAAACAGAGGGCTGACTTCAGATTCATGAAGACCACACCATGATGTGGTGTCAAGAGTCATGACTTGGTATCACAGGACCTGAATTCAAATCTGAGCATTGGCATTTATTATCTTGGACAAGTCACTGAACCCTTTTGGGACTCAGTTTCCTCTTTTGTAAAATTAGGTAGTTGGACTAAATGACCTCTAAGGTTCTTTCTAGATCTATGATATTAAATTACTGTCAGTTGTCTATCTTCCCTGTTAAAGGGAATCTCTATACTAGAAGGTTCTTAAACTAATTAAATAAGCTTAACACTGTCTGATATAAATACAACCTATTTACCTTTTTAAAGATGATGACTTTTAAAATTTAAATATCAGGCTTTTTCCTTTATAATACCAGCAGAAAAAATTGCAGTCTCTGCATAAAAGTTGTACATTTCTTGTGATTTGTATTTGTGTTCAAAATACATCTCCAAAATGTTTCTCTAATTTGCTAACAAAAGAAATTCAAAGCATCTTATTGTATTTTATTAAATATTATCTCCAGTTTCAAGTGCACAATGGAAGTGAGACATCCATTGGAAAGCAATCAGCTCTATTCTCTCTTTCCTTGGCTATGTGCCCTCACTCATCCTCTTTACTTTTGAGAGATATGTTTCATCAGAGGCAGGGTTGTGCTGGAGTTAGCTCATACTGGCTCATGAAAGCTAATAGTTAAATTTTCAATGTGAGCATTTGTACCTCAGAAATTGGCAAAAGTTGAAAATTGGGTTGATTTATTGTTTTGTTGATAGTCTCTAGACTTAAGAAAGTGAAGAAGAAAATGTTAATGATACAGATTAAACATAGAAGTGTGTCCTCCCTACACAGACAGATAGAGAGAGACAGAGACAGAGAGAGAGTCAGAGAGATAATAAGAGAAGGAAAAGATATTGAAGGAAAAAAATAAGCAATGCGGAAACTATGGCTTTTTGCAGATGATATGATGTTATACTTAGAAAATCCTAGAGAATCAACTAAAAACTAATTGAAACAATTAAAAACTTGAGCAGAATTGTAGGATACAAAATAAACTGACAAAAATCAGCAGCATTTCTATATATTACCAACAAAGTCCAGTAGCAAGAGATAGAAAGAAATTCCATTTAAAATCATTGTAGACAACATAAAATATTTAAGAGTCTACCTGCCAAGACAAATCCACGAACTATATGAATACAATTTTGAAACACTTTTCACACAAATAAGGTCATATCTAAAAAGCTGGAGAAATATAAATTGCTCATGGGTAGGCCAAGCCAATACAATAAAAATGTCAACTCTGCTTAAATTAATTTACTTATTCAATGCCGTATCAATCAAACTACCTAAAATTATTTAATAGAGCTAGAAAAAAATCATAATAAAATTCATCTGGAAGAACAAAAGGTCAAGAATATCAAAGGAATTAATGAAAAAAAAATGTGAAGGAAAGTTACCTAGCTGTACCAGATCTCAAATTGTATTATAAAGCAGTAATTATTGAAACAATTCAGTACTGACTAAGAAATAGAGTGGTGGATCAGCGGAATAGATTAGGCATACAATACACAGCAATAAATGACCATAATGTTTGATAAACCCAAAGACCAAGATTTTGGGACAAGAACTCACTATTTGACAAAAACCACTGGGAAAAGTGAAAAACAGTACAGTAGATATTAGGTGTGGACCAGCATCTCATACTGTATATCAAGATAAGGTCAAAATGATTATATAATTTAGACATAAAGGGCAATAGCATAAACAAATTAGTGGAGCAAGGAATAGTTTACCTGTCAAAACTATGGATAAGGGAAGAATTTATGACCAAACAAGAGACAGAGAATATTACAAGATGTGAAATGGTTATAAAATTGTGCATACCATTTGTGCATACTGGGAATACCATTACTAGGTCTGAATCAAAGAGATTTTTAAAAAGTGAGAAAGTCCTGCTTGTATAAAAATATTTACACCAGCTTTTTTTTGTAGTAGCAAAGAGTTGGAAATTGAGTGGATATATATCACTTGGGGAATGACTGAACAAATTATGGTATGTGATTGTAATGGAATACTATTGAAGCACACTATTTTTCACTTTATTTTTTGTCTGTGTTTTCTTTTTCAACATGACTAATATGGAAATATGTTTTTTGTGATTGCACATGTATGTATGTTATACATGCTTCGATTTACATTCAGACTCCATAAGATCTTTTTCTGGAGGTGAATCACATTTTGCATCATTAGTCCTTTGGAATTGTCTTAGATGATTATATTGCTGAGAATAGCTAAGTCATTCACAGCTGATATTCATACAATATTGATGTTACTGTGTACAATGAGCTTCTGGTTCTGCTCACTTCACTTTACATCAGTTCATGTAAATTTTTACAGGTTTTTCTGAAATCCACCTACTCATCATTTCTTATAGCACAATAGTATTCCATTATAATCATATACCAGAATTTGTTTAGTCATTTCCCAAGTGATGGATGTCTCCTCCAATTTCCAACTCTTTGCTACTACAAACATACATAACATAAATTACTTACTGTCTTAGGAAGGAAATAGGGAAGGGAGGGAGGGAGAAGAGAATTTGGAACTCAAAACTTTAAAAAAAGAATGATAATTCTTTTTAAATGTAAATGGGAAAATATTTAAAAAAAGGTAGAGGTTCTTAACTTGGGATCCATCAATAGATTTCGGGGACTAGGGAGATATCTATGAAGATAGAGGATAAAAATGTACTTCTTTATTTTCACTAACCTTTTCTTGAAATTTATCATTTCCTCTATTATGAATATATGCAACACACCATTTATTCTGAGAAGAGGTGCCTAGGTTTCACTGGACTGTCCAAAAAGATTAAGAACCCCTCTTTTAAGAACAAGACTTTCGGAGCAGAATTAGGATGGTGTTGCAAAAAGACAATAAGGACTCAAGATACTTGGGTCCTCCTCCTAATTCTGCCGGTATAAAATATTCTAATTCATTTAAATTCTCTGGGTCTCAGCTTCCTCATCTCTAAAGTGACTAGATGATTTCTAATCTTTGTTCTGATTCTGAAATTCTATGATTTCATTAAATTAGCTTCTCTACTATACAGCATTTAGGGAGCCTAGTGTTATTTACTAGATATACTTAAGAGTAAATAAAATTACATTTCTTTAAAATATTCTACAGGGTAGTTTTTCACTAAATTAGCTTATTCCTATTAAATTTATAAGCTGAGTGAATTACTGAGGCTGGCAAAAAGAAAAGTTAAGGGAAATTCAGTTATATAACTGGATGAGAGCAAGGATGGTAATAAATAATAACAGTTTAAATTTATACGGTGTTTTACAGTCGGTAAAGCACTTTACAAACACTATCTCATCTTCAAGAACATTAAGGGCCATTATACATCATTATGCACAGTTACCTGTTCTTTCTCTCTTCTAAGGATAGAAGTAGAAGGAAAAAAAATTACCTAGTAGCATGGGGGATTTAAGTTAGACTTTGAAAGAGGCCTCCAAGATGATATGAGAGCCCAGGGAGCTTGAATGAATCAATGAAATTATGACTTGTTCTTGGAAGAGCTTTTAGTAACATAATATAAACACCCTCAGGCTTAGGTGATTTTCTGTGCTGTTCTGCCTGCAGGTAAGAGGATAAACTCAGTTTCCCTTGAGATTCCTTTTAGTCCCTATAGTCTATAATAATTTTAGAAATTACCTTTAAAATGTTGGAAATTTCCAATCTACTTTTAGCAGTAATTTCATTCTGTCACTAAGGTAGCTGCTACTTTATCATTTGCTTGTATTTGTTTTAGGCAAAGTACCTGTCAAATATTCCTCTCTCTGTCTCTCTGTCTCTGTCTCTGTCTGTCTCTCTGTCTCTGTTTCTCTCATAATTATTCATACTCAAGATGTAAGAATTGCCCCCAACCCAATACCTAATCTGTAATGATAATTCCAGGTGCTATGGATTTCTAACATTTGTTGTAAGAAGTTTATGCCAATATATCTCTCCCAAAGCGAAACCATTTGAATTTTAACCCAGCTGTGCATAATTTCTTTCATCATCTGGTCATTAGATAGTGGGGGGAAAAACAACATATGAAGCTTATTATTCTCTCTAGTAAAAGATGAATAAATTTAATATAAGATGAGTATATGGTCTCCATCAGCACTTCTTACAATGTCCTAAAGAACTTACTATATTTAAAAGAACCATAAGAGAGCCATAAGGCAATTTCAATATTAGCTATATTAGAATCACAAATTTCAGAAGTTGGAAGGGACTAGTAGCATAAACCCTATCTCAACTATTATCCTCTCAACAGCTCTTCTAACAAGTGGAATTTACTCTTTGACTAAAATTTTGAAGTGGAAACCCACCGATTGTCCAGACAACACATTCTACCTTTCAGTACCTTTAATTTTTAGATAGTTTTTCCTTAGAATGAACCTAAATCAACCTCTCTATAACTTCTACTTACTATTCCTAGTTAAGGGCTCTGTGGTCAAAGAGATTCTCCATTCCCATGACAACCCTTGAGATTCACAGAGTTCTTTTCCACACTAAATATCCCTAGTTTCTTTAGCTGGTCCCCAGGAGGTCCTCTTTAAAATATTTATTGTGGATTATGTTTATACCCCTTAATGCATATTCTAATTTGGTTTAAACTCCCCTATTATTGACCCCAGATTTTTCCCATTTCCCTTATAAGTCTTCCAGACTAGCATTTATGGGTTCCATCAGTATATTCTAAATCCCCAAATATCCTATGGCCAAATCGGTTTATACAATTCTTGTCCACATGGATAATAACCATTTTTCTATTCTATTATCTCTTTAATATTTCAGTACCATAAGTCCTTATGCAAAATAACTTGACCAAATGAAACTGAGGCTGGCAAAAGATGCATGCTATCATCAGTATGGGAACTGTCCCCACCAACAAAGATCATAACCCCTCCATGCCTCAGGAGGCAGTCTCCATGGGTTGTGGCTAGAAAAATTCATCACTTTGGCCAACATTCTGATAATTAACCTCTTCAAATTTGGCTTATCTAGTCGACATTGACCTGTTCATTATCAACCCTGAATTTGAAGCTTTGAGAAGTCAAGGTCAGATGGTTCCACTGTGCTGTGTCCTGGTCAGATTGCATTTGGACTCCTGGGTTCAATTCGACATATCATATTTTAGAGAGAGCATCAATAGGCCAGAGCTTATTAAGAAAAAGGTCAGGGGCAAGCTAGGTGGCACAGTGAATAGAGCACTGGCCCTGGAGTCAGGAGGACCTGAGTTCAAATCCGGCCTCAGACACTTAACACAAAAACTAGCTGTGTGACCTTGGGCAAGTCAATCCAAATTGCCCTCCAAGAAGCAAAAAAAAGAAAGAAAAAGAAAAAGGTCAACAGGGCATTTGAAATTATGTTATAGGAAGACTGGTTGAAAGAACTGGGCTATTTGGCCTAAAGAAGAGACAATTCTGTGGAAAACAATGGCTATCTTTATATCTCTGAGAGGCCAGCATACGAAAAAGGGATTCGATTTGTTTTAATCGGCCCTGGAGAACTCATGGATATGAGTGGTTAAAAGGAACATCATCACTTACAGAACCCTAGATTTAGAGCATTTGGGGGCCTTTGTGTCCAACTCCATCTTTTTACAGAAGAAAAAACTGAAGCACAGAGAGATTCAGTGACTTGCCCAAGGTCATGAAGTTAATTAATTTATTAAGTGCTTACAATACAATGTGTCAGACACTGACAAGGTGGGATTTGAAACCATGTGTTCACAACTCTGAGACCAGGTCAATCTCTACTACTCCATGTTGGCTGAAAAGTAAACTCTCCAAAAGTGATATGGCTTGTCCCAGGAAGCAGTGAGCTCCCTGTCTCTGGGAGATGACTATTTAATCATCAGAATATTATAGGAGGAATTTATAGAAGGAATTCAAGAATGGGTTGGGTCAGATGGCTTTTGAGGTCCCTTCTGACTCTGAGATTCCATGAAAACACATCCACACACGCCACGTCTCCATTTATTAGTTGTAAAGAAGACTGATTCCTCTTACCTTTATCATAGATTTCCTTCAAGACCCCTCGCTTTATAAGCTCCTCTCTGCTTTGTCGCATTGAGATTTTTCTTTCCAGAGCTATGAGGAAATGATAGAGAAACAGGTTTGAATCAGCACAAGCACATTGCAAAAAACAATCTCATTTTAACGAGCTAAGTTCAGCACGCCAATTTATTACACATTGTTCCTGCTCATGACATCTCTTCACAGATGGCGTTTTTCTTTGAAACTTCTAGTACATATGCATTATTTCCCACTTAGTCCGTGATTCCTTTCTCCCCTGCCACCCCCTCCCCAATAGTTTGAATACCGATGAGGAAGTGTCCACTCCTTTGTTTCTACTTTATGGGTCAGGAGTAAAGTCCGAGGGTAGCAGGAGGGGGTAGAACAACACAGGCCTGTGGGGTGTCCCACCTGTGGTTCTCCTGCTATTTGGCTTATCTTCAGAGCAACTAGGCATGGAATGAACTGCATGCCATCACAAAAAGCTTCCACCATCACTCACCAGAGCCAAAAGTTCAGGAGAGCTTGCGAGTAGGGGGTCAGGCAGGGAGAGGAGATGTTCTCCTTGGAACAGCGGGAGTAATAGAGATGTATTCAAGTGGAAAAAAGCCTAGGAGTGTGAAGCTAGGAACAGGAAAAAATGGCAAAGCAAGGCCAAAGAGCTGGGGGGAACTGACTGAAATGAAGTCCTGGAGCCATGTTTTAACCTGTGGAATAAAGAAATCTGTCCTAGTCACTGCCAGTAGCAGCTTTGGAGTGCCGAATATGATAATTTGGTTAACTCTTTTTTCATGCTAAGGAACTCAACAACTTTTTTGGGGGGGGCGGGGGCAATCAGGGTTAAGTGACTTGCCCAGGGTCACACAGTTAGTCTCTGAAGCCAGGTTTGAACTTAGGTCCTCCTGACTTTGGTGCTCTACCCACTACATTACCTAGCTGCCCCACAACAATTTTATAAAAAAGCAATTAGCCTTTAACCAAAGTGACTTATAAAATGAGAAAATAGAATGACATTCAGAAACAAGATGGGGAAGAGAAAGAATAAATGTAAGACCGACTTGAAAGCTATTTCTTATAATTAGTTCAAATAGGTGGCAATAAGAGTGGTAAAAGATAATAACATACCAACTCTGAATTTATATTACACCATTATCCTAGCAATTAGAAGACCTACTCTGTATACATCTTATATGTAACTAGCTATTTATATATTTTCTCCCCACTAGAAGATCAATTTCTAGAGGGTTGGGACTGTTTTTGCCTTTCTTTGTATCCTTAGCATGTAGTGCAAAACCTAGAACAGAGTAAGTGTTTAGAATATACTTGTTGACTAAATATGTTCTAAGTGTCATGTGCTAGTGTGACCTTAGACAAGTCACTTAACTTCATGGATTTGTTTCCTCATCTATAAACAAGTGATCTCTAAGCTTTTTGCTGTTGTTGAGAGCTTACTTTTAAGTCATAAAATTTAAGCCCAGCATCATATTTGTTATGGGGAAACTTGCATTCAGCTTAAGCTAAAATATTTTTTTTCTCTGTACCCTCTGCTCCTCAGAGATATAACTGAAATTTCTCTAAACTAGGCGAATTACACTGAGTAGTATGGAGGTACTAGTGGCAGTGGCAAAAAGCAAAAGAGGGTAAGCATGCCAATGGCCCAGAGAGTCCGGCCTTTGCACCCATAACAGTTGTGTCTGTATGTGTGTATCTAGGGAATTGGTCCACATGATATGTACCACTTAAACTGAGGCCCAGGGGCCTGCTGAAGTTACATGGTAGTAGTAAAGTTTGATAGATGAAGGCTGAAATATAGGAAAAGTGATTTCTACAGTGAGAAAGCAGATACAACACATGTTGGCCCCTCTGTGTAGTTACTGTTCTTGATCCTATTCCCACCTATTTGAATTTACTATAAGAAAATAGTTCCTAAGTAGGTCTTCTTACCTTCACTCTTTCTCCCCTCCAATCCACCTTTCATCATGGTACCAGACTAATCTCACTTACTTACACACATATCTAGGCATGTTACTCCTTTGCTCCAAAACCTTAACAACTTTGGCAAAGATACAGGTCATTACTTTTTACTGTTGTCTCTCTTAGCTAAAGCTGTCTAACCCATCTTCTCCTGTTTCCTGAAGAAGTTTACCCCGTCAATCATTCCTTCTCTCTTGTTCATCTTCAATCTCTCCCTATCTGCTGTCTCCTTACCCACAGGCATGTTTAGGTTTCTTAAAAGATTTCTTTCAAAAATGTTCAGGTGAACTCAGGTGAACTTACCATTCACTCAGGCTATCTTACATCTCTCTTTCTTTCACTGCCAAGCTCCTAGAAGGGACCATCTCTCCTTACTGTCTACAGTATCTCAAAACTTATTCACTTCCTGACTGACTTGGATAGACTTAGCCCTTCTCAGCAATGCAAGAACCTAAAACAATTCTGAAGGACTCATGATGGAAAATGTCATCCACATCCAGAAAAAGAAATATGGAGCCTGAATGCAGAGCAAAACAGACTCTTTTATTTTGTTTTTTTCCTTTCCCATGGTTTCTCCCATTCATTCTACTTCTTCAATACAACATGACTAATGTATATGTATATGTATATGCATGCCATCTTGGGGAGGAAGGAGGGGAGAGAGGGGGAGAAAATTTAAAACTTATGGAAGTGAATGTTGAAAACTAAAAATAAATATATTAAATTTTTAAAAAAAAACTTATGCATTTCCCAACTTCTTACAGTCTGAATGCCAACCCCACCACCCAAATGAAATTGCCCTTCCCAAGATGCCAAATGTTCAGTTGTTAATCCCTGTGACTTTCCCTTCTCTCTCCTTTCTCCCTCTTTCTACTTATTCTTACTAATTTTCACCTGATTATTTAATTTGACCTTTTGTTCCAGTCTCTGGAGTTCTGTTTGATCTTGCTTCAATTATCTAACATATAATGTTCCTCTCCTAGCTTAATGTCTCCAATATCACCTTCCATCAAAGGTACTTCACACTTCTCATTTCAAATAATTCACACACAATTCTTATCTAGTGAGGCTATTTTCAGTGCCACTTATAACATTACAAAATAGATAATTACTATAACTTCAAACAACATCACCACTGCCCTAAAAAGGAACATAAATCAGGGGCAAAAAAAGAGACTCCAAGTCACCTGTCTCTGAGTATTTTAAAGGAATATTATATTTTTAAAGACCTCCCCCAAAATAAAAGGGGAAGAAGACTTGGGATGGGGAAGAAATAAGTTAGGATAGTTACCTTCCTTCCCAGTCAAAATAAGGGCAATCCTCCTGTCCATCTCGAAGAGTATCTGCTCTACCAGGACTTTGCTAATGAGGTCCAGTTCCTAGCATTGTTGTTGTTATTATTATTTTATTATTTTTGAATCTAGAACTTAATAGATGCTTGTTGAATCAAATTGAGGAGGGGAAAGAAGTGAAGAGAAAAATATCAAGTTATCAGGTTTATTAAATGTCTACTAGATGTCAGGGACTAAGCATGGAGATACAAAGAAGGCTAAAAAAATAATTCCTGCTCTCTAGAAGCTCAGGGTCTAACAATATAAAAGAAAAGAAGAGTCTGGGGGAAGGGGGTGAGGTAAGAAGGGAAAAGCAATGGATCTGGCACCTATTGAAGAGGTAGGAGCTGAAACCAACTGTCTAACCAAGAAAGGAAGCACCTCCTCTACCCACTCTAGTAGTGAGGGAAGATGAGAGTGATCTGATGTTGGGAGAGAGGGTGGAGTTGGTTCTGGCAATCTGGCATGTGGGAAGAGAAATGTGTATAACAGATAAGGAGGCTAAGAAGAACCTTCCATGTATATATATTTTAAGGCTGAAAATCCATTCTAAGATGCAGGCATCACTTTAATATTATACTTTGAAAAATGATACCTAGAGCTGTATAGAACATGATGACCATAGTATGAACAGATGTCCACTAAAGGACAATGGAATGTGTCAAAAAGAAAATGAAATGAAATTGCCTCCCTTAGCACATAATTAAGAGAGCTAATCAAAAACTAATCAAAAACACTGCAAATTGAACAGAAGAGGGAGGCTCACACTAAAGTAAGAGTCATGATTTATAACCTCCCAAATAAAGGTACTTGAACAACTTTGAAAAATAATTAACCAGAGGAACCACAGTAGAGAAATTAGAAATTTGATACCACCTCCCCCATATGAATATTTGTAAATATCCTAGACCAGATGGCAGGCATGCAGTATTAAAAAAACAACCCTAAACCTCTCTCATCAGGAAAGAACTAAATTTCCAGCCTGCTGAAGGCAATTTGTTAGAACAGACTGTAATATCAACACAGATAAATAAACCTTCACCAAAGCATGAAACTCACTATCTCAAGGGTCATCCAGATAGAAAAAAATCTAAATCAAGATAAGCTGGCCTTAAAAAAAAGTTTCTATTTCAAGAGTCATGCAGTTAGAAAAAATATCTAAATAATAGATTATATTATATATACATGCATAAACATACACACATATACTATGCTGGCCTTTAAAATTATTATATATTAACATTGGATAAAGAATCATTTTAATGACTCAATTTTTTTAAACTAAGAAATATAGATATTTGCATGTCTATAAAATGAGATTTACAGGCACCTGAATTGGTTATATGGTCCTATTAGAAGTAATAATATCTTACATTCATATTAGTGATTTAAGCTTAAATAGCTGCTTTCTCTCAAATGTCTTATAAGGTAGGTGGTAAAAGGATCATTTGCCTTATTGATAGATGGAGAAACTGGGACTCAGTGAGGTCAATGGATTTACTCAGCATCAAAGAGTTATTAAGCTTTAGAGGTGGGATTAAAATATAGATTTCCTGACTCCAAGTCTAGGGCTCTTTTCATTATAAAACACTACCTTTTCCAGTGTGTTGCTGTTCATTTGTTTTTTAGTCATGTCTGACTCTTCATGACCTCATTTGGGGTTTTCTTGGCAAAGATACTGGAGTGGTCAGTCATTTCCTCTTCAGCTCATTTTACCAATGAGGAAACTGAGGCAAACAGAGTGAAGTGTCTTGCCCAGGGTCACACAACTAACAAGTGTCTGAGGTCAGATTTGAACTTAGGAAGATGAGTCCTTATCCACTGAGCCATGTAGTTGCCCATAGCTTAGAAAAATACCATACAAATACTAGAGGCGGCTGGTGTTAGAGTGGATAGAGTGTCTAGCCTAGAGTCCAGAAGACCTGAGTTTAAATACATCCTCAAACACTTGCCAGCTGTGAGACCCTGGGCAAGTCTCTGTCTGCTTCAATTTTCCTCTATTGCAAAACAAGGATAATAATAGCACCTCTCTTTTAGGGTTATTGTGGGGATCACATGACATAATATTTGTAAAGTACTTAGCTGAGTGCCTGGCACATAGTATGTGCTACATAAATGTTTATTCTTTCCTCTTACCCTCTACAATGTATTAGAAGTGGGGAAAGAGGTACAAGCAATGCAAGGGAAAACAGATTGTAAATTTTAAATGATACCCTTATGTTATGGGAATGGGAATTTAAGATCTTCCCTGCCCCTAGGCCCTTTGATAGGCTTAAGTGCACCTGGAGCCTGTGGCAGGAGGCCTGGTTTTCAGGAATGCCCATACCTTGGTGCTCTGTGATTGGGCAGTAGATCAAGATAGTTCTGACATTCTCTGAGCTAGGAGAAGGCTATATAAACCCTGATGTGAGGCTTTGCTTTGGGGCTCACTTTGAGAAGAGTTATGTGATTTGACCAGATGAGACTCTGGGCAGCCGTTGAGCCCCCCAGCTTTGAAAACCAAGATGTTGGTGCTTCCCTGACTCGGTATGGATGTAATGGTCAAGACAGTTGGAAGCCTGTCTGCTGATGTTTCTCTGTATTTGTTGTCTGCTTGTAACTTGTTTGTATTCTCTGAAGTTTGGGGTGCTGACCTTTTCCCCCTGAACTAGGTAAATGACATATGTTTGATTAAAGCAAGATTGTTAACCCATTTTGAGTTGCTTTCCTTTAGAAAAGCAGATTTAGGAACCTGTGTTGGCATCCACCCTGGGTATACTGGGGTGCTTGCTGCTACACCTTACTTCAAAAAACCATTTCTTAAAAATATATACATATACACATAGATGCACATATATATGTATATGTGTGTGTGTGTATATATATATATATATATATATATATACACATTTTTTTCTTGTAGATTAAAGTTCTCTTCTCTGGATCATTATCAGGAAAAGGCCAAAACCTACTGTCATGTGACCCAGAAAATGAGATTTGTATGGGCTATTGACATTTTTTATTTCCACCTAATTTGGAGAACATCAGATAGCCCCATGAAGATCTGGGAACTTTGATGAAATACTGATCAGCTATAAACAAAGCAGGGCTTACACAGTGAATGATTAGAAAGAGGAAAGTTTATCATCAGGCATAAGCAGTAATTCCAGAGAGAATTCCAGAGATTTTTGTAGTTGGGGCCATTTGGGAATTAGGACAGAAGGCTTATTTAAATGCACAGGCTGGAAAATTGGTCAGTTTTACTTTTCAAGGTCAAATCAATATATAGTTCTCATTCTGCTGGAAGGAAAGAAAGGGGGAAAATCACCTTTTCAAACAAGAAGAAGCTAACGTCATTCAAGAGAGAGAGTTGAATACCTGTGTCTCTTATCACAAAAACAGTTGCCCATAGTATAGGAGCTGCTCTTTTACCCATGAAAAACAAGTAATTTGGTAGCAACAACAACACAATTGGTGCTATCATTTACAGTCTGGACCATATCTCAAAAATTCCACCTAAAATACCGTGATTTCATATTTATAGCTGTACTTTGCTGGCTTTAGAAAAGATACATCAGTGAACATTCTGCTGTTTAAAAGCTATTTCTAATATTTGGAATTCAAGTGAGCAGCTTTTTAGTATATATGAATCATGGGACAGAGATCTCCTGTTTTCTGGATGAACTAATTTGAAAGGTCACCCAACTTCCCTAATGCCCAATTTCCCCATCTCTAAAATGAAGAGGTTTTAAGAGGGTCAAAGACAAGAAGAAAGTTCCATATATGTGCCAGAGTATTCAGAGCAGCATTTTTTTTAGGGGCAGTAAAGAACTGAAAATAGGGTGGAAGTTTGTTGATTTGGAAATTGCTGAACAAGCTCCAGTGTATGAATTGATGTAATTTTATGATGTGGTTTGCTGTTTAGGCAATCAGTTGTGTCTGACTCTTGGTGACCTTATTGAGTGAGGTTTTTTGGTTTGTGTTTGTTTTGGGCAAAGATACTGGAGTGGTCTGCCATTTTCTTCTTATTTTACAGATGAAGAATCTGAGGTATTCAGGGTTAAGTGACTTTCTCAGGGTCACACAGTTAGTATGTGTTGGAAGCAGGATTTGAACGTAGGTCCTTCTGACTCCAGGGCTGGCACTCTATTCATTGTACCACTTTGCTGCCCCTATTATACAGTAAGAAATTATAAAGATGAGGAATTCAGAGAATTTTGAGAAGTTCTGCATGAAATGATGCAGAATGAAATAAGCCAGATAAGAAGAATATAAATGACTATAGTAAAATAAAGTCAAAGTCTAAGTTAAGTTGTAATAATCAGTCTTGATTCTAGAAGAAATATAGAGAATGAAGGGGACAGCATATTGCATACATTATGAGATACAGCAAGTACATTAGCTGTTTTTATTAATATATTTTCATTTATTAAGAAGAAAAATTCAATTTGGGGGTATGGGAAGGACTAGATATTTATTCATATATGATGAGATATACAATATGAGCAAAAAGTCAAAGAAATTTATTTTAAAAATGAAATTGATAAAATTAGAGGGTGGGACTTTCACTTTTAAATCCAAGGATCTTATATATTAAATAGACATGATTGAGATCACTGTCATCATTATTCAGTAAAGTGCTAAAGAAGCTCTGGTTGACAAGGTTTTCCTATAATAGCCCTTATTTCTTTTTCCCCTTCTAGAGCTTCTTCTTTTTTTTTTTTTGGAGGGCAATTGGGGTTAAGTGACTTGCCCAAAGTTACAGGGCTAGTAAGTGTGTCAAGTGTCTGAGGCAGGATTTGAACTCATGTCCTCCTGACTCCAGGGCTGGTGCTCTATTCACATTATTCCAATTACAAAGGTGTATTGTACTAGGTGGGATGAAAGATGGTAGAGAAGAAATAAAACCAAACAATGCAAAGAAAAAGATCATTTAGTTTGCTTCCATCAGGATTCAGGCTCAGTTCTTTCTAGTTATATCTCTGGATGGTGCATTTCTCTCTTTCTTGAGTCTTTCGAGATTGACTTATATCACTGCATTGCTGAAAAGAGTCCAGTCTGTCATAGTTGGTCATCACAGATATGGTATGTCTGTGATTGTATACAAATTTCTTCTGATTCTACTCTTCTCGCTCAGCATCAGTTTGTATAAGTCTCTCCAGGTAATTATGAAATCCATCACCTCCTCGTTTCTTATAGCACAATAATATTCCATTACATTCATATACCACAACTTGTTTAACCATTCTCCAATTGATGGGCACCCCTTTAGTTTCCAATTCTATGCAACCACAAAAAGGGCTGCTATAAATATCTTTGTACATATGGGTCTTCCTCCCACTTCTATGATCTCTTTGGGGTATAACCCTAGAAGTGGTATTGTTGGGTCAAAGGGTATGAAATTATTTATAATCCTTTGGGCATAATTCTAGATTGCTCTCCAGAATTGTTGGATAAGTTCACAACTCCACCAGAAATGTATTAGTGTTCCAATTTGTCCACATCCTCTCCAGCATTTGTCACTTTCTTGTTTTTTCATCTTAGCCAATCTGACTGGAGAGATGTGGTATCTCAGAGTTGTTTTGGTTTGCATTTCTCTAATCAATAGTGATTTAGAGCATTTCTTCATATGTTTATAGATATCTTTAATTTCTTTCTCTGAAAACTGCCTGTTCATATCCTTTGACCATTTATCAATTGGGGAGTGACTTGTATTCATATAGATTTGGCTCAATTCTCTATAAATTTTAGAAATGAGTCCTTTATCAGAGACACAAGTTGTAAAAATTCTTTCCCAATTTCCCACCTCCCTCTTGATCTTGTTTGTACAGAAGCTTTTCAATTTAATGTAATACAAATTATCCATCTTGCATTTTATAATGCTCTTTAATTCTTGTTTGGTCCTAAAGTTTTCCCCTCTCCACAAATCTGTCAGGTAAACTATTCCTTGCTTTCCCAAATTGCTTACAGTATCATCCTTTACACCTAGATAAATTGATTGGTATGGCACTAAATATATAGTTTAGTTTGGGTAAAATTGTGATTTTTATTATATTAGCTTGACCCAGCCATGAGCAATTGATATTTTTCCAACTATTTAGATCTGATTTTATTTGTGTGAGAAGTGTTTTGTAGTTGTGATCATAGAGATTCTGGGTTTGTTTTGGCAAGTATATTCCCAAATATTTTATAATTTAAATGGGATTTCTCTTTCTATCCTTGCTGTTGAGTTTCATTAGAGATGTACAGGAATGCTGAAGATTTATGTGGGTTTATTTTATATCCTGCAACTTTGACAAATTTATTTATTGTCTCAAGTAGTTTTTTACTTGATTCTCTAGGATTCTCTAAGTATATCATCATATCATCTGCAAAGAGTGATAGCTTGGTCACTTCTTTGCCTAGTTTGATTAAGAACTGGTTTTATGAAAAAAAAAACACAATATAATAAACTTTTGCTTAATTTGATTTTAAAAAAAGAAAGAAGAAAGCCAAATTATCATGCTCAAAAATGAAAATGGTGAATTCATTACCAATGAAGAGAAAATTAAAGGAATAATTAGGAGTTATTTTGCCCAACTGTATGCCAATAAATCTGTCAATCTAAGTGAAATGGAAAATATTTATAAAATATTAATTGCCCTGATTAATAGGAGAGGAAATAAAGTACTTAAATAAACACATTTTAGAGAAAGAAATTGAACTAGCCAAATTTTTTCCCTTTTTCCCTTCTCTTTCCCCTCCCCAAGATGGCTAACAATCTGACATTAATTATACATGTGCAAACAGAATAAATGGAAAAAAACACAATTCCCATCCCTCACCCCCAGTGAAAATAGTATTTTTCAATTTGCATTCAGATTCCATCAATATTTTTCTCTGGATATGGAGAGCATTTTCCATTATGAGGCTTTTGGAATTGTCTTGGATCATTGTATTGCTGAGAAGAGTGAAGTCAATCACAGCTGATTGTTACTGTTACTTATATGTTTTCCTGGTTCTGCTCACTTCACTTTGCACTACTTCATGTAAGTCTTTCCAGGTTTTTCTGAAATCTTTGGGTCTGTCCATTGGGAGGGTTTAATGGTGTCACCTGTTTGTCAATGACAGGAAGAAATCTAGCTGTCAGGAGCCACTGAACTCCATGGGACTGTCTTCTTCCTCTTGCCAATCCACACCAACCCACTGTTTCATGTGGAGTCCTAGGTCAAACCAAAAATGCTCTACAAGGATCTTATCAGGACTCTAAGGCTTACTTCTTACTATTTTTCACTAATTCTGAACCTGTAGATTAGAACTTTAATAGAGATTTCTGTTTTAATATTATCTTGGATCCTTGAGAGACAACATGGTGTAGTAGACAGAGTACCCAGCCTAGCAATCAGGAAGATCTAGATTCAAATCCTGCTTTTGTGACTTATTCTGTGAGACTACAGGCAAATCATTGTGCCCAAATAAGTTTCTAAAAGTTGCAGACAAGTTGTTAATCTTCATTTCCAGGGGGATATTTCTACATTCATGAAATCACAGGTTTTGGAATTCCCCACACAAACAAGCAAGCAAACAAACAAATCAAAAAGCCTTTGGGTTTCTTAACATTAAATAGTGAGTATAGAACTATTTGTGTTCTCAGAAATCCTCTATCAGCAAAGAATTAATGACTCATATGATTTTCTGCACATTAACTAGACTTTTCCATTCCAGTCAGAAACTGGCAGGATAGATGTCCCTAGATTAGGAATGGTATAGAAGGCACTATAAGTATATTCCAACTCATAGGTCTCAATATCAATGTGATTGCATATTCTATTTTGAACAGTAGCTCTCTACAGAAATCTGTGATGAAGCATATCTTTTTTTTTTGTCATATTGACCCTTTCTTTATGGCAATATCACAGGGTATGTTTAATGAAACAAAGAGAAGGAAGGGAATTTAAATCCACAGTCTAACAAGGCCTAGTCATCACCTTTCCCTCACATGCTATTAGAAAATTTTCATCGAAGGTGCTGAGAGTGAACCCTGGAGCAATAAAGGATGCTATACTCTGAAAGGTTCAGTGTTTGGGGGTTTGTTTCTTCCATTTGCTGGAGAATATGTCTAGCTTTTTGTAATTGTGCTCAGAACTACGATTCACATTTCTAGTACATTCTCTGTTTCTAACATTCCCTACAGGTATAAAGAAGAAAATCCATTGATTTGAGACTAGTTAAGTGGGTTTCTCTCCTGCTAGATGCAGGAAACATAATGATGTGCTGTATTTCACTCTGGACATCTAATTATTATCGATTGTTTGATAGGAAGTGCATTGCCTAAAGGACCCAAGAAATAGATATATAAAATTCTACCTAGCTCTGTGTACTGAGCTGTCTATTTCCGATTTCCTAGTAGGTAGAAGAGCCCTACTCCTTCATTTTAGTAATGCAAGTGTAGAGATAAGTTTGCATGCTTCTCCAGAATACTAGAATAGTCCTGTTGAAATCCAAAGAAACTGGGGTTTGGGGCAGGGGGTGAGGCAGTTATGGTATAGCAGAAAGAACAATTCCCTAGGAGTCAGGAGACATAAGATCTGGTTCTGGCTCTGGATTTCAAGGCAATTCACTGATACTCTTGAGTTTTATTCTCCATAAAATAGGGATATATGTTAGGGTCTTTTCTTGCCCTCAGCAGTTGCCTAGATGAAAGACACTTTAATATATGAAATATTGAACAAAAGTTCAGATTCAGAACAAAAATCTTGTTGCAAACAAGTTAGCTTGTTTACTACAACATATAGATAACACGATTTAGTGTGTAGAAGCTTGGGAGAATTGAGTTATTAGAAATTAAGACCATGAACAAACTTAAAGGTATCTTTGTCCTTTCTCCTCCCCCTCCACATTCCATGAAGTCCCCATCCCAATTTCTGATGATTAAAATAGCTATTTATGTGGAGGAGTGAGTATATAGAATCTAGGAAACTTGGAGAAAATGTTCCACAGACCTCAAGTAAAGCCATGAGAATAAACTTGAAAATTTGTAAAGAAAGTTATGGGGGTAAGTCTGATTCTCCCCTTGTTTTCCATTTCTCCGTTTTACACATTTTCAGTCAATTACAATGATCAGAAGTCTCAAAACACAGATTGGGGAGCAAGGCAACAGATAATGCCTTGCCTTTGTACCAATCACTACACTAGGAATTTCATTTATGTAGTTTCATTTATGATTTCTTGAAATAGAGTACTGAAAAACCAGGTTTTGATAGAGCCCACTTGGGATTCAAATGGTACTACTGGACTATGCCTTAAACCCAAATCACTCTGGCTTTCACTGATGAAAATAGGTACCAGCCTAAGCCTAAATTAGTCATTGTTTGGGTTTGATGACTCTAGTGAATGTAAATATCAGTTGTTTCTGTTCTGGACAGAAACCCTGATAGTCTTCCCTACCCAGTTTGGTTGATTTTTTTGAGTAGGAAAACTAGACCATCTTTTGCCTCATTTTTTACTTAAATCTTTCTGAAATCACTGAATGGGTATTGCCTTAGATAAACTGAGATCTGGGAAAGACTTAACTTTAAAAGGTCAAGTTCTCCAATTGCATCCAAAGTCACTTTCAGTTGTCCTGACCTATGTCTTGCCACTGGACTCAAATGACCTTGGAGGAGAGAATGAAGCTGCTGACTTTGCACAGCTCTGCCTCACTTAAATTCAATTCACTTGTAGATCAAGACATCACCTTCCTGATGTCATTGGGCTTCTTTCAGAAAGGACAAACAACAACACTAGGACACTTGGGAAGAAAGGAAAGCTAGTGATCACTGGCCCATATCAGTGATGGGACCTTTCTTGTGTAAAATGGGAAAGTTGGGAAGTACCTTTGATAATGTTATATGACCATGAGCTAATCTGAGAACATATGGTCCTCAACTGCCACAACAGCTGATGAAAACCCAGCTTGAGACATGGACTAGAAGGGCCACAGAACCAGCCCTCCATTGTGATACACTAACATAACAGAATACTGTAAAGCAATTAAGATGGACAGTCACCAGTAAGACAAAGAAATGGAAAGAACTTTATGAAATGATGCAATACTAAGCAAACACACAAATAGACAACTCTGATTCAGAAGAATAGAACAGAGACTATGATCATGAGAAAAACTGAATGAGAAGCAATGGAAAAAGAATTCTGATTTGGAACATAGAAAGAGGACCTGAGAAAATGCTCAAGAATTCTCATTTGCTTCCTTTAGTGTTTCAGAACTATCAGGAAGCCTTAAGGATCCAAAAGCATTAATGACTTTAAATGAAGGGGACCCCATCTAGTTGAGCTCTTGGAAAGAGCCATCAGAAACACAAAAGGTGGTGGGAACACAGAGATCAGGGTCCAAGTACCTGCTCCATCTTGGGATGAGGCTTTAAGACTGGAATATTTATTTATTGAGTATGTATGTATGTATGTATGTATGTATGTATCTATTCATTCATTCATTCTCGAACAACAGTTATTTACTGACCTAGATGCCTGTTTAGAACTTTCCACCTCTTACATCCACTGCCTATATCCTTATACCCTTAGTGTGTGGAGCAATAAGCTGTAGAAGTTGATGCCACTGAGCTTACATTTACACTTATCAGTCATCATGAGATGGCAGGATTCTCTTCCCATTTATAGCCAAAAAAAAAAAAAATCTCCCTTCTCCTCATGTCCTTAACCCTATGATCCAGAATTAACCACAGGGGGCCAAATATACATTCATAATAGAAACCTTTACCCTTAATCAGCTGAGATTCTTCAGTCAGGTCCCTTACATGTTAATGGCCTCTGACAGAAATGATTATTAAATAACAAATTATTGGGGAGATTCAAGGTTTTTTCCCTTCCTTTATCCTCATTCTCTACTAGATCAAATCAGCATCTGAAGGACATTGCTGGTAATGAGATTGGATTAACTTTTTCCTCAACCTTGTTTAGACCCCACCCAAGTAGGGAAGCCCATTCTACTCAGGCTTGATGGGGGGTAGAACCTTCATCTAGATTGCCCGAGGCTGGATGTGGTCTGGGAACAAGAAAGATCAAAGTTAAGTCCCCTAGCCCCTCAGTAGAATGGGTCCACTTTTCATCATCATATTCATTCTTCTAATTAATTCTTAACTAATCAGAGTTGATTCCTACCCATTCTTCCAAAGTCATATAAGTGTTGAGTGAGTTCTATGAGGGTTTTTGACATTTGACATTTGGGAGTGCCACTGACCCCTTTTATTAATTATCCACTAGCATAATTTAAAAAATGATTAATTAGTCAGAAATTAGCTCGAGTTTTTTATGTCACATACTATATAAGTCCATACTATATATGTATATATGTATGTGTGTATGCAAGAATGTATATATCATATATGTATGTATCCTGACAATATAAGCTCCATTATGAATGGAATGAAATATCACAGCATAGTGAAAAAATTCTTGATTTTTCTAGATTGACATCTAATAAGATAGTCACTATGTAATACTTTTCTTTGAATCCTCAAATGCCTGGCACAGTGTCTTGTACAATTGATAATTAAAAATGTTTGTGGAATTCAATTGCATTGAATTTCTCAAATGGGGGAACTATTCCACTTTGATATTTGTTTTATGGTTCTCTCTAAAATTGTTACATGAAACCAATAAAAATTGCATATTAAAGAGAAATCCATCATACTCCTTTGTGCCACAAGTAAATCAAAATTATAAGAAGCTTACAAGTCTACAAAGCTCTCTGAGAATAGGAATCCTTTCATTTTTTGGGGCTTTGTATTCCCAGTACCTGGTACAGTGACTGGCACATAATAGCAGCTTACTAAATGCCAGTTGATTGATTGGGTTATTGAGGAAAAAAAAGCATTTTCTTTTTTCCACAGTCAGCGTAAGATTCTTCATCTATCTGGTTCTCCCATTTCTTAATAACTAGATCCTTTGTTCAGAAGCATGCTTTGGGTTTTGGCTGTCATTTTGGCATATTCTTTAGTTAATGATGATGACAATCTATAAAACAGCACCATTTTCAAACAGGCATCACTCTCGATTTCTAGGAGGGTAAATTTATACTGCATGTATGAAATCTTTAGCATTCAGGTATTTTGAAACACTAGCAAGTGAGTCAAACAAAAACATCTTACTTAAGTCCAACTGGGGTGTGGAGAGAAAAGCAGGAACAGGAAAAAATCCCCAGAAAATATATGACATGTAGTAGAATGATTTGTCAGAGTTTTCCTTCAGGCACTGTTTGCTCTTTTCCAACGTCATCAAAGCCATGCTGTTATGATGGGGCATTGCCAAATGTTGCATGCATCATATTACTCAGATCACAATTCTTTGCCTTCCTTGGCTTAGGAGGAAATCATTAGTCTTATGCTTGGAAATTCTGAGTTATATTTCTGATGGATGCTTTTCCACTTGCTTTGAAGTAAAATGTAGTATGCATAGCCAAGCTTGGCAAATCAGTCAACCATAACCAGACTGGAAATATAAGATTCAAAATTCTATTATTTGATTGAGATTCCATCTATTAACATTATGAATGGACTAGAATAACTCGGCATAGTGCAATAATTTTTCATTCTTTTTTCCTGCATTGGTTTCTAATGAAGTTATACATTGAATCTGTTTTTTTTTTAAGGAATCTAGACAGGAGTTTGCCCTTTAAGGAAATAAGGTATGAGGGAAAGTGTGCTGGATTTAGACTCACTCGGCCACAGTTGCCTCACCTATAAAATAAAGTGGTTGGACTGAAATTCTTCTATAAGGTTTCTTCTATCCCTAAATTTATATTTCTCTGTGCCAATCACTTGAAATAATCTCAGTCTTGACCTTGGATATTATTTCTGATGAGGGCCTAGCTGATCACAAAGAAGCACAAAGGAAAGCATAAATACAGTGGTTTTCTTTGCAAACTGCTGCAAGGATTGTACAGTCCCCAGCAGACAGCTTAACAGAAAGCCTTGCTTGAGGCTATGTTTGCACAGAAATGCAACATCAAGAATGCTGACTGGGAATTAAATCAATGATGATGACAAGGACCCTTAAATTAGGCTTTAAAGTTTGTGAACACTTAACATTCATTATCTCATTTGAATTTACACATATATGTGTGCATATTTATATGAATATAAAATACATATATCACATATACATGTACACATACACATAAACACAAATATACACATCTATATTTTGCCTGGACCTGTAATTTCTTTAGGTAGGGAACTCCTAGACAGGAATCCTCCCTTTACAAATGCAAATCAGCAATTAATAGTCTTAGAAAATTGTTTGATAACTTGTTAAGAGTGACATAACCAACCTTTCAGATACAAGACTTAACCCTATGTCTTCTAGATGCTGAGGTGAGGCCAGTTCTCTCCACTGCCATGTTGCTTCTCCTTTGAATTTTATAAGAGAGATTTCTTGGGCAGAGCCAGCCTTGGGGATTTGCCTCAAGAGTAATCCTAAAACCCACAATGCAATAATAATTACATTCAGTAAAGGGCCTTTGATGAAAGGATTAAAAATTAATTGGAGGCTAAATAATTTATTCTAAAGAATTGATGGGTCAAAGAATAAATCACAGAAACAAAGGAACACTTCATCAGAGAAAATAACAACAATGAGATAATATACCAAAACTTCCAGGGTGCAGCTAAAGTAGTCTTTAGGGGAAAATTTGTATCTCTGAATGCTTTCATTGACAAAATATAGAAACGAAAGATTAATGAACTGGGGATGCAGCAGCAACAACAGCAACAACAACATAAAAGCTGCAAATCAAGAGACCCAAGGGAAATATTAAATTAGAAATTCTAAAAATCAAAGAGGAGCTTTTTTCACTGAAAAAACTCAAACTGTTTTTTTGAAAAAAAAATTCTAACAAAAGAGAAAAATAGCTAGTTTGAATACAAAAGAGATAGAGAACCAAATTGCATTAAAAATATTAAAGGAGGGGGTGGCTAGGTGGTGCAGTGAATAGAGCACCAGCCCTGGAGTCAGGAGAATCTGAGTTCAAATCCGGTCTCAGATACCACTTACTAGTTGTGTGACCTTGGGCAAGTCACTTAATCCTAACTGCTTTGCCTTTCCCCTCCAAAAGAGCAAATATATATATACGTACATACACACACACACACACACACACACACACACACACACACACAAAAGGACAATTCCTAGACTAAACTATGAGTAATCATGAGCCCAAGAGGTATTCGTCATATAGGACCAGAAATCATAGCTGATTGTTATGATCCCAAGGTTCACAGGCTACAGGTTACTCCTATCATTCATCTTCTCTTCTTCTCTGCTTCTTAAAATACTTTACTTCATTCAAAGTTCAGTTCATAAGCTCGTTATTGCTTTCTGTTATTGTTGAATCCTTTCAGGTGTGTCTGACTCTCTGTAACCCCATTTAGTCTTTCATGGCAAAGATACTGGAGTGGTCTGCCATTCCTTTCAGCTTCTTTTGCAGATGAGGAAAGGGAGGCAAAGGGTTAAGTGACTTGCCCAGGGCCACACAACTAGTAAGTATCTGAGGCCGGATTTAAACTCAGGTCCTCCTGATTCCAGGGCTGGTAATCTATCCACTGAGCCTCCTAGCTGTCCTGCCTGCCTTCTCAAACATTTACATATGTTTATCTATTTACTTAAGGGTAAACAGAGTTTTAAATTTTCTTTATATCTCCAGAATCTGTCTTATACAAAGTGGATACTTAATATATACTTTTAAAATTGAATTGAAATCTAACTCCGATTTTTTTCCGTGCCTACTCTTGTCTTTATGCATTTGCACACATTATTGCTATGTGGAGCAGATTCTGCACCTATTAACATATTGCTCTTTCTTCAAGGTCAAAGTCAGATGTCTGCTCTTTCACGAAAACATCCCAGACCCAAAACTACCACCTTTCTTACCCACTCCCAGCTAGAAGTGGTACCATCCTTCTATGATTAATCTTACCTGTCTTTCTGTTTGAACTTTCTTATGCATTAATCATATTCTAACTTATAGCATTGTTATTTGTGTATGTGTCTCTTCTCTTAGGAAATTATAAAATCCTTGAGGACTGGGATTGAATCTCCAGAATTCCAATTTGGGAGCTTAATAAATATTTGTAGATTTGAATGTAACCTGAATATCATTTTTATTTGAATGAGATATTAATACTCATTTAGTAATAGAAATTAATTTAATTTTCAAAAATAAAAACATTTTCTCAGGAAGAGAGAAATTGTGAGGGTCTATAAAAAATACATATAACTCCCATCTTAATAAAGCTGCCTTAGTTCAAATTGTGAAAATTTCACAGAAACCAAAACCAATAGGTCTATTTTTGGTGGGAATGGTAGGCAAAGGAAAAAAAAAGAATGAGAAGATGTTTTTTTCCCCCATGGAAGGAAATAATGTGCTCTTCACAAAATGAACATTTTTATCCAACACATTCCTTCTCTCCTGGTGCATTCTTGCTTAAGTTTGGAATGAAAGCAATCTTGTTAGACAGATACATAGCATTTCTACTTGTGCTCAAGAGAAGACTCAAAATATGAGTCTCATCGATTATAGGAAATTAACCTCATGCTTCAGTCCACTAGGAAACCTGGTTCTGTGCATTGCCTGTTTCTTCTGCAAATCCTTGTGGCTTGAAATAATGTAGTCAGTTCAGGTTTAACTATCCAAATGAAAGCATCCTCAACTTTTTCATGGAACAGTTGACACTGAAGGCAGGTATAAGCTTCACATGATTTCTTCTAGCCCAATGATTTCATTATATGGAAACTATAATGGGGCACATAATTGCTTTGTAAAGATTCACAAGAACTCAGGGGAAGAACCATGAACATGGGCCTCTTTTGGCAGGTAGCTGAAGGAGGAACAGATTTTCAAACCTATGTGTGGCAGGATACTAACACTACCCTGCTGATATGGTTTCTTTAGATGCTAAGTATCAAACTGTGGCTTTCACTTAAGACTAATGTGTTTCATCTGTTCCATGTGGTGTTCAACCTTCCCATCCACAACTGAAAGAAGGGCAAAACTGGAGAAGAAAAAAAATTGGATTTAGAACCTTGAAGTCTGGCTCCTCCTCACTAATCAATATTATGCTTTATACAAAGAAAGAACTCCATTCTATAGAAAGAGATGAAAACTTAGTGCTGGCAAGTTAAGTGGCAGATTATGATTATTGAAAATGATGACAAAGGAGAGGAGGGGTGTATGTATGTGTGTGCACATATGAGGGATGTGTATCTGTGTCTCTGTGTGTATGCATGCGCATGCACATGTGCATGTCTTTGTTGGAAAAAGTAGTGAAAATTAAGATTATTTTTGGGAGAACAACTTAACATGCTTTTAACTTCTGACATTAGGCAAAGAATGCTATCTACACACAGATTCTCTCCATCAATATCAATTGGTAGTCTAAACTAGAAACATAGTAGTTAATCAATGGGTAGGAAATGGCTAAATAATCTATGGTAATGAATAAAGTAGCATATTAATTGTGTCATATGGACCAACAAATATGAGAAATGCTAAGAAACATACAGAATTTGTTTGTTCATGCAGACAGAAGATAGCAGAACTAGACCAATGCACACAACTACTGCAGCAATATGAATGAAAACAGGAAAAAGTAGGAGAACTCAAATCTTGGGCCTCAAGGACAAATGATACAACATAAAGACCCCTCTTAGTAGAAAGGCAGGGGACTACACAGGTGCAAAGTATTGCACACATTGATAGATACGGTGATTGAATTAGTAAGTTTTAAAAGATGATGGTATAACAGGAAGTGATTATGTCATGAAAAACAAAAGTCAGAAATAAAACATTAAAAATATTTTTTAAAGAACTAGAAAAAAGATTTTTTCATGCTCAAATGTTCTTATAGACTCATAAACAACATTTCATTTCAGTAGTGAAGAACTGATTATGCTAAGAAATGTTATGTTCCTAGCTGGTTTGTGGGAAATTGCCAAATTATAGTTTAAAATATGATTTCTTCTTTTATACCAATTAATGGAAGAAATTAAAAAAAACAAAACAAAACACCTTATGGCACAGTCTTTTTCCTACATTATGAAATAACAACACTCAACACAGTTATCTAGTGCATAGTAGGGCTCAATAAATATTTGTTTGAGCTCTAATCTACAGAACTGCCACTTTCTCATTTCTTTAGGCATTTACAAAGTAATAGAATGAGAATCAGTTATTCAAGAATATAATCTTCCAATTTTGTTTCTCAATTCTCCTGCACCCCTGCACAATCCAAGACTGACAAGTCATATCAAAAGTGCTGTGTTAGAGAGAAATTTTTAGTCTTTCTCCTCCTCCTCCCCCCAGGAACACCTCATGAGCAGACTCATTTAATACTTGGAGTCTGCCTGTACAACTTGGAGTGTGATGAGGGGGAACATATACACATTTTTGACTCCCCTGGTGCATTTCTAGGGCTCAAAATCCCAAGAAAAAGACATCAAACCATTCAGAAAGTCTTTTAAGGACCCTAACAGCACAGACATACCTTTCCTGAACCATAGAATCTCACATGGCTTGGCATTAAGGGGTCAGTCTTTAGCAACCTGTAGCAAGATTTATTTTCTCCTCTTTAATACCCCCCACCACATGCCACCCCTATATCCCCATAATAATGGTGCAACACAGTTCATTTGAAAAAGACTATTTCAAATGGATCTTGGAATAATTTTGATCCAACCTCGGTCCCTGGCCAGGGTGCTGAAAATAAACAAACATTAACCCTGCAACATGGTTAGAGTAATTTTTAAAATTTGGATCCAATACTTCCATTTTTCCCTGTCTTTACTGCAGAACACAGTTATATCCAATAGATGTTATAGGCTCTTTGTGTAAGCAAACTCTTATTCATAGTTTCTAAGAACCCTGTATATTACCAAGTAAATAAAACATGACTCTAAAACTCTAGAGCCAGTTATCATATAAACATCATCATAAATAATAGCAAACATTTATCTAATACTTCCTAAATGCAAGTTAATGTATTAAGTACTGAAGATACAAAGAAGTTAAAAGAGTACTACTCACTGTCTTTGAAAAAATATATAACCTAGTTGAGGAGGCAAGGCTAACACTAATAAAATTTCACATTTATATAATTTTCTAGGGTTTACAAGGCTCTTTCCCCCTTGTGACACACGTAAAAAATGAAAGATAAGTTAATGAGGCCAAATGAATGGTATAGGCATTAAGTATTATGAAAGTTCAGAAAAGAATTACGCTAGACTATAGAGGAAGGAAGGCTTCTTTGAGGAGGAAGAACTTGGGTTAGGCCCTGAAGGATTTATCTAATGTTAATGTGAGTCAGAGTATACCCCAAATTGATTAGTTCCTTCCCTGATGTATAAAAACTTGCTCAAGTCTCCCCTAACCTTGAAAACTGCTGCATAGAAATTTTTCTATTTCTCCTTGAGTCTGGTACTAGTTTTTTTCCTCTTTTTAATCTCCTCAATCCCCCTACAGAATCTCTGTTCGCTCTCTACAAGTAGAAGACTTAACCTCATACTTTGCTATGTCAACTGAGGCTGTCAACTATGAGCCTCCTATTTTCCCCAATTCTATACTTCAAATCCCTTCAGGATCACCCCACCCATCCTCTTGTCCTTTTTACAAATCTCAGGGGAAGAAGTAGCTCTTCTCCTTTCTAAGACCAATCTGTCATTTGTGTCTTTATGCTCATCCCTTTCTATCATCTTCAGGAGCTTGACTCTTTAATCCTTCCCTTTCTCTCTAATCTTCAATCTCAATTTATCTTTTTTGTTGCCTACAAACTTGCTCCAATCTCCCCTTTCTTTAAAATCCAATGTTTGATTTCTCGAGCTATATGTGGGTCCCTCTTTCACAGAGAGGCTCCTAGTAAAAGCCTTCTCACTGGATTCTTTGCCTTCACTTCATCTTCCTCTTTTCAACCCCTTGCAACCTGTTGCCCAAACTTCCACACTGAGCTAAGACTGCTTTCACTGAAGTTACCAGTAACTTAACAATTGCTAAAGCTTATGGCTCATTCTCAGTTCTCATCCTTCCTAATCTCTCTGCAGCCTTTGACATAGCTGACAACTTTGATCCTTGATACTGTCTCCTCCCTGGTATCCCTGCTACTATTCTCTGGTTCTGCTCCTATCAGCCTGACTGTTCCTTTTCAGTCTCCTTTGTTGGAATATCATTCATGCTCAGGTCAACTCTTAGGTCTTCTTGTCTTTCTTTATATCATTTTTACTTAGTGATTTCATCAGCTGCCATATATTTAATTAACATCTCTATGCAAATGACTACCAACATATCCAGTCCTAATCTACTGAGAACTCAAGGCTTATGGCCATAACTTTTTGCAGAAATTCTCTCCTGTAGGCATCTCAAATCAAACATGCCCAAATCATTATCTTTAACCCCCACCCAAGCCCCATATGTCTAAATTTCCATATTTTTGGCAGTACTACTATTCTTCTAGTCACCTAAGTTCATAATTGAACAAAGTCATCATCAGATTTCAACATTCCCTCAACCCTCATATCCAATTACTGTTAGGACTTGTGTATTTTGTGTCCCCAACATCTTTTCTATTATTAACCTTCCAGTCCTGTTCCTGATCTTCCATGGACTTCAAAACTCTGTCCCCTCTACTGCTGACACATCTTGGAACTTTCCTCAGTATCTGTGCCTTCTGACCCTAGAACTGCCTACCACCTCTATAATTCACTCACTTTGAAATATCCCAACCCAAGACCTGCATCCCCTTTTCCCATTGGTGTAGCTCCTCCTGTAGCTTCCATTTTGTGGAAGGACCCAAGATGGCTTGCATACTTTTATTTCTCTTCTAGCCTTGTACCTGACTTTCTTTATGCATCAAAAACAATGCCTTCATACCAGTACCTTCACCGCACCCCAACTTTCCCCCTTTCAACTCCCTTTTGTGTATTGTCTTCTTCCATCAGAATGTAAGTTCCTTGAGGACAGGAACTTCCTTCCTTCCTTCCTTCCTTCCTTCCTTCCTTCCTTCCTTCCTTCCTTCCTTCCTTCCTTCCTTCCTTCTCTCCTTCACTCCTTTCCTTTCTGTTCCTAGCTTTACTTATGTGGCCATTGCCCTCATTACTTCTCATTTGGATGAATATGTTGGCCTCCCAACTGATCCCTTTGGATCTATTCTCTTCCCATCCATCCACAATAACAGCCAAATACATATTCCTAAACCATAGGTTTGGCCATGCCATGTCTCTGCTCAAAAGACTTTGGTGCCTCCCTGTCACTCTAGGGAAAAAAAAATAAGAACTCCTCTGGATGTCAAGGAAGCCCTTCCCAGTCTGCCTCCAGACTTTCTGTCCAGATCAATTTCATATTCCTTTTCCACAAACACCTCATGTGTTAACTCAATTGTCCTATTTGTTGTTCCTAGTACATAACATTAAAAAAATTTTAGGGGAAGAACTTCTTAATTTCTTTTTAAAAAATAGTACATCCCATTCTAAATCCCTCCTCTCTCCCCTTGCACAGACTCTCATCTAAGCCTGAGAAGTTCTTTCTCCTTCTCTGTTTCCTGTAGTCCCTAGATCCAGTTCACATGCCACTTTCTACATAAGATTTTTTTTAGGCTTTACCCAGTTAGCATTCCTCATCCAAACTTTATGTTTTGCATACATTCTGTAGTTATCTATGTATAGTTTTTGTACCAGTAGAATGTAAGTCTCTAATGAGAAAGAATTAATTACATTTTTCCCTCATTTCTTAGAATTAAAGATTTATTGAATTGAATTTAGAGTAATAAGACATGAGTTCAAATCCTGTTCTTGCTACCTACTGTGTAACTCTGGATAAACCACTTAACTTTTTCACTTTTGGAAAGACAGCATGATTTAGTACATGGGGAATTGGGTTTAGAGTTATAAAGGTCTGGGTTCAAATCTTGACCAAGATACTTACTACCTATGTGATGATTGGTAATTTACTTAACCTCTTCATGACTCAATTTTCTTATCTATAAAATGAGAGGTTGGATTCAATGGCCTCAAAAGTCTTTTCCAGCTCTTAACCTACCATCCTAAATATAAATTGTTTTAAAAATATTTAAATGGTTCAAAGTTCTACTTAGGCACTCTGTGGAAACTGTTACATATTTTTATGATTATTCAAGAAGAAGGATGTCACATCTTAAAAGCAAATGAAGATGTGAATGTAAAGAGGATTTTATTATCCTTTTTAGAGTTTAGTTTCTCAGAATCCATGGCCATGGCAATGTCTAGTTTCCAAATGTTAGATAACAACTCCCACAATAGCCCCAAAGATTCTAGATAGTAGTTTGTAGAATCATAGTGACAGACACTCCAACTGAGGCTGCACCAGTAAATATGGGGTGACATAACTGATATTTACTATGCTTGCACAGAATGACAATATTGTTAACTTGTGAGCTTAATGTTGGCAAGATGCCTTCTTTGTCTGTTGCCCTATAAAGCAAGTGGCACTGGTCAGTGAGTGGTGGAAACCACAGGGAACCCATAGGGGAATCTGCCTATGCCTTGACTGAATCCCATCAAGGCTTGAAGCAATTTAGGGGAATGCACAAGCTGTGCTTGTCTTGACTGACCTCAGTGAGATGCAGGGATAGTTGCCCCATTCTTCTTGCTGGCCCTTGAGAAAAGGGTGATTAGGGGATGCTGTAGGAACTGGTTCTCCCATTATCAGCAACCTTTCTGAGAAGACTAGACTAGAATAAAGTAAGATTATTCACCCTTCTGAAGGTGTCTGCCTGTCTGACCAGATCAAAAATGAATCTGTAAGAGGCTAGAGTCCCAAAACTCCAAATGCCTCCTGTGTGTTATCTGTGAAACAAGGCGAAAGCTCACACATTTTGAAATAGTGAACCATAAAATGAGTAAATTTAAAAATGACATTTAACTAGTACTTTAAAGTTTGCAATTCTAGTCCAGTGAGGTATCATCTCCATTTTGCAGAGAAAAAAAGGATCTGAGTAACTGACATTTAAAGAAGACTTTAAAATTGGTATAATGGTTTTTACACACACTATTACTTTTTATCTTCCTGACAACCCTTTAAGGTAGGTGCTATAGATGTTATTCTTCCCATTTTAAAGGAGAGAAAACCAAGGCTCAGAGAAGGTTCAAAGACTTGGCTAAGGTATCATGGCTTGGAAATGTCAAGTGGTAGAATTTGAGCCAAGGACAGCCTGATTCCAGGTCCAACACTTTATCTGCTAGGCCATGCTTCTTCTCAGAAATTAAAGGTTAAAGAGGTCAAGTATCACAGTACATAGCTAGTAAATGGTGAAACCAGAATTTGGGCACAGGCTTCTCCTAACTCCAAGTCAAATGTGTCTCATGTTATGTGACATCTTTTTCCTATATCAGATATACCAAGTTGGTCTGAGTGCAATCAATCAGCAAGCATTTTTTTTTTTTTGCTTTTTGGAGGGCAGTTGGGGTTAAGTAACTTGCCCAAGGTCGCATGGCTAGGTTTTTTTTTTTTTGTTTCTGTGTGCGTTAAGTGTCTGAGGCCGGATCCGAACTCAGGTCCTTCTGACTCCAGGGCCGGCACTCTACTCACTGCGCCACCTAGCCGCCCCAAGCATTTTTTTTAGAGTGCCTATCATGTTCCAGGTACTCTGCTGACACCTTCTTCTCACATGCCCAGGGACACCTTAGAGGTATTTTTTTTGGTCAGTATGCTGATAGACCTTTGGAGGCAAATTATAGTTTCCAGAGCATAGACTCACCCAAAGCCATAGTAGAGGGGTGTCCCTTATTGTGGGAGCAGTCACACAATTTCTTATATACTGAAGGCAGTATTCAGGTTAAGATTTAAAATTACTCAGAAATATTGTTCTACAATGGAATATGTGCTTTGCTTCAGATAGGTGATCACATTTGGAATGAGCCCTTGAATCAATTCAACAAACCCTTCTTAGATAAACCCTTGTTTGCAGAAAGGTTGCAACCTTATTCTTTGGTTTGAAGAATATGTACTTTTTATTTTCAATAAAATGGATTTTTAAAAGTTTTTTTAAAAAAGAAATAAATTTATTTAAGCTTATAATCCCCATGTTAAATTGCTTACCAGTATCTAACCTAAATTAGGTCATGGGAAAAAATTGTATGGCCCTTTTAATAAATAAGTCTGAAAAGGTTGTTAGAAGCAACTGTGACATCAGAATGGTTCAGTATAAGAGGCTAAGGAGGGGATAGCTAGGTGGGGTAGTGAATAGAGCACCGGCCCTGGAGTCAGAAGTACTTGAGTTCAAATCCAGCCTCAAACACTTAATACTTACTAGTCATGTGACCTTGGGCAAGTCACTTAACCCCAATTGTCCTGCCTTCCCCCTTCCAAAAAGAAAAAAAAAAGAAAAAAGAAGCTAAGGAGGGATTTGCAACTGAGGGAGAACCAGAAGATATTTGTTTTAGAGAGACTATTAGCCTTAAAGAGAAGGCAGAGGGGGAGACAGTGTGGTTTCCATTAGGCCTAGTGAATGAAAGACAGTATGGCTTTTAGTAGCATAGTTAATAGGAAAAAAGAACATGATTTAAGAACACCAGGAGTCTATTGAGAAGAAAGAAAGAGATAGCCAAAAGAAGGATGAACTTAACAGTTAACCTAAAATTAAGAGGCAAAACTAAACCATCTCTTTTCATTCTTGCCCTGGTTTTAAAAATGTGTTTTACTTGGGATTATGCAGGAATTTCCCCATTTGACAAGTGAATTCCCTACTTTATAAATGGTAATGAGAGGCAATGTGGAGTAGTAGGACTACTGACTTTTATGTTCAAGACCTGCCTCTGATATACTGGATATGTGGCCCTGAGCAAGTCACAACATTTCATTAGCCAATCAGCTCGAAGACTCCAAGTTGCAGAGTGAGTATATTTAGTGGGCATTTTGGAAGCATGAAATGAATTCATGAAAGATCTCCAAATTCATACAGGTTTAGAAAGATAAAATGCATGAACAAAAAAAAACCTTTTTGAAAAATAAAGCTATGGATAAAAGTTTATAATATTTTTGATATATTTCCAAATGTAAAATGACCTTTCTTACCAGTAGAATAGAAGAAAACAAAGACCTGCTTATTAATTAATTGACCAGTCTATAGAAGTCATTCTCATTTTGATTTGAGAGGCCCTATATTTCAAAAAATAAATGGATAAAGATCCCATCTATTATGGACAATTGTCATATGTTTGGTCTTATTCCATTTGAATAAGAATAGTTAACAAACTTATGATAATATGTTGACATGAATATTTAAGTGAGAAATCTTGTTGTATTTTGTGTATGAATGAAAAATTCACTGATGGATCAAAGAGATACAAATTTTTACTATCATTCGTGACACCTTATTCATACAAAATGACATTTTCTGTTGCAGCTATTACAAAGACAAAATAAAAATTCTAATTAGTTGTTAAAAAGAATTAATTTTAGCAATAGCATCAATGACATATTTCAAGAAACTTGGTGCCCCAAATCAAGACCACCCAACACACAAATAATAATGTTAGTTATTATTTTATGAGTTACACATATGAAAATTATAAGCAACTGTATCAATCAAGATCTGTGTATATTAGGTTGCTTTTATTGTTTGTTTAAGAGTTGTTTGTGTTGTCATGCTAATTGTAATAAAGTATGCACAAAGAAAATTATTTGCACAGATTGTTTTATGCAAAGTATGGGAGGTATATGATAACTATTTTGCTTAATATTTGTAAACCACTCTTCTAGGCTAGCATTGCTGCATTAATCAATACATATTAGGCTTGGTCAGCCAATCAGTTCCAAATCCACCTAACTTAACTATGTCAAACTTAACTAGCTCCCATATGTACACCTTTTCTATTAACTGAGATAATATTTGTAAAGAGCATTTAGCACAGAGCCTGGCATCTAACAGGTACTATATAAATGCTTCTTCCATGAGGAGTCTAGGTGGTGCAGTGAGTAGAGCACCAGCTCTAGAGTCAGGAGGACCTGAGTTCAAATTTGGCCTCAGACACTTAATACTTAGTAGCCATATGACCTTGGGCAAATCATGTAACTCCAATTGCCCTTCCCTCCCCCCTCCAAAAAGCCAAAAAAGAAAAAAAAAACATGCTTCTCCATTCCCCTTCCCCCTGTGCTTTTCCCTTTTCCCTTCCCCTCTTCTCTTTCCCTTTTCCCTTCCTCTTTCATGAAAGGGCTTATCAAATGCCTTGCTGAAATCCAGGTGCACTGTACCTGTCTTTGGTATTGCTTCAATCAGTTATTCTAGTAATACTGCCAAAAAGCAAACTGTATGTGTTTAGCTTGAGGGTTTTACTTTTTGCTTTTATTCTGCAATTGAAAGGACAGTGAGAATAATAGATTATATTTTAAAAAGAAAACTAAAAATAGAAAAGCAAGGCATAATTTTTCTATATAGTTTCCTTATCTGTAAAATGGGAATGATAATGTTTATACTATTTATAATGGGAAAACAGCTAAAAGATAAGAACTGTCCTTAGCTAAATGAGAAGATCATAGTTAAATGACTGGACGAAGAAGGGTTAGTCAAGGAGAAAAAGCAAGAACTACCAGAAAAAGAACTTATCCACTATATTGGTGCAATTTATAATGGGGATACAAACCTGCTTCACAGAAGGATTGTTTAACTACTATTGACAAAGTGAATGAAATTAAAACTGTCACTCCAACACAAAATGTAATTTTCCCTCTTTGTTTTTATGTGTTTCATTTAAATTTCTTTTCTTTTCCTAATTTGCATAACCTAGGTAAGGTGTCATTATAATTTGTCAAAATGATAAGAAAATTACACATTCCAAAAAACTTGTGTGGAAACTCCATTAATGAAAATTGCCTGTAGTTCTTTTTCTACAGTTGTAATAAAAGAGCAGCGTTTTCTTTCGATTTGGCACCTGGAAAAATGTACAAAGAAGTAGCTAATTTCAGATTTCCCAGGTTCAGAAATGATCCATGGAAATAAGAAAGGTTAACCCAAATCAATTCATTTCCCCTAGGTTTGCAAAACTAGCATTTGAGTTTCCTACAGGATGGTCATTAATTAAAACACACCTGCACTTTCATTTTTAATTAAAAGAAAAAGAGCCCACTCAGGTTAACATTTTGAATGGAAGTTGTTTATACTATCTCTGAAATAAGCAATACATCCAAGAAGGTAGTATTGTGATGAAGCAAGAGGAGGAAAATACTTAAATAATAAGGGTTCATGATGTGTTGACTTTGAATCAGAAGATGTAGAGCTTCAGTCCTGGCTCTGCTAATTATTAATTGTGGGACCTTCAGTCCTACTTCACTGCCTTTGGCCTTAGTTTCCTTCTCTGTAAAATGAAGAGGCAAATGATATCTATGTTCCCTGATAGCTCTAACATTCTGAGGCTTAATCCCCCTTATAAAATAATCTCTATATTACTTACTGATTTTAAAATTAATTAACCAAGCAGATCTGCCAATAAAGGTGAATTTTCAAAGTACTTCAAAAGGCTTTGTGCAATATTTTATTGCAATAACAACTCACTTATCCAATAACTTCAATTATTTGAAACGTAGATGAGAACTTATAAGGAAACATGAAAAGGGCTTTGAGCAGTCAAAGGATGTGCCACAAAGTTCAGACAATAAAGGTTAAAGATTTTACTCCTGAGAAACCCTCATTCACTCCTTATTTTATTTTGTTTTACACACAATTCTAACGACCTTTGTTATCTGCTTTCTCAACTTACAGAAAATTACTGACAGCAAAATTAGAAAGGTGGGGTGCCTGGGTGCTGCTTTGATACACACACACACACACACACACACACACACACACACACACACAAAGAAAATAACTCATCTAACAGCAAAGAAATAAAGAGAAAAATAATTTAAACATAGATACAAGACCTCAAAAATTCTAGTATAAGTAAACTACTTTCCCTATTTTTTTTTTAAGCAATTGGGGTTAAGTAACTTGCTCAAGGTTACACGGCTAGTCACTATTTATGTGTGGGTGCTCATTTTCTGAGGCCGGATTCGATCTCGGGTCATCCCAACTCCGAGGCCGGCGCTCTTACTCACTGCACCACCTAGCCGCCCCTACTTTCCCTATTTTAGTAGCTTCAAAGGATATATCTTTTTTACATCATTGGACCATTAATTTTGATACCTGTGATCTTGAGTTGTTAGGAAAAGACTACATAAATTAGCAGGGTAGAGGACAAATAAGAGTCCTGGGCCCAGAGTCAGCAAGACTTGAGTTCAAATTTGGCCTCAGACACCTATGTGACCCTGGGCAAATCACTTCACCTTGTTTGCCCCAGTTTCCTTATCTGTATAAAGAGCTAGAGAAGGAAATGGCAAACTACCCTAGTATCTTTGCTAAGAAAACCCCAAAAGGGTGAGACACAATTGAAAAAGGACTAAACAAGACATGAATTATATTTCATATACTACACTAAAAAGGCAAAAAGAGGCACATAATACATTTCAGAAAGACTAATTTAATATATTAAAAACAGCAAACTTTAGAAAACAAAAGGGAAAAATTCAGTTATTTGGGAAACTCATTTCTATGGACCAAATTATTCTAGATAATGTTGGCTGCATGAAGCATTTACTATATTAATACTAATGATGCATCACACAAAATACTGTTATTCACAAAGTTATGGGGCTATGTAACAGGAAAAGGATAGAATAGCCAGCCCCAAAGAAAGCAACAGTATATTAAGCAGAACTATTTTAATCTTAAATTTCTAAATTGCAGTCACAAAAGTTTCTGATGACTGTGTGTCAATAAGTATCTTTCATGGAGAGGGGGAGGGGCAGCTCAAGGCCAATGGCTAACACTTCATCTTGGTCCATTGTCTCTGGTTCATGAATGAAAAGATATAAATTGAGTAGAGGTATAAGCCACGGACTTTATTACTCAAACTAAAGGCACTGAAAGATTTAGAATAAGAAATAATGCTATCAGTCACAAGTATAAAGTAATATTCATACATACACAAACACAGCAATACCAATATCACACATAACATTCACACCTATTTGAATGTGCCACTATATTAAACTTATCTAAAGTGAAAAATCCATCATTCTCATAAAGATAATTTTGCTGGCAGAGTGCTTAGAAAGCAATGTTATTCTCTTTCCCATTATCCCTTACTCACTTTGTTTGAAATAATATAGTAGGAGTATTATTAAGTGTATTATGATAAACAGAGGAAATGATGTGAAGGGTGAGAAAAGCAGGAAGTTACAACAGCTTCTATTCCAAAATCTGCCAGAGAGGAATGTCTACCAAAATCTAAGGAGCTATGGTAGGCGGGTTTTCTCCTGCATAATATTTCCATATGGTGTGTTAAATATAAAAACTTTTACATCACACATAAAAGTATTTCACATGTATTTTCTCAATTCATTTTGTCTCCCTCCCCTGACCCCCACAAAGATAATGAGGTAGGTGGGCAGCATGGTGTTTTGGAATGATTACCGGATTTGGAATAAGAAGACCTGAGTTCAAATCCAGTCTCTGCTATTAACCAGCTAAGTGATTTAGGGCAGCTGGTCATATCACTTCAGTTTCCTTATCTGTAAGGTGAAGGGGCTGGATTAGTTGATTTTAATATTCTAATTCCTAAAATCCCAGGGCAGGCAGGTATTATTCTTCCCACTGCAGATTAGGAAACTGAGTCACAGAGAGACTAAATGGACTAGTTAATTAGCGACAGAGCCAGTATTAGAATTCAGGTCTCATGATTTCTTACTCTTTGCTGCTAATTCTATCACAGCAGGGATTCTTAAGCTATCCATAGACCTTTAAGTGGTCTGTGGATAGATTTCATGTCATCCATGAACTTGGAAGAGAAAGATCATATCTTTTACCCCTGTAATTGTGAGGTTTTTTAAAATTTTGATTTCCTATGTTTTTATGCATTTAAAAACATGATTCTGAGGAGTCCTTAGGTTTCATCAGACTGTCAAAGGGGTCCATGACACAGAACAGGTTAGGAATTTCTGAACTAGAGCATGGTCTAGTTGAGCAGTATTTGACAGTTTACCATTATTGAATAGAAAATAATGAGTTTTTTTAATTTTGGGTTTTTTTTTCTTTTTTTCCCTTTTCTTTAGCACATTAGTCAAGTAAACTACCTGCAAAGCAAAAGAAATATTTTCCTCTTCTTTTGAGATGATAACATTCTGTAATCAAGTCCAATAGGCAGTCTTTATCCATGATGGGATCAGTTTCTCTGTCAACCATTTTTTTTTCCTAAATCAGGTCAGCCAAAAACTAATTTTAGCCAGTTTTTTTGGACCGAATTGAATTAACTCTGTTTGGTCTGATGGTATAGCAGTTCAGAATTGAACTCATCTTGCCTCCTAACTCCCCTTCCTGCTCAGATGGCTCAGTAGATAGAGTGCTGGGCTTAGAGAGAGGGAGACCCGAGTTCAGATTCAGTCTCAAACACTTTGTATCAGTGTGGCCCTAGGTAAGTCATTTCACAGCTGTCTCTCTCAATTTCCCCAACTGTAAATGAGGATAGTAATAGCCCCTACCTCTTAGGGTTGTTGTGGGAATCAAATGAGCTAGTATTTGCAAAAAAGTGTTTAGCACAGTGCCCAGTGCATGGCTGGTATTTAATAAATGCCTTTTCCTTCAGTCTAGAGTTGTTAAGCACACAGCACTACCAAGTGAAACCTGAACCAGATTGAAATGTAATTGGAAAATATGTAACAAAATGAATAAAAATACAATTGGACATAGATAATGCTAACACATAGTTTTCTAAATTAATATGTGACCTGCATTGATCTTTATGGATAGTTTAGTGCTTTCCCTCCTCCTCTGCTCTCCCCCTAATGAGTCTAATACTTCTGCTCTGTCCTCCTCACTGAAATCCACCCTCTTTACACAGTTTCCAATGTACCTCTCTGGTCACGTCATTCCTCCACTGAAAATCAGAAAAACAAAAAACCAAACCAAACCAAACCTCCAAATTTAACAGTTTCCCCATTACCTAAAAAATCAAGTACCACCTCTATTCAAGGTTCCCTACAATTTGCCTCCACACCACTACCCCCATAACACTCTCTTTCACATACACTATTCTATATTGCTTCCAAATTGTACAGCACAGAAATTGGAAAAGAGTGCTTTTAATTAAGAAGGCATAGGTCCCAATTACAACTCTCTCTCTTACTACCTGTGGGGCAGCTACATGGTACAGCATTTAGAGAGCTGGGCCTGGAGTTAGAAAGACCTTGGGCAAGTCATTTAACCCTGTTTGTTTCAGTTTTCTCATCTGTAAAAATAGTTGGAGAAGGAAATGGCAAAACACTCCAGTATCTTTGTGAAGAAAACCCCAAATGGGGTCATGAAGAATAGGACAGGACTGAAAAACTGAACAATGAAAACACCTCACTACCTGTGTGACCTTCATAAAGTCACTCAACCTATCTGGACCTTAATTTCCTGTCTAAGATGAAAGGACTATATTAGATGATCTTCCTGGTCTTTTTTCAGCTCTAGATCCTATGACCATTCCCTAGGATTGCCTGCTCTGGTTTCAATGACTGTTAATTTTATTCTCCATATCTGGAACATACTCTTCATCCCTCTTCTCATCTCCACGTCTTAAAATTTCTGCCTTCCTTCAAAGTCCAGGTGTTGTGCTACTTCTTTCATGAAGTCTTCCTTGATTCCTCAGTTGAAGTGTTCTCTCTTCACATGTCCCAAGATTTTTTGCTGGCCATCCCCTTTTCAAGGAAAGTTACTTGTGTAAACATCTCACCTTTCAATTAGATTATAAGCTCCTCGAAGACAAGATCTGTACCTTAGCTCATCTTTGTATCCCTAGTGTCTAGCACATGGTAGATGAAAATTGGATGTATTTGTTTAACTGTGGGAAATATTCAACATATTAAAATAGCTTAATATTAATATCAAACAAATAACTGGACACAGATGTCCCAAATGGACTTCTTCCATGTGGAAATATATCTGTTATCTTTGCACAAATGGCATCAGATCCACTTGGATATTATTTAATGTGATGTTTAAAAACACATAAAGTATGCCAATTAAATATTGTTAAAAAATCAGATTCAAAGGAAGATATTTTTCTTCAATTCCACTAAGTGAAGTTTTGTAGTTAATTAAGAATGATATATTTGTCTGTCTTTGAGAAGTACCAGCAGGAAGGGGAGCTTTAGTGGTAAACTTCCAGTGGTCAATCTTCCTCTGGAAGGGTCATTAATAAGATATCAAAATACAAGGCAATACTTAGGAAGAAATGTTGACGCTAGCAGCTGGATCAAATCAAACTGCTAAGAAGTTTGTCACAGGATGACAATTACTATGTTTATTACCCATAACACCAAGAATATGAAAACAAAATTAGAATACTTGTTTCTGATTTACTCTTTGATCTCTCCATTTATTCAGTATTATTTTTCTTAGTTTCCACTTAGATCACCATCTTTGACTCACATTTCCTATATTTCATATTTTTTACTATATTATTGTTTATAAAAATATACTATTATGTCTGTCTTTTTACATTTGTCTGATTCCTTTATGCCCTAACCCACAACTGATTTCTCATTTGAGGATCTGACTTACTTGTACTGAGGCGCTCTAGGCTTCACTATTAATTGTGCTGTAAGTGTTTGTCTTCAAAGCAGCCACTGTTGTGAATCTATGATACTCAGTCCCCTAGAAACCTTTTTTTTTTTCTATCAATGTTTACTTGAATGTACACATGTCTATTTTCTGGCCTTGATATTTGGCAACTTGGCAGTGTGCCATTTGCTTGGCTCTAGAGTGTACTACGAGATGCAAAAATAGGTGTGTTCTTTAAAAATCACTATGGGTCATTTAAATCTAAAAACAAGAATGCTTAAATAAAAGGTGTGACCTGCTTGTAAGGAAAAAAAAGTCACAAAACAAACCTGAGCTGATGAATCAGATAGAGTAGTGGGAGATTATTCTTATTACAGAAAGCCTTCACCACATTCTACTTTTTTTTTTTTTAAAGCAATTGGGGTTAAGTAACTTGCTCAAGGTTACAGGGCTAGTCATTATTTATGCGTGGGTGCTCATTTTCTGAGGCCGGATCTGATCTCGGGTCATCCCAACTCCGAGGCCAGCACTCTTACTCACTGCGCCACCTAGCCGCCCCTTTAGGGCAATTGGGGTTAAGTAACTTGCCCAAGGTTACAACGGCTAGGTTTTTGTTTGTGCAGATTAGGTGTCGGAGGCCGGCTCTGAACTCAGGTCCTTCTGACTCCAGGGCCGGCGCTCTATTCACTGCGCCACCTAGTCGCCCCCACATTCTACTTTTAATGTTGGTTTTCTTTAGGGTCTTTAAAATAAGATTTCTTTGAAAAAGTTTTTTTATGAACATATCTATTGTATAATTTAAGGCATATCTGCATACTCATATAAACATCTGCACATATGAGCATATACACACAGAATAATTTCCTTTCAAGTGAGATGCTGGCTCTGAATTAGCAAATGGAACAAACCCTTAAGAGGTGCAGGGAGAGCTGAATGAAGGGAACAGACTGAGAGAGTCACATACACTGATTATATCAGGAATAATTCCACTGGAACTCAGGGGCCAGCACCACAACGACTGTAAAAATTGACCAGAGCCTACATGGCAACTCTGCAAGTGGGCCCAAGCTTGTTGTTGATTTTTTTCTCTTTTATTTCCTTAAAAAAACCCAAACAATTCTGATAGAAAATGACACCTGCTGCCAAAGGATGAAAGCTTAGGGAGAAATTCTGTAAAAGGTGAAACTCACTAATTATCACTGTCTCTAACTTGTTTTCCCCTGGAGAAGTGATGGACAGGGATGGCATCCACAAGAGTGAAGGGAAACACTATCATTTTGGTTCCTTGTTATAAAATAAACAGAGCACTTTCTCTGCACCAGTCCAACTCTCAAACCATAGACCAGTAGGAAGCATGGCAGCTCTAGCAGAGTAATGGTTTTCAAACATCCATAGAGGCTGTAGAATGTCTCTGCGTTGTTTGCTGTGCTATTTTTAGGGTTGGCCCTGCAGACAACTGCATAGATAGACTTAATGAAACTAGCTCAACTAGCTATCGTTTGTAATGTACCTCTGGCAGTAAGCCTTGGGAACTCCACGGAGGGCACTGAAAATGACTTAGAGTAACACAGAAAGTTGTTGCTCATATATGGTGCATGCTGCACCCCAAGGAATCCTGGGGACATCAAAATAGTGCCATTTAAAAAAAATCAAAATCTGAAACAAAGAGGTATGATTTCAAGAAGAAATAAGAGGCTCCAAGGCATTCTTGAACTTACCAAGTGCCATGGACAGAGCCTTAGATTGCTCTGGACGGCCTGGAGACATTTGCTTATCTAGGGACCTCTATGGAAGAAGTCTGTTAGCCTGGGAAGCCAGAGAGCTCTGTGAGAGAAAGATCTGGATTGTTCAGCCTCCGCCCTCCTTCACATTCCTTCCCTTCATCTAGAACTCTAGAGAATCAAGCAGTCCAAAGTCATGGTTACATAATCTGCTGCCTTCATCTTAATCTTTATTACTAGAATAATCTGAATCCTGATCCCTATATTAATTGTTCTGAACCCTAAACCCTGGACTATGAAATGCTGAATCTGGAGTTACTATAGAATGAATGAGAAAAGCATTTATTAAGTACTTATTATATGTGGTAAGCACTGTACTATTTGCTGAGGACACACATCCAAAAAAGAAAATAGTTTCTGCCCTAAGGAAATTAGATTCTAATTAAGGGAGCAGAAATATAAAGAGGAGTGGTAGCCAGGGAGGGATATTTTGGTTTGGAAAGGTATAGGGATGATGAATGGAGCTAAAGGAGAAAAGACTGCCATACTCTTCCAGTTACAATGGCAGTACTGACTTAAGCATGGTTCCAGAACTGTAAGGAGATGTTACATCGTGTGGTAAGGCAGCAGAGAATCTTGTGGTCCTCACCAGTCCATAGAACTTGCTTTAAAATGAAGGCATGCAATTGTGATTTCCACTGTTGTAGCATGATAGATGAACAAAGCCTATGAGCACTTCCTTGATTCCAACTTTTTAGACTTTTGTCTTTTTTAGAAAACCTATGAAGAACTGTTTTCCTTCTTAAAAATTCATGTTTTCTAAAGTAACATTCATCACCATATCTTTTTTTTTAACTTGCCTTTCAATGTAGTAAGCAGGAAATAGTTGTACACAAAGGAAAGATGTCAATTTGACAGGAAAAAAAATGATGATTTTCACTTTCTTTATCAAAGTTGAATCTGGGCTACAAAAAGGTCTCTTATAAGGGTCTTTTAAATATGCCACAACCAGGTAAGTCCTGATATATTCTTCAGCTTCTGAAGTCTTCCAAAGGTGTTTATCTGATAAATAGGCTTGTAAAACTTCTCATTGATAAAGCTGTACTTTGATGGAATGGGCCTCTTTTAATTTGAATTTGTAGAACTCTCAAAAATAAGTCAGGTATATTGAGCTTAGTAGATCACAAGTTTTCTAAGCTTCATCTTTCACCATACTGTAATAACACGATTATAAAGTTCCTTTGGAAGACCTGTCTCACCATCTCTCATGTCTGTGAAACTAGAACTTCACCTAATTACAGCCATGAGAAGTATATGATGTGTTTTCTGGATTTAATCATCAGCAGTTTTTGGGTGAGCTTATGCAACCTAATTAAAAAGAACTTTAGACAGCAGAAGAGACAGTGAGAGTGGAAGAAAACTGTAGCCTAAGTCCTTATTGGCAGAAGCCATTTAAAAGAGTTTTCATTTTCATCAAATAATTTACACTAGTTTATACATTTCCCACATGTTTTCCATAAAAAAAAAACCCAAAAACATGACTTCCTAGGTGGAGTGAGGTTGGAAGTTGTAAGATTTTTGTATCAGACTGCTGTTATGCTAAGCAGAAACACACATACAGGTACCTAGTTAAAATTATGACAATTCCCAAACCTCTGCTTTTCATTTCCCTACCCACCTCAGTCTAGAACATGGTATATCACATTGGTTGCCTCACAAGAACATGTTATATACAAAGTTGGGTGATGATATAGCTCTTATGGCATAATGAAAAATTTGGGCCAGTAGAATCAAAGCCCTGCAGATTCTAACCAAGGGAAGGGATTATCACACACACACACACACACACACACACACACACACACACACACACAGACATAGACGTATATACACATGCATTCACACTCACACCCTCCTTTAAAAATGCATAACAACAATCTCTCCCCAAACCCTTTGTGTCTGGTTTAGTCATTCCCAAAGGAAGCAAATTCATAATGCATTAATTGCCATCAATTAAGAAGGTCATATTTAATACTCATGATGGGATTTTGGTCTCACTACAATTCATTGGACTTCCTTAGTGGGAGGGAAAAAAAAGATGTCTTCTGTAGTCACTATATACATTTCCACAGCTACGACAGCCAGAAAACAAAAACATAAACAAACCCCAAACCCCAGACTATCTCCTCTAAATTGGTGCTCTTTGCAATATTACCTGCTGTGGTCTGAAGCAGACTGGCAACCTTTTTGAATTAGTCAAACTGTCCCAGCTCTGAGCTTAACTCATTTGTGGATATAATTTTCTTATGAACTCTCCCTGCTGAACATCCAAGTCTCCTCTGTGAGCTGTGTGGATGTAGGATGTGCCCCACAGCCACTCTGAGGGGGATTTCATTTTGAAATTCTGTGGGGTCTTTTGCTGTGGTAGTTCAAGTGTCTTCTTTAAACATGAAAGCAGACAGAGAGAGCTAAGATTGTGAAGGGATGCTGCTGAATCATGCATAGCCACAATCTTCCTCACAGAAAAAGGAAAGGCCCAGGAGAGAGCTTTTTATACAACTCACATATCCTGCAGGTTTGGGGGAGGGGACAAAATAGATTGTCGAGGAAAAGGAATGAGAAGGGCCGGTTATGAGTGAAATTCTGAATTATCAAGTTCAGGAAAATAGACACCACACAATCAGCAGCCTGTGAAAGGTAAGGAATAGGAAAGAAGCCCACTGTGCTTAGAAAACTATTGTGTAAAAAGGGGAGGGATGAAACCATTCCACACCCTTTTAGTTCTGATAACCTTAACTAGTTAAGAACATGCTTTGTTCACTCAATCAAAAGACTTTAGACTATGTGTGAAACATCTTTGAAAAGTATTTGATGTGAAATGATGCCTGTAAAAAGAGGTCAGTTTCAATTGGTTGTGAGATTTCATTATGCCCTCTGGGTAATGTATAAAAGCATCCCCTTCACTGGGATGGGAAGAACTGAGCAGAGTATGAAGTTTTAACTGAAACCCCTGAGAAAGAACTACCCAGAAGGGAAGGGGAGGCCTCCCCTTTGGCCTTGGCCAAGTCTCTGTCTCCTTCCCATTTGGCCAGAGGAGGACCTCTTTGGACCTTTCTTTCCCTTCCCATCAGTGTCCTAAATGGTGTCCATAGATCAGCTGGGAAGAGTGTTTGCATGGGGGCAAAAGACAGGCAGAGAAAATCTGCCATATTTGAGGGGGGATGAGTTACCCCTCTTCCACATCTGCTTTCTAAACTTGAGCCCACTTTCCCCTAGGCTTCATGTGAACTTGTGGGAGAGTACAAAGCCTTTGTGGGAATATTTTGTACTAATTATTCTTACTGTATCACCTTATAAATACCCCTTCTAAAAGCTATTTAAAGCTGGCTAATTGATTATCAAGTGATAATCTTAGGTAATAGCACATTGGTGGAGGCTTAGGACAATGACATTAGAAGATTATTCTTGACCTTGGGGAAGAAGGAAGTTGAAGGAGAGACAGACATATTTTAAAAAATATGACAGAAGAAATTTCTTATCCCTGAGGAAGGGTTGTTTTTAAGAACATACTCCTTACCCCATATTTTTGCTGCTAAATGTCAACTCAGCATCTTATTCCTCCAAAACTGTTCTTTCATCCCTTCTCCATTGCTCCTTAAAGGTTCCTTTACCACCTACCTCAGCCAAGAGCCAAGAGGTTACCTCAAAACCCTGAAGGAGTATATCTTTGAAGACTACATTGACTTGAACAATTGGTATTGGGGCTGCTTTCTCAAATGAGTGGCAAATCTATCATAGAGGACTTCTGGTGGATCTGGCAGTGAACTTTAGGTGAGAGGAAGCCCAGTGCAACTCTTAAACTGGCTGCCTTCCAGGAGAATGGGATCATTAAAAAAATAGTTACTTTTGACCTTCAAGGTTTACTCCTACAGGGGTGGGGAACCAGTGACCTCGAGGCAACGTGTAGCTCTCCAGGTCCTCAAGTATGGCCCTTAGAGTCAATGGGCCACACTTGAGTATCTAGAGTGCCACATGTGGCCTTGAGGCCACCAGTTCCCTACCCCTGAATGGTGAGGAGGACATGTTGCCAGTCTAGCTCTGGAAACTCAATATATTCATGAGAGTAGGAGTTGGGATAAGAATACGTCCAGAACTTATATGGGCTATAAGTATTTGCTATTGGTATACTCTGATTTCCATTCAGGAATCATTATCCTCCTAAGAATATAACTAGGAGAAAAGTGCTAAGGGAATGTGAGATTCAGCTGTAGGACTTAGACAGAAGAGGACTAAAGAATTAAGTCTAAAACCTATGCACATAGTCCCCGATCCCCTTTGCTAAGCACCTTGACAAGGAACCTGATCATATGATATCCACTGTGGGAAGCTGATAATAAAATCTGAAGGCTCAGTAAATTCTGGGCTTGAATTGAGTTTTATAAACTTGGAACTCTGAAACCTCTAAAATAATTTCTTCTTTCATCAAATACTCAGATCTCAGAGATACGACATGATGAAGGCAATAAGGTACCCTGGAAAGAGCCCTATAATTAGAGACAGAGAATCTGGATTCAAATCCTGAGACTTAGTTACCTTATCTGTTAAATGAGGGAGTTGAACTGGATAGTTTCTGAGGTCCCAGCAATGGTGACACAAAGAAAGGCAAAAAGAATTCTTACTCTTAAGGAGGCACTTTATAGCAAACCAGACAGCTCACTGAAAAATATAGTTTTTCAACAATTCAAAAGGAGAGAAAGTGTAAGAAAAAAAAATTTAAAACACTGTTAAAAATGAGGTTAGAGATCAAAAGTGCTCATACTTTGGCAATAATCTTGCTAGCTCAGTATTTCTAATTTGCTAGCAGCCTGTGTTTTCTATCTTACATAATAAGTACAAGTTAGCCTGGCTTAAGAGGTTAAGCCAGACACCTGGAACCACCAGCAGTTGCGAGTTTTCCTCCTTCACTCCTGTCTTCTCTTAGGAGGCAGCTAAGTGGTCTGGTTGATAGAGAGCTGGACCCAGAGTCAGGAAGATTTGAGTTCAAATACAGCCTCAGAAATTTTCTAGCTGTGTGACCCTGGGCATGCCACTTAACCTTTGAATAGTAACTGCCTCACAGAGTTGTGAGGATCAAATGAAATACTATTTGTAAGGGGCTTAGCATTTTGCCTGGCACATAGTAGGTGCTTAATAAATGATTATTCCTTCATTACAGCACAGAGAAAGTAGTTTGGGTAAAAGGCAAAAATTTCTAAAACACGTAAGGTATATTTAATTTGAGGGAAGAATTGTTTTTAACCCTAAAATGTCATCATACACAATACTAATAACATCTCATATGTATATAGCAACTTAAGGTCCCTAAGATCCTTTGTATACATTATTTTACTTGTTCCTCACAATAACCTTATGAGGTAAGTATGATTAATTAGTTCCACTTTATTCAGTTTTTTTTTTTTTTTGCAGTTGTGTCTGACTCTCTGTGACTCTATTTGGGATTTTCTTGACAAAATATACTAGAGTAGTTGGCCATTTTCTTCTCCAGCTCATTTTACAGATGAGGAATCTGAGGCAGAGTTAAATGACTTATCCAAGGTCATACAGCTAGTTGGTGTCTGAGGCTGGATTTGAACTTGGGTCCTTCTGACTCCAGGGCTAGCAGCACTCTTATCTGACCATCTTAGCTGACCATTCCCACTTTAAAGGTGAAGAAAGTGAAGCTAAAAGAGGTTAAGTGATTTGACCAATGTCATAAATGGAATTTGAACTCAGGATTTCCTCACTTCAAGACCAGTACACCATCTACCATGAGCCAGAATAAACCACAGGATCCTAGATTGAAAGTTGGAAGGACCATTTAAGGCCATTTAGTTCAACCCCTCATTTTACAGATGAGGAGACTGAGGCCAAGAAAATTTAAGTGATTTGGCCAAAGTTACAAGGGTGGGATTCAAACCCAAGGCCTCTGACTCCAAATCCAATGCTCTTTGCATTATACCACACCTCCTCTCTAGAGAATAGCTCTCATGCTTCCCAAGGCTAGTATTTCCATTAGAGAAAAGAAGACGTGTGTAGTTTGAATCAAGTTATTTCTTTTTCATGTGAAAACCTCAAACCAAGTGTTGAAAATTTTTGTTTTTTTGTCTTGTTTTCTGAATAATTTAGTCCTAATGTCTATTTGGGCAGATACATGGCATGGTGAATGGAGTCTGTTAAGTCTGAAAGACGCTTTTCCCCACCACTTTTTTTGGGGGGGGGCAATTGGGGTTAAGTGACTTGCCCAAGGTCACACAGCTAGTAAGTGTTAAATGTCTGAGGCTGGATTTGAACTCAGGTCCTCCTGACTCCAGGGCTGGTGCTCTATTCACTGTGCCACCTAGCTGCCCCAGAAAGACTCTTCTTCCTACTTAAAATCTGGCCTAAGACACTCACTAGCTATGTGACCCTGGACAAGTCACTTTATCTTGTTTTGTCTCAGTTTCCTCCTATGTAAAATAAGCTGGAGAAGGAAATGACAAACCACTTTAGGATCTTTGCCAAGAAAACCCCAAAGTCCAGACATGACTGAAAATGACTGAACAAAAATAATCTCTACTTGATTAATCTCATTTCAAGGCAATGATAAAAAGGTTTTTTTCCACTTCCCACTTTGAGATTTTTTTCATACAATAGATACATTCTTCGTTTTGCACAAGGTCAGATTTGCTATCTTTTACCTGATGATAATGGAACTGAGGAAAGGTAAAGTTAAAATACAAGCTATTCTGTTTCTAAGGGAGTACAGATCAAGTACTTACAGCTGGAGAAAGAATCCAGGTGGGAGTGATCTAATAGCTGGGTGAAATGAGGAAGCTGAGAAAAAAGCACTGGTGATACAAGTATCATATTAATGAATTGATGAAGGGACAGACATTATAGCCGACAAAGGGCTGGAGTTACCAGGGTAAAAGCCCAGGAAAGTAACTACTTAATTCTTGACCTCTCAGAGGCCTTTTCGTTTTCAATGAAAGGCTACATTGTTCACAGGAGCCCTGGGGCCTGAAAATTATTGCTGGGATATCTGAGATTCTTAATGAAAATATCAGAAAGCCTGGAGGCTCTTGGACAGTAATGTGAATTTTAATGGTGAAAGTTTCACAACTGGGACCTTTACTTTTCTTTGCAATTTTAAAAACGTCTAAATTTTTGGAGGAGTTATATTTCAATTTAAAAGTAATAGTTGTTTAGTCATGCCCGACTCTTGCCAAGCCCATTTAGGGTTTTTCTTGGTGAAGATACTGGAGTGGTTCACCATTTTTTTCTCCAGTTCATTTTATATAAGAGGAAATTGAGGCAAACAGGCTTAAGTGACTTGTCCAGGGTCACATAGCTAGTAAGTGTCTGAGACCGGATTTGAACTGAGGAAGATGAGTCTTCCTGACTTCAGGCAGGGTGCTCTATAGCCTGTGTCACCTAGCTGCCCTTTGAGAGTACCTTCCTTTTAACACTTGTATCTTGTACATATAATTGTTTGCATGTCGTCTCATTAGAATGTAAGCACCTTGAGGGTAGGGCCTATATTTCTGCCTTTCTTTGCATCCATAGTTCTTATCACAGAACCACTTGGGTCACATGAGAGATACTTAAGAAATTGGTGATTAAACTGACTGATTTGAAGGTGACAAAAATTTAAGTTCACTTAACATTATTGGTCTTTAAGACAACCCACCTGCTATTGAAACTTAATAACTGAATGGAAAAACCCACATGTAACTGAATCTTGGTCAGGGTCCAATTTTGTGGGTCCAATTTCTAAAAGTATGCTGTCATTTGGGCAAGGCTGCTAAAAGAGGGTTAAAATTAGGAGCACAGCCTAATTAAGCCTGATTTATTAAGTTCTATTTCTGCTTTTGTAGTAATAATTAAATAGATTGTAAGCTCCTTGAGGTCGAAGGATATGTCTAATTTATTTTTGCATTTCCCAGATGGACTATGGTGCTTTTTGTATGGCAGGCATTCAATACATATTTGTTGAATGGATAAATAAAAGACATATTTTAACTTCTGGAAAAACAGAAATTATGGAGGATTTACTTATTGTCTAAGTTATCCATGTCCTCTGTGTTATTTGCTGTTTTTTAGGGTCAATTAAAAAATCCTTTCCTTTTAACTAAGAATTTTGGCTCTTTGTTACTGTTGCATGGTTGACTTTCTAGGGCCATCTATGTATACAGCTGTTGTTTGAACAGCGTAATGTATGGAGTCATTATGCCAGTTTTTCCAGGATCCACATACAAACCAGAAATGGAAGTAGGTTTTATGTGTGTATGTACTATCTTCCCAATGTGATAGTAGGTCCCCTGAAAGAAATTCTTATATAGTTCTTTATACATTTTCTCACATTTCTCTCCCTCAAACTCTGTTGAGTGCTTAACCTGGAGTCTGAAAGACCTGAGTTTAAATTTGACCTCAGGTTACTTGCTAGTTGTGTGACCTTGGGCAAGTCACTTAACTGCTGACTGCCTCAGTTTCTCCTTCTGTAAATTGGGGATAATATCTCCCAGGGTTTCTGTAAGGATAAAGGGTGATTTTATTCAGTCATGTCAGTCCAGTGGACAGCTGGAAAACAATAAAACAACCAAATAAAATCCTTAATAGTTTGTTTAAATCTTTGATAAATAATATTAGCTAGTATGTATATAGAGCTTTAAGGTTTGCAAATTACTTTATAATATTATTCCATTTTATCCTTATCATTAAGGAAATTGGTCTCTAGTTTCCTTTCTTTTTTTCTCTCCCTTTTTCTCTTTTATGTGAGATAATTTTCTCCATTCTTCCTTTCTCTTTCCCCCTTCTCCTAAGGTATTACTTTGTCTCACCAATACATATTTTTTTAATATCATCCCAATGTAATTGACTTACTCCTGTGTCATCTGTCTACATAAAATCTTTCTATGCCCTAGTAATTATAGTTATTAGAAGTTACATACATCATCTTCCCATAGTGAAATGTAAGCTGTTGTGACTTCATTGTTTTCTTTTGAGTTTGTGTCTTGATCTTCCCTATCACCATAGTAGTTTTTTTATAGTCAAGTTCTTTTGTTGTTGTTTGCTTATATTCCATCCTATTTCTTGATTCTATTAACACTGGACTCTGTTCCCAGAATGGAGAGAGTGGGCCACTCTCTTAAACTTCAGTTTTTTCCCCCAATACTATTTCCAGAGCTATCTCTGGGTGTTTGGAAATTTTCAGTGCTTCCTAGGTAGTGGGATCTTGGGAAAGGTGTGGCCACAATTCTCCTGGTCCTTATCTAAGAAGGGTCCTTGATCCCTTGGCATTGCAATCAGTATTTCTTATCAGGGTCCCTACTCCCTTAGGACTGGATATGATATTATACCTAAGGTCCCATGATCCCTTGTTAGTGAAACTGATACTGATCTTCAGGGTTCCTGTTTCCATGTAACAGAATTATTTCTCTCTGTCTTTGAACTGTGACCCAAAAGTATATACACATATGTGTATATATGAAAGTATATATACATATATAATATATAAATATATATACACACGTGTGTGTGTGTGTGTGTGTGTGTGTGTGTGTGTGTGTGTGTGTGTGTGTGTGTGTATGAAATCTGAGGCTGAGAGCCTGGGGTCAGGCAGGGTAGGGAAGCTGTAGTCTAAAGCTCCTTGACCTTGACCTACAATGAACTCAGGTCAAAAAAAAAAATGGAAGTGAAAACAGCTAACTAAACACAGAACTACCAGTGTGATATGGCAGCCAAAAACACTAAAGCAATTTTAAGTTACATTTCAGTGAGTCCTAGCTTCCAAAAATAAGGAGATAGTTGTAGATCTTGGTGTACTCTGTATACATAATAGATAGAGTGATAGATTTGGAGAGATGGAGGCCTGGATTCAAATACTGCTCTTGACCTTTCCTAGATGTGTGATCCTGGGCATGTCACTTAACTTTTCTGAGCCTTGGTTTCCTCCTCTATAAAATGAAGGCATCAAACGAGATGGTCTCTAAGGTCATTTCCAGTTCTAAATCCATGATGCTATGAAGTAGGCTCTCTCCATAAATGAGTTACATTTTATTTACACTACTCCTAAATGTTAAGTAGTCAATTAAGCCTCTGTTTGAAGACCACCAATGAAGGGCAACCCATAACCTCCCAGGGTAACCCATTCCACTCTGAAAAGTTCTAACAGGAAAAATTTCCAGATATTGGGTCTAAATTTACCTTCTGATCTTTTCTATCCATTGTTCCTGTTAGCTCTGAGACTAAAGAAAACAGTTCTAACCCATTTCCCACATGACAACTCATAAAACACTTGAATATAACTATCATCTTCCCTCTGAGTCTTCTCTTCCCAGTGCTAAACATCCCCAGTTCCTTCTAACGACCAATCTGTCCATGTGGCATGGATGTAAAGCCATTCCCCATCCTCGCTGCCCTCCATCTTGTCAATTGTCTTCTTCTGGTGGTGCTCAGATTGACCACTACTCCAGATGTGTTTGACCAGAGCAGAGTATAAAAGAACTACTCTCTTTTCATTTCTGGAATCTCAAAATGGCATTCCATGTTTTTGGCTTCTATAGTACATTGGCATTTGTATTTAGTGAGCTGCTTTTACTTGCATTTTTTTCACTTGAGTTTACTAATTGTAGAAAATAGGGTCAAGAAGCTTTGTTATACCACAACTTCCTTATTCTGACTGACATCAGGCTCCCTAGATCTCATGTAAAATTTCTAGCTTACACTAAGCTAGACTTAAGGGGACTTCTTTGGAATGGTAACTTCTAATAATTAAAATACACCCCCAAACTGAATAGGTTCCTTAGGACAGAATGAATTTCTAAACACTAGGTCTGGCTACCCATTTGTAGGGAGTTTTGCATAAGGGATTTCTTCCTATCCAAGTAGAGGTCAGAGCAGATTACTTCTCAAGTCTCTTCCAGCTCAGAAAATCTAGGATTCTAAGGCATTATGCTTGGTTCTGGCAGTGCAAAGACAAAAAGCAACTCGGCCAGGGGAGGCTAGGTGGTGCAGGGAGTAGAGCGCCGGCCTTGGAGTCAGGAGGACCTGAGTTCGGATCCAGCCTCAGACACTTAACACACACACACACACACACACACACACACACACACACACACACACACAACTAGCTGCGTGACCTTGGGCAAGAACCCCAATTGCCTTCCAAAAAGAAGAAAAAAATACTCAACCTTTCCTTGCCCTCAAGGAATTTACAATCTAATGGAGGGAATAATATGGGCATATAATGATAATTTCTGCAACCACTTCCATTGCTCATATTATCCCTCTCCATCTGCTGAAGGTAGTAGGTAGATGCCTCTACTCCAACTCATTTGCCAGCTGTGTGACCTGAGACAAAGCACTTCTCTGGCCCTATCTTCTTTTATGGGCAACTAGGAGGTACAGTGGATAGAGTGCCAGGCCTGGAGTCAGGAAGACAAAGCTTTCTGAGTTCAAATTCGGCATCAGATACCTACTAGCTGTATGATCTTGGGCAAATCACTTAACCCTGTTTGCCTCAGTTTCCTCATCTGTAAAATGAGAAGGAAATGGCAAACCACATCAATTTCTTTGCTAAGAAAATCCCTAAATGGGGTCATGAAGAGTCGTACGAGACTGAAAATGACTAAACAACAGCAATCTTCTTTTAAAAAAGAGGGAGTTAGGTAGGATCATTTCAATGACCCTTTCCAGTTTGAAAATTTTATGATTTTAAGGTCCTCAGGATTACAAAAACCTGGAGATGATCTAGCTTAGAATAGGTGGGATAGTTAATGAAACTGAAGAAACATTAAAAATAGCATCTGTCTGCATTGAACCTTTAGTAACTGTTCTAAGCTTGCCTTCTCTTTTCTTTAAAGATATATTCAGAAAATTTCTGGGTTCTGCATGACTTCTATGAAAAAGAACACAAATCTTGATCTAGCAACTGTTCCTAATTGCATAGGTTTCTGACCATGGAACATTCTTCCCAATTTACTTGACTAGGTAAGGCTGGGTCCTTTGGAATATACAAGGTTCTATGCTCTTGTGCATATCCTCTCACTTAATCTCCATTGAAATCTGGATTATCTGTGAGGCTTTTAGGCACATCACTTAATTGCACCAGCTATGGCACTACATAGTATCTTTCATTTTGTGCTTTAAATAGTTGTTTCTCCCTCCTCTGCTATTCCATAATTGGAAAGGGAACTTTCAACATTCTTTCAATAAAGTCTTTTCCTTGAAAGAAAAATAATTTTTTTCTATTCTCACTCTGTTCTCTCTTTATCAGCAGTCTCATTGGCTTTCATTATTTCACTTATTATTTCTATGAGGATAATACCCAGATATTCACCCTTTATCTCATTCTTTAATTTCAATCTCATGCTACCAGCTGCTTCTAGATATTCTTCCTGGATGTCCAGACCATCAATATCTCAAACTCAATATGTGCAAAATGAAACTCATTATCTTCCTTCCTATATGTGCAATGGTCCCTAATTTCCTTATTACTATTGAGGATACTTCTATTCTCCCTAGGTTTATAAGTGACTGCCTAGGTTCAGAGGTGACCACCAGTCACCTAAAAGCATAAGTAACCTCAATGTTACCCTAGCTTGACTAAAAAACTCGCCAAAACCCTTATGGCCCACATACAGTTTCCAAACCCTGGTGATTTTACTTCCAAAATATTTCCCAATCTGTTCCCTTCTCTACTCTCACACAAACTCCTAATTGACCTTGATCATCTTTTGCCTGGAATGCTATAATAGGCTTCCTAATTGATTTTTCTGCTTTCAGTCCCTCTGCTTTTCAATCATTCTCTGTAGGAGTTGTGTCAAACTCATATAGAAATGGGAGCAAGTAAATGTTATGTAAAGATCCCTGCACTCTGCATATTGAGTTAGAAAACCACAAATTAACATTATCTATGTTTTATTACATTTTTATTTATTAGGTTAAATATGTCCTAATTGCATTTTGATCTCATTCAGACACAACCTGAGAGTGTTGCAGGCTGTAGTACAAATACCCTGCACTTGACACATCTACTCTCTGTGGTTTCCAACATAATCTTCCTGAGATACATATTTGAACATGGCACTGACTTAGAAATCTTCAATGGGTCTCTATTGTCTCTAGGAAAAATACAAAATTTCTCAAATATATAAATTCCTCAATTCATATGTCCAAACTACTGTTCCAGGATTATTCCATCTTATTTTTCCTTCTTCATGTTTTCTGCACTATGAGTTGTCACCATAACTTAGCATTCTATCTCCTAACTCCATGTATTTGTGAGAGTTCTCCCTCATCCAGGTCTGTGACTCACTCCTTCCTCCACCTTTACATCTTACCCTCCTTTAAGACATAGTGTGCTGAATCCTGTTTGGAGCCTTTCCAGATCTCCCTAGTTTTTAGTACACTTTCTCTTCCCTATTATCTTATTTTTAGTTAATAGTATACATGCTATGTTCATCCAATAGAATATAAGTTTCTTTCTTTCTTTTTTTTTTTTTTTGGAGGGCAATTGGGGTTAAGTAGCTTGCCCAAGGTCACACGGCTAGGTTTTTGTTTGTGTGTGTTAAATGTCTGAGGCCGGATCCGAACTCAGGTCCTTCTGACTCCAGGGCTGGCGCTCTACTCACTGCGCCACCTAGAACATAAGTTTCTTGAAGGCAGGGTAGGTTCATATTTATTTTTGCATCACCATCACTTAATGTAGGGTCTTAAACATAACGAGAATGTAATCAGGTTTATTAAATTGAGTTGGATTGAATAAATAAATAAGAAATGCAAAGCAGTTTCCCAATTCCTGGCCTCCAAATACTTTCATATGTTTATTTTTGTTTTTTCAGTCTTGTAATTTATTGGAACATGATCACTTTCATCTGTCATTCAAAATAGGGCTCTCATACTTCACAGAACTCTGGGTTTGGAGAACTGTTTTCTATTCATTTAATAGACATGACCTTTATCCTTTCTCTAGTTGGTTGATCATCATGGGCAACTTCCTCATTAACACTAATAATTCTAGGGAAGGGAAGGAAATTCTAGGGAAGGAAAAATGCAGAGACTTAATGAAGGCTATTTGCTAATTGGGTTTGTCAGGGCCTTCACTGAAGCCAAGCAAACTGAAAGAAATCAGAGGGCATTTAGCCCAAATTTGAAAGAAAAAATGGAGAATTAGTGTGTCAAGCAGTAATGCCTTCTGTGGAAGATAGATTACTAGGGCATAATCTTGCATTACCACTGCACAGCAGATAACTTCTCTGGGCTGCATCAGGTCACAATGATGTCCTAAGCTAGAATGAAAACAATCACAAGGCTACTGTATCTGCATGTGTGTCTTGTGCTGTATGGCATTCAAGGAGAAATAGAAGAACAGGGTAGTCTTCTTGGTCTATTGGCATCTCTCCATTATTGCCAAAAGAAGAGACAGCACCAACATTGAAATTGATCTTTCCTTAGTTCCACAATAACTATGTGAATCTGGGCAAATCACAAGGATCCCAGATCTGGAACTGGAAGGTATCTCAGAGGCCATATAATCCAACAGGTGAAAAAATGAGGTTCCGGGAGATTAGGTAGAAGTAAACCTCCAAGGCAGAATTCAAATTCAGGTCCTATGACTCTAGAATCAATGTTCCTTTCACTATACCTCAATTTCTTCATCTACAAAGTGGGGATAATAACAGCAGCTACCTCAGATGATATTGGTGGGGATCAAAGAAACAGTACATGTCAAGTGCTCTGCAAAATTTAAAGCAATATATGCATCTCAATTATTATTACTATAGAAACTTCCCCCAAAGCTAACACTATATTAGTGTGTCATTGCCTATAGCAAGCACTTCATAAGTAATGAATGAATGACTAAGATAAACTTCAATATCAGATTGTTTGCCTTCTCAGAGAGAGGATAGGGAGGGAGGAAGGAGAGAATTTGGATTAAAAAAAAAAGAATGTTAAAGTGTTTGTTTACATATAATTAAGAAAAGTGCCTTAAAAAAAGACTTCAATTAGGGGAAAGAGCACTATATTAAGAGTTGGGAGACCTAGATCATAGGAAAATAGATTAGGACTTGAAATGGAATTTAGAGGTCATCTGGCCTAAGCCCCTTCTTTTTATATATGAGGAAAATGAAGCACAGAGATGTCAATGTTACACAGGGAGTGCCTCAGTTTCTAAATCTGAAAAATGAGGGAATTAGAGAAGATGATCCTTATATGTACTCTCCAGGTTTTGATTCTACATGCACTTGTCAAAGCAATCAGTTCAGTGGTGATAAGGCTTTTTTGCTATTGCCTTTCAAATCTGTGAGCTGTTTATTTGGCATATCTCCTCTTCTGGCAGAATCACAAAGAAATTTGTGAATCTGCATGATAAGATGCTAGAGGAGAGAGGGTTGTTTTGGCTCAATTTACGTCTCCAAATTGGCTGAAAGAGGAGCAACATCCTAATTTCCAGCATTCCCCACTACCATAAAAGTTTTCTTCAGTTTACACAGAGTTGGGTCTAACTCTTGAGATCCTTCAGGAGGTAATAATGATTTTCTCCCTGGATTTTATGCTGTGGTACAAAACTCCTATTTATTGCCTTCATAATCCAAAGTGGGTGATGTTGCTTCTGCTTCAGGTATCACTCTTCTGCCCTCCCTAGAGTTCTTAATTGTAACCGTCTGTGCTGACTAATTACCATTCTTTCCTTACTCAATTTCTATCTGTGGAGAAAAATAATTGGCTATGTGTTTGAATAATAAATTCTATGTCACCAATTCTTTTTTTTTCTCTTATATTAAAGGCAACATTTCTGGAAGTCAAAATTGTGACACATTGAAATCTCAAGAAAACTAAGAGGCAAATCTAATCAATTTTGTATATGTTGTAGTATATGTTGTTAAGTTAGAGCCATGAAAAAGGAAAGTCTATCAAATATGAAAAGTCTTCTAAAGGGGAGGGACTAGTTCAATTAATTAATCAATAAGTGATAAAATTCTCTCATTATATGTATTTTTAAGCACTAAATTAATTCGAATTACAAGAAGAAATGAGGAACATCTTCCTATCATTTTGACTATATTAATTTGGAATATGTAAAATATGGAAAAAGGCAGTTAATAAATTAGCTAATAAGAATTTAATGAGTGCCTACTATGCACCAGGAAGAAGGTATATTAAAAAAAAGGCAAAAACATAATCTCTGCCCTCAGAGTTCATTTTCTAATTTACCTTTGCTAAGCCAACCCTTTTGCATAGTGCAAAATAATAAGAGAAAAGCAATCACAAGAGGAATATTTATGTGGATAAACTTTTTTCTACAACTTCAAGAAAGTTAAGAGCATTTTCTACACTCTAATGGATTTAAAAAAAAAATCTCATCCATATGAATAGACTCTCCAGTATGGGAGACTACAACTCAGCCAGACCTGCCCATCCTCTGCCTCTGCCCCTCTTATCCAAGTCATCCATAAATTCACAATTAGGCAGTCTATCTAACATGCTGGACCCATCTTCATGTTCTCCTGACTTAAAGAGGGTAGGGGGATTTTTTGTTGTTATGCCATTTTTCAGTCATGTCCAACTCTTTATGACCCCATTTTGGGTTTTCTTGGCAAAGACACTGGAGTGGTTCTCCATTTCTTTCTCCAGCTCATTTTATAGATGAGGAACTGGGGCAAATAGTGAAGTGACTCGTCCTGGGTCACACAGCTAGTAAGTGTCTGAGGCCAGATTTGAACTCAGGAAGATGAGGCATCCTGACTCCAGGTCCAGCACTCTATCTACATCACCTCTCATACAAGCAGCACATATACTAATTACAAATCACCCTAATTTAAGGATTGGTAGAGTTCCCCAAACAACTATTAGAAAGAGTGAATTGCTAACTTATTTATTGCTTCATTTGAGTTCAAGTAAAAGAACTGTATTTCTTCCCAAAATTCAAACTTTTTGACTAGTTTAGACAGTATTTTCTGTTCAATTCAATTTTTCTCATCTTATAGATGAAGAGCATAGTAGAGTAAAGCAAAGAGCATTGTAATTGGAGGCAGAGGACCTAGATTTGGATTCTTACCCTATCACTAAGCTTGTGTGTCCTTGGGCTTCATCCTTTAAAATCCCATAATAAAATCATTATCTTCCAGAAGGGTCTTAGGAGTATCTGTAATATGAGGGGGTTAGACAAGATGACCTCTAAGGTCCTCTCCATCTAAGTCTGTTATCCTGTAATTAAGTCTAAATCTTTGCTACTATGAATTAAATAAATTTTATTAAACACTATTTGTGAAGTATCCTGATGGTCAATGAAGAAATAAATTCTAAAACAAAAGCAGTCCTCCTGCCCAAGGGGCTTGTTGTTGGCTGTCCATTTCTGAAGAGGACCAATGACATCACAGGTGATGAGTTGACTTGTGTGTGAATTGGATTTACATGAGGCAGAGTTACAAAAAAGTCATTAGCCTCATGGAATGTTCCAGAGTCACTGAAGTCCAATGGTTGGACAAAAGTCAAGATGGCTGCCGATGCAGTGGATGACCTTGGTATCTTCAGTCTCTGAACAAGCTCTAATCACTTCACAGCACCTACTTCATCCACCTTCATGGCCATTAGAACAAATTGTTCTCATCCTCCCATTCTGCTAGGGAAAGTCTTCACCTAATTGGGGCAGACACCCATTCTAAAGTTTTTTACTTTAATTCACATGAAGCAATAAATAAGTTAGCAATTCAGGTGGGTAGTAATGATACAAAATGTTTACAGAAAGAGAGGCTTAGTGATATAGGGCTGATGGAGTTATAGATGAGATGAATATTGAGTTTTGTCCAATCCCTATAGAAGAGATCTAATATTCTACATTGGATACCAATGGGGTGCTACCTACTTTTCTTAAATACATATAATTTCTTACCAAAACCCCTAACACATTAAACACACAGAAGAGTAGATTTTTGAAAATGCTGATCAATATTAATCTTATCATACAAATATTATCATACTTGTCACAACAATCACATCAGACATATCTTGTAAAGTCAACTCTTTCTAGAAAGTTCGGCAAAGTCCTAAGTCACAAGAAGTGAGCATCCGCAAAAATGTTAATGATTGCAGTTTGCAAAACACTTTAATTAGACCTCATTTTTTGCATATAATTTTATACAAGGTCCAAGATTCAGAAACCAACCTATCACTGAAATTGGTCCAGAGTTCACATAAAGCATAGAAGATACAAGGTCATCTCTAATTTGCACTTCAATCCCAATTACACCTCTCACCACAGAATATTAATATGCTGGCTATGGAGGAGCTAACAGCTGAGGAGTAAATGATCAGTTTTTCTACCTGGCCAAAGACAGTTTTTGAATTTTATACATTAAATTGCACTTTCTGTAAAGGAAAGAGCATGAGATTTGGAGTCAGAAAACCTGGGTTCAAATCTCAACTCTGCCACTTTCTAATTGACTCTGGACTTTTTTCTAGGTTGAATGTCTTAAGGGACTATAGTTTTTTGTTTGTTTGCTTATTTTTTTCTGTATAATGCAAGCGTTGGCAATTCCAGAAGACCATTATGGGGCAGAATGAGATGTAATTTTTTTGGACACAGACAACACAAGAATTTGGGGATTTTTTTGACTGTGGATATTTGTTTAAAGGGTTTTGTTTTTCTTTTCTTTTCAGTGGGGGGATGTAGGAGCAAGAAAAAATAGATTTTTAAAAAATGAAAATTAAGTAAAATTAGATTAGAACAATTCGATAAAATAATTGTAATAACAAGTAGAATGTTGTTCACTGAAAATTAAATAAAAATAGAGACCAATCAGTGAAGCACATTAAGTATACAACTTAAAAACAAACAAATCTATTAAGTGGGAGGAAGAGAAAATAGCTCCTTGTTAATTTAAAAATAAAATTTAGTTTAGAAATAAATAGAAATAGTGGTTAGATGTCCTCTAAGTTGGTAATAAGTAATACATCTTAATAGAAATAAGAAAATAGAGATTCATCTCTTTTATTAAGGTCATCTAAGCTTATTTCTAATCAAACTTGAATGCAACACAGTGAAACATCTTAAGTTTTAGGAGAAACCCAGAAGTAAAAATAAATGTAATTTGTTTTAATAAGCTGCTTTTCAGGATACAATCAGATACAGGATGTGGCTGCTCTATTACCACCTATGTGAGTAAATGGTGGGGATGTGAAGCACGTGCAAAATAATGTGTATATGTTCAGTGTAAACATTACTGCTACTGCTCCAGAACAGTTTTAAAGTTCCATTGTACTATATTCTACAGGGAAGCTAGGTGATACAGTGCCCAGAGTGCCAGACCTGGAGTCTGGAAGATTCATCTTCCTGAGCTCAAATCTGACCTTGGAAACTTACTAGCTGGATGACCTTGAGCAAGTCACTTAACCCTGTTTGCCTCAGTTCCTTCATCTGTAAAATGAGTTAGAGAAGGAAATGGCAAACCACTCTAGTATCTTTGCCAAGAAAACTCCAAACAGGGTCATGAAGAGTCAGATATGACTGAAGTGACTGAACAATAACTGTATTCTAGGGGAGAATTTTTAAGAAATGCTAGATTAATTGTCAGAAGACTTGGCTTCTATCCTATCCTTTGTCACTTGCTCCCTGTGAGACCTTAGGCAAATCAATTAAACTCTATGCATCCCAGTTTTCTCATCAGTAAAAGGGAGAGCTGGACAAGCTGGCTCAGGGCCCTTCCCCCTCCCTTTCTTAGCATGGAAGGTCTCCCAACCTGAGAATAAAGCTTTGCTTGAAGTTTTTTTTTTTTAAAGCTCTGTAATATAGACTTCTAGCTAAAACAGAAAAGATTGAAAGCACACCTTCCTCCCGCAGAATTTATAGTGATTTTGTTCTGTAGTTACAGAGCAGTAGTTTACCTTTAACAAGCTCTGCCCTCCACCCCAAATCATTTCACATGCCATAGCTGTTATTGTTTTCGTCTTTCAAGAGTGGAAAAAGACCCTGAGCTCCTGAAGCAGGGTTATTCTTAAGACTGGTATCTAACTGACCTACCCTTCTTCCAGCACAGCCAACGTACTCTCCTTCTAAGATAAATGTAGGGGCTGAAAAATTTTGAAATGAATGCCCCGAACTGCTGAGTCAATATTGACTGCTATAGATTAGACACACTCTCTGAAACTTAACTGTATTTATTTCTCCACTAAACCAATCAATAGTTCTTTCTTTGAGGTTTGTTAGAAATAATTGTGGAATTTGGTATCTAGACCCACATTGCCCTCTGGGAAAAAAGAGAGGTGTCATTCCAAATGCAGGGGTGAAATCAAGGGGGAAGCAGGAGACCAGTATTCCCTTCTATGCGCTGAGAGTGACAAGTACCCTTTGCTTCCCGAAGAAAGCCTTTGTTTAGATGCTTAAATGCAATGCAAATTAGGCTGTTTGATGCTTACTTAGCAAGCTGTAAGAACTTGTTGGCAGACTTGTGGTGAAATTCAAGTTTCAGAGGTCTAAGTATCAACCTGTGGTTATAGAACTTCCAAGAATTATAAGGTAGCACCTTTCTGTCCCCTGTTGATATAATGCTTTGTTATTTTTAGACAAATTGGATAGTTGAGGTTTTGTCTGTGAGTGGCACCCTCAGTTTTTCTCTCCATAGACAGGGTTTGGCTCATCGCTTCATTTCTAAGTCAGGGTGGGGTTTTTTCCCTCTCTTGGGTGGGTGGGGGAAAGAACAGAAAGAGATCTAGTGATTGAGAAAAAGTATTCTTTTGGTCCTTTTACTATGTTCTGTACTTGAGCTAGGCAAATGATCATCTATATGGACTCACAGAAAAGTACTGTTAAGAGCTTACTACTCAGCACACTCATTGGATAGCTGTTTGGTCTAGCCATACCCCCTTTTTTGAGCTATGTGGATAGAATTAATGCATGTACCCAGATATACTGCTCTTCCAATTCAAGTCCCACAAATACATATGCTTATCAAATACCTGCTGTGTACCTGGTACATAATAGGCACTTAGTCAACGTTTATTGGATTGGATGTGCATAATAGCACTGTGTTAGAGAGAGCAAGGGACATAAAGAAAGATGGCACATAGGTTCTGTTCTTGATGAGCTTACAATTTAATGGGGAGAAGACACAGGTGTATTACTACTAAAGTAAAGATGGAAAAGGAAGAAGGAAATGATATGATAAACTGTTGACTGGATGAACTGTAGTACTGGTTTTTAATATAATCTTCCTGACCTTCTACAAGACTCTGAAAACTTGGTAAGAGCAATTTGAGGTGTGTGAGTAATGATCATCTTCCTAAATTCAAATCCAGCCTCAGACACTTACTAGCTATGTGACCCTGGGCAAGTCACTTAACCCTGTTTCCCTCAGTTTCCTCATCTGAAAAATGAACTGGAGAAGGAAATGTCAAACCAACTCCAGTACCTTTGTTAAAAACAAAACAAAACAAAACAAAACAGGGGTGGCTAGGTGGTGCAGTGAGTAGAGCGGTCGGCCCTGGAGTCAGAAGGACCTGAGTTCAGATCTGACCTCAGACACTTAATGCACACACAAACAAAAACCTAGCCGTGTGACCTTGGGCAGTTTACTTAACCCCTCCAAAAAGCAAAAAAAAAAAACAAAACAAAAACAAACCCAAACCAACAACAACAAAAAAAACAACAACACACTCAAATGGGATCATGGGGAGTTGGACATGACTGAAAAATGACTTAACAACTAAACAACAATGCACGATGAATGCTTGAACACTCTCTTGTACTTTCAGCTAACAATCATTCAGCTAGGTCTGTATTAGATGATGTTCAGTGATTATTGGTTGATTTTTTATTGCTTGACTGACTGATTCAACTCCTCCTAGAAATTCTTCCTGGTACTCTTGCTGCCACTATGCCATAGTTGCAGTTAATGCTGAAAAAAAAGATCACGGTGGCCCACTGGGGTGAATTCATATGCACACAAATAATTTAGCTACATTTCAAAATTGAGGAAATAAGTACAAGAGGGAATTTCTAGGTAGGGATGTGTGTGTGTGTATGTGTGTGTGTGTACACCAAGGAAGAATAATTACCATATAAAGCTGCAAAATTACCAACTTTGCGTCTTGGCAATGATGTTAGAGGTTATTTATTTCAACCTGTTCATTTTTACAGGTAAAACAATTGAGGCTTAAGAGGAGGAAATGAACTTGCCCAAAAGCAATTGGAAAGTATTAGAGAAGGGACCAGAATCTAGGATTATTAATTCCTCAACTATCAGATTTTTCCATTGTCATAACAGCGAGTAAGCCTGAGGAAGAAACTTAGAGACCACCTAGATAAACTGTCATACCACTAAGGCCCAGTGAAGTCATATCATTTACCCCAAATCACACAGCTAGCTGATGGCAGAACTGGGATTAGAATCAAGGTCTCCTGCTTTCTTTCTTTCTTTTTTTTTTTTTTTTGCTTTTTGGAGGGCAATTGGGGTTAAGTAACTTGCCCAAGGTCACACGGCTAGGTTTTTGTTTGTGTGTTAAGTGTCTGAGGCCGGATCAGAACTCAGGTACTTCTGACTTCAGGGCCGATGCTCTACTCACTGGGCCACCTAGCCGCCCCTCTCCTGCTTTCTAGCAAAAGCTAATTCAATGCAACTCACCATCCATTTAAGGGATTACCCTGTTCAAATCACTAATGCTGTTAGCGATTTAGCGATACAAGTTCTTCCCACCATGTGCATAGATCAGGAAATTTCAAAGTTGAGAGAGATCTCACAGGGCACTTCATCTCTACAACATTCACAACAAATGGTTTTCTAACCCTTACTCCAGTGATGAGAATTCACTACCCCCTGAAGCAACTCATTCCATTTCTGGACATTTTCAAATTGTTTGATGTCATTTTACTAACTGTGAACAAAATGACTGTGCATGTTGCAGAGTGGAGAGTAGAAGAGTGGGGATCTGGTGAAATGATGTCCTTTCTTTCCATCCCCTCTGCATATAGGTCATGCCTTTGTGATAGCTCTATCATTGAGTTATTACATTTTTTCTGTTATCACTTAGTAGTATAGCTCTCCCACATATTCTGATTAAGATTTCAGTCATCCTTGGGATGTCATGGCATTGCTGTTTTCTTCAGATCATATGATAAAAATTCTACACCTATGAGTTGCAGTGGGTATGCCAATTGGGTTTCTATGCTAAGTTTGACATTAATATGGGGAACCATGCATATTGGAGAGCCATTAAGTTGCCTAAGAAGAAAAAAGAGTGGTCCAGATCAGCAACAGAACAGGTTAAAATTCCCATGCCATAATTAGTGGGATTGGGTCTGTGAAAAACCCTTGAGCTTCCATTCTGGGTGAGATAGGGAGACCTTATTATCACTGACATTGGCATGGTTGTCTTTGTCGTCATTGTCATCATCATCATCATCATCATCATCATCATCATCATCATCATCACCACAGTAAAGTAGGAGATAAAGCCTTTGGTACATATCAGAAGCAAGTCACATTCCAGCTGGACTCATGGGATTGGTTTTAAATTGGGATGAATGCTACAAAAATTGGTCAGGGTCACCAATTAGTTCGAGGATCCTAGAAAGACTGAATTAATTATAGGGTTTCTCTGAGATTTAGATAGCTACCCTGAAACCCCAAGGAACTAATCCTTTACAGCAATGATGTCAAGCTCAAACAGAAATGAAGTCCCCTAAAACATACATCAAGATTCCTGCAAGTCTCATATTGACTTAGAAAACCACATATTAATGTTATCTGTGTTCTATAGTTTTAAAATTTTATTTTGTTAACTAATCACCCTTTAATTTGATTTTGGCTTCAGTTGGGGATATTGCTGCTGGCATGTTTAACTCTGCTCTGAATTATTCCCAGGACCCATTTCATTCGACATAAATCTTGGTAGAAAGCAGCTAGACTCAACTTGGCCTCCTTGGTGAAAGTCTAAGGACCTGGGATGACTGATATTGGTATGAAATTTCCTGAAGCTGTTCCCAACAGAGAAGATCCCATGGCTATACATATGGTTATCAGTTGGAACTAAAATTGGACTATATCCATAAAACCAAGAGAATATAGTTATCTCCATATACATGGACTCATAGACCCTTTTTGTTGACTGATGGGAATTCAAATAGATTCAGTTAGGCAATCATACTATGTGTTAGACTTTCTATGTAGTGGGTATATAATATACTCTGTGGATCCAACTCAAAAGTAGAAAATAATCTCTAACCTTAAGGTGCTTCCATTCTATTGGGAAACATGTATATCTTCATAATTTGTTTATTTTTACCAGTTTTTCAAGAATTAAGTAGGGGAGGGTTCAGGACAGAGTTAGGGACTATATAAGACTCCAGGGCAAGGAGTTTCGTAGGAGAACCCCATCTTCTACTAGCTTATGTTCTTTTCTGATGTTATTTGCTGTTTTCTGCTATGATATTAGTAAATGAAACACCAAAAATATGTAATACTTCATATACAAATGTGGCACTACGTGGTCATGGTGGCCTATAACTTCTTGGACATTTGCTTTTGTGTACTGATGGTTCATTGGACAGGATCATCCACACTCTCTTGCCTGTTCCCTTACTTTACTGTAGATATGCATTTGTGAGGCAGAGAGCCAGAGTGAGTGATACATCCAATGCCCAAGAAACAATCTGTCTCTTAAGTAGTTAACTGATCCTTATAGGGATCACACCAAACAAAATAATCAGATCAGACTTTCAGGCTGAATGAGTCATTATCAAGTGTGAAAAGTACTCAAACACCACCTATAATTGGCATAATCAAACTGATTTTTTATAGATGAGCTTGGATTTGCATGGATATTATTTCCACTGAAATGGACATGACCTTGAAAAGTACATTTTACTTTTTACTCCTGTCTCTAGGCAAGCAAACTTTGTCAATTCTTGGTAGATAAGTAGCAATGTCTCTTAGTTGAAGAAGTACCTGGAAAGCTTCAGAGGGGTTGGAATGAACCTGTCAGCACCCTTTGATTGAAGGAAGTTAAACTATTCTGGAATAGATGTATATGAACATATCAGAGAACTTAGATTAATAAGAAAACTATCCTTCCCCAAGTTCTTTGTGGCAAACAATACCTTATAAATTTTGACAGCAAAGGAAAGGTCTGTCTCTTCTTTTTAGTGTTATGCTGAACACTCCCTCAGCACCTAGTTATTTATGTGCTTCTCCAGCCCCACACCTGACTAAGGAGACATACCCTCTGTCTTATCCTATTGACTGGTGAAAAAATGAAAGGCAAGCCTTAGTTTCTGCTGTCTTGAGGTCCTGTCTCATTGCTAGCAGAAACTAAATGCTCCAAGACTCTCTCTATTGAGCCTGTCCTGACCTTGCCTCCTCTTGTCCCCAAGACACTTCTGTAGACACTAGTTCTCATTACAAGCAAGGATCATTAATTCTCTGCTCCATGGAAACAAGTAGATTTACTTAAGCTATTGACCCACAACCCAAATCAGAATAAATTTCTTAAATTGGATAGAAAACTTGACTGTGATCTAAGAGGAGTCAAAATCCAACCTAAATGACTTATTAACAAAAAAAAAAACCCAATGATGTTTTAATATTGTTAGATTCCTCATTTGGACTCTTCCCGAAAGCCTCAGCACACTGAGTTCTGTAACATTCTTAGGCTTTGCCCTTGAGCCTAGGGCTTCTCTTCTATGCACTGAATGATAACATCCTTCTTTTGTGGCCACAGCCTCTCAGCATAATTACTGATATCAATCTGGACTCACATGTGGCATCAAGATTTAATTTGCTTCCCCTTGGAGGCTTTTTCAGTCTGAATTCCTCAAATTTCAGAAAGTAAAAACTGAGATATCCATGAAAATGGTCTGCTACATCAAATTCCTCCTTTTCTGGGTTTCTCTGCTTTCTTTCTAGGGCTTTTCAGCTATTTTCTAATTAGCCAATATAAATTCTAGAACACAGATTCATGCAAACCTCTGTCACCTACTCTATTCGGAAAAGGAACACAATGTCATTTTAAGACTACCTTTCAAACAGGCACTCAACTACTAGTTAACCCCACAATCCCTCAAACAACAAAACGATATCTAATCGAATCCAATCCAATAAACATTTAATTGGCTTCTACTCTGTGTGTGTCAGGCACTGTTTTAAATGCTATCTAACAAGAATAATGTCAGTCTGGTGCTCTGATTCCAAAATCAGTGTTCCTTCCATTAAATCAAACCAAATATATATGTATTTTAAAAAATTGATTGATTTCTCTTTATTTGTCAATATAATCTCTACTACTTTGCTAACAGCCAAGTAAAATATTTATATGGGCAGGAAAATTTTTTTAACTTCTACCCTTGCCTAACAACACTATTAACTGTGGCATTAAAAGTATTCAATAATGCAGAAAAATTCACAATGGGACCTTAGTTTCAAAGGCAAAGCAATAAATGGATGTAATAAAGGGCAAAAGAAGGTCATTTGCAATTAAAATTATTTAAGAAGGAAGCTCTAGGCACAAGGAAAGAGGTAGAGGGAGAGGCAGAGACCAGAAAATCATAAGATTTAAACTGTAAGAGAGTTCAAAGGTCAAGTCCAAACATCTCATCTTAAAAATGTGGAAGCCCTGGAGCTACGTGGAGGTGGGATTTGAATTCAGGTCCTCTAATTCCAAATTCAGTGCTCTTTCTACCACACCATTCCTCTGACACAACTCAGCTTCATCTTTTTTTCTTTTTTCATCTGATGGCTGTGTGTTGCCCACTTTTTCTAGTTCATCTTTTGAGGTTCCCACTACTTCTCTGCTGCCAAACCCTTGAATCCCTCATGGTTTTATACAAGTCCCACAGGGTGTAAACAAATCCTCCAACCAATCTCAACAGGTTTCATGTTAGACCTAGAGAGATGTCAAGGTCATGTTCCTTAATTTACACCTCTAACTGACAACTCATTCAAAATGTGTTTTCGCCTAATAAAGGTGCCATCTTACTTATTTTGTTAATTACTTTAAATAGTGTGGGAGTGATTTGACTGACTCAGCTGACCCCTATCCACTCCCAGTCACATACACATATGCATACACACACACACACACACACACACAATTGGATAATCTCTATAGATTGACCATTCAACTTCATTTCATAACTTGGGCAACAGGTATTCTTAGGTTGGACATTTTTGAGTTATTTTCATTCTCACTTAGGAGGCCCTGTAACATTTCAGGGTTTGTAGTAATCAACTCAGCATCATCTCCAACCAGAAATATCTGTTTCCCAAGGAAAATACTATCTTAACATATTTCCTTAACAAGGTATCACTACTGTATGTTTCAAAATTATATATGTTTAAAAGATATAAAGCAAAAACCGTCTAATTTGTTCAATGACCCTTGAAAGACTCATCCTTGACAAAGGTGTTTGCCACTGTCACAGAGGATGTCCCATTCAGAGTCCAAATGGGAGGGAGGTTTCTCATAAATGATGGGGTAACTCAGATGCTCTCTCTCCATAACAGGTGTTTAATAAATTATTGATTGGTTGAAAAACTTCAAGTGTTTCCATGTCATTTGATATCTTTAAATAACATGTGAGAAAATAATAATATGTTAAGAGAACATCAAAACCCAAATCTACCTCTTGAAACCCAAGTAATATAGTTAGCAATAAGATAAGACTCTATCTCAAAAGCAAACTTTGAAATAGTCAATTGCATTTGTTATAAATGTAAATTCATGTGCCAATTACTTTTCAGTCTGTTTAGATTATCTCAGCTGTTTTGCCTTATCTGCTCAGTTGAGCCTTTGGACAATCTTAGATTGGTTTTTGCTTATTCCCATTCTTTTTTCTGAACTGTAATTCCACAGTGAAATTATAATTAATGAGGTTCATACTTCATAATCTTTCTACTTCAAATGATCAAAACTCACTAGGACAGGACCTGACCTGTGAATTAAGGAATTAAAAGGCATTCATTAAGTGCCTACTACATCTATGAGCTAGGCTTGGCTATAGTGTTGGGGATATACATACATAACTCTGCCCAGCAACATTTTCTGCCTTCAGGGTATCTTACATTTTAAGTGAAAATAACACATACAAGAGAATGGTGGCTCAGGAAGGGGGATTTGGTCCTGGAAGTCACCAAGATGGTGAATGGAGCCAGAGACCAGTTGCATTACCTCATAATCACTTATTTGGAAATATCTGCCATCAAATGAAGGACAGAAAATAGGTTAGATAAATTGTGTCCAAAATCAACTTCCTTGGAGGTAAGGGGCTGTGGAACCTAATTTTTTTGCGTAGCGTCTTGCATGGTTCTATGCCTAAATGTACACTTGAGAAAATACTGCAATAAAAAAATAATGTTGACAAATTAATGAAATGTTTTGTTTCTTGGAATGCAGATTGGGAGAATATTGAATCTTTTCACATTATAAGGATTTGGGTTTTTTGGAAACAATTTAAAGGAAGACTGAAGATGTCACACACAGTCAATTGGTTTTGTGTGCCCAGGTCAATGTTGAAGAAAGGGTTCACAGTGGCTGAGACATAGTATGTATATATATTCCCAATACTGAAGAATTTAGAGGTAGGGATGATACAAGTACAAATACATTATATATGTCTCCCTGAAGCCTGACAGCAAATTTTAATAAATTATTTAAATATCCATGCAGATAAGGTTTTAAAAAAATTGTCCTATGCTACTATAAGGACTATCAAGAATATAATAAATAATCCTGGGTCTAAATAGATTCCTAAAAAGCCATTTACTTCATTCCTACACTCACATGATGACCCCTAACCTAGTTCAAACCAAGGAGAATAGTTCTTATTCTTTGAGACCAGAGTTCATATGCAGAATACATGATAATAATGACAGTAGCCAACATTTATATAGCATCTAATAAATGCCAGGCCCCTTGCTAAGTGCTTTACAAATACTATCTCCCTCGATCCTCACAACAACCCTGGGAGGTATCTACCTTATTACCCCCATTTTACAGTTGAGAAAACAAAGGTTAACAGAGGTTAAATGACGTGCCCAAGGTCACAAGTTAGTAAGTGTCTAGTGTCAAATTTGAACTCAGTTCTTCCTGATTCCAGGTCCGGCTTTCTATCTACTCTGCCACTTAATTGCCTTAATTAGGGATGCATAATGGATAAAGACTTGCGGCAAGAGAGCATGGGTTGGAATTCTTCCTCATACATTGACTAGCTATGTGTGCACCTGCATCTCTTGCATCTAGTCTCTTTTTTCTACCCACATAATACCTCATCACCTCTCATTTGGATGGCCTCCTAATTTGTCTCCTTTCCTCTTCTCTTTCCATTCCAATCATCTTGTACTCAGCTGCCAAAGTTATTTTTCCTTTAGTGAAGATCTTGCCATGTCATTCTCCCACTCAATAAACTCTAAAACTTCCTATTTAACCTCCAAGATAGAAGACAAGTAACAATAGCTGATGTTTATATAACTCTTTGATGTTTGCAAAGTGCTATATAAATTTTCTCTTTTATCCTCACAATAACCATAGGAAGCAGGTGCTTCCCCATTTTATAGATGAGAAAATTGAGGCAGACAGAGATTGACTTTGAAGTCAAGTCTTCCTGACTCTGAGCTTAACACTATCAACTATACCACCCAGCTGACCCTGAACAGCCTTGTTTGACCTTTTTTTTTAATGCTTATTTTTTTAAAAATATATTTTATTTTATTTTTTGCTTTTTTTGGAGGGGGGAAGGTAGGGCAATTGGGGTTAAGTGACATGCCCAAGGTCCCATGGATAGTTTTTGTGTTATGTGTCTGAGGCTGGATTTGAACTCAGGTCCTCCTGACTCCAGGGCTAGTGCTCTATTCACTGTGCCACCTAGATGCCCCTTGTTCGACTTTTAAAACTAATTTTCTCCCCAAATTATCTTTCTGGCCCCTTCATGTATTTTAGTGCTCTCCTTCCTATACTCTATGGTCCAACCAAACTGTACTTAATTCTCACATGCCATTCCATCTCCATCTCTCCTCTTTTTGTTTTTGCACTGGCTGTTCTCCATGATCAGGAATGCATTTCTCTTTGCCTCTACCTCAGAGAATTCTTTGATTCTTTTATGATTCAGCTCATATATTCTACAACATGGTGCTCACTTCATTCTACATCTGTTAATACAAATCTTTGTAGGCTTCTCTGAATCCACAGCTTTTGTCATTTCTTATGGTGAAATAATATTTCATGGCATTTATCTATCATTATTCATTCATGCTCACAAATTAGATCTTGACATTAAACGTTCTCCTTAATTAGAGACTCAACCATTATCCTACCTGGCCATAATCTCTCCTTCCTCATCTTTCCCTCCTGCTTTGCGTTCTAAGCATCAGCAAGAAGCCTTTCCTTATCCCCCTTAATGCTAGTTGTTTCTCAGTCATTTTTCAGTCTTGTCCAACTCTTGATGACCTCCAAGACACTTTTCTTGATTTGCCCAGGCACTGGCACCCCAATTCCTGCATATGTATTTTGTATTTGTTCCAAAAAGATTGTATTTTTACATGCCATATCCACTGTTAGAATGCCTCCATTAGGCAAGGAACTGTTTCTTTTTCTTCTTTGCTTTTTGGCAGTGCCTAGCATAGTGCCTGGCTTATATCAGGCCATTAATAAAGGCTTGTTGATTGATGGACCCAGAGAAAATTACTTAAACTCTTATCACCCTCAGTTTCCTCATCTATAAAATGGAAATACTAGCACATTCTTCACTCAGTTGTTAAAAGGATCCAATTTTTTGTGTTTTTTTTCTGTGTTTTCTTTCACAACATGACTAATGTTGAAATATGTTTTGCATGACTGGACATGTACAACCTATATTAAATTATCTGCCTTCTCAATGGAGAGGGGGAGTGGAGGGAAGGAGAGAGAAAATTTAGAACTCAAAATAAAAAAAAAATGTTAAAATGGTTTTATATGTAATTTAATTAAAAATAATTAAATTTAATTAAAATGTAATTAAAAATAAAAGGATCCAATAGAATAATGTATTCAGAAAAGAAATTTAAAGTGGTGTCTGAAAGAAAATTGCTATTTATTATCACTGTCTTCATCATCATAACTTATATGCATCTCTGAAGTTCTAATCTATTTCAACTCAGTAAATGTGGAAAATAGATGATCCAAATTCTTAGTATAAAAATATTCTTTAACTGACTAGTCAAATAAGCAGCATTTTCATCCCCATCAATCTTCTGTGCTCTCACTATGGTTCCTTGCTCAGATGGGGCCTATTTATGATCAGGTAGAAATTAGAAGAATTCCCATCTTTCATCCTTTTCTTTCCTTATTTTCTGAAGAAATGAAGTCAGAGAATCATGAGTCCTGAAGTCAAATCTTAGTGACGGCTAACTAGTGATACCCTGTTGAATCAAGTCCAGTTGCCTGGAGCTGCTTAAGCTGGAGATACCTTTGATGGAATGAAAAAAGACAGTTTTCCACTCTAGCAAACAAGGTGACACTGTTCCCCTCTACTTGGCTCCTTGACTCTGGGCTTCTCCGATTGCCTGCTCATGGCCAGCCATAGATTCCAAGTGACATGTCCTATTCTTCACAGGAAAGTTGTCATCTCACATGTAGAAGAGACATGAGAGGTGCCTCAGGCTACATGTATGCATTTTTCCTTCCCTTTTCTGAAGTACCTTCACTTGAGTCAAAGAGACAATCATTTTTTCAGTTTTATAACAATGGCCTCATGAATCTTCCTTGAAATGGCTCTATTTTATTTGGCAAAACATCTGGGAACTGTGGAGATGCACTATATCAATATTACTGCCAGGGTTGGACTAAATCCATGTACTGGGTCACATGTTTTCCTTTTATGCCAGGCCAGTGGGCAGATTTTCCAAGGACAGATGGATTCTGCTGCTTGATTAAACCCACCCTCCTTGCCCCAATAGCAATAGGGTTGTGGCAATAATTGTTAAAGAATGAATACCCTTTTCCCCAATTACTATTTAGTGTCTAATGATCTTTTATGAAAAGAAATGGAAGAAAGGAAATAAGCATTTTAAAAGTGCCTACTATGTGCTAGGTACTCTGTTAAGCATTATATATATATTATCTCATTTGATCCTTGTAGTAACCCTAGGAGTTAGGTGCTAATACCCCCATTTTACAGGGAAGAAAACTGAGGCATAAAGAAGTTAAGTGATTTACCCAGGGTCAGAGCTGGTGTCTGAGGTTAGATTTGAACTCCGGTCTTCCTAGACTCTATTTACTGTCCAGCACTGTATCTACTATGCCCACTAGCTGCTAGAGTTAGGGCATATTAGGTAGGCTTTAAAAGTGCACATCTGACGCTTGAATGCTGCATAAAGTTCTAATACCTTAAGAATGATGCAATGAAAAGACCACCAGATTTGGAATCTGAGAACTTAAGTTCAAATCTAGCCTCTGCTATTTGCTTCCTATGTGACCTTGGACAAATCATTTGGCTTCTCTGGGACTCAGTTTCCTCATCTGTAAAATGAGAGGCCTGGACTAGATGGTCTTTAAGGGCCCTTCCAGCTCAAAATTCATGATCCTATGATCTCTGTGAGCCAATAATCAGAAATGCAGAGAAAGAAAAGTTTTAATAGACAAAGCAGGGACAGAAAGAGGTTGATTTGGTCCAGAGTGGAGGGGGTAGAAGAGAACAGTCATTCAGGGGGATTTTTCTGGGTTTATAGATAACAGATCTGCCAAAGAGGGAAAGGACAAAATTCAGAAGCAAATAGAAAAAGGACGACTGAGGTGGCGACAAAATCTACTCTGACTTGCAACCAAGATGCTTCACCTAGAACGCTCATCATCATCCCATTGAGAAGCCTTCCTGTTAAGGTTGCAATGATTTGCCTTTCTATTTCTGAGACTAGAAATCCAACCCACCCTCAAAGATCCAGCTCAAATGTTACCTCTGCCACATTATAATACCAATCAATCCTTTATGAACAAAATCATTTTCTACCTGAGTCTATCTTAAATTTTCCTCCTTATCCAGGCTCACAACCATGGGGAAGTGTTCCGAATTTGGTTTGGTGTCATCGAGGACAATGGAAGATTCGTTTCCAGAGACAGCGTTCCTGATTCAGGAGTAAAACAGTTCTTCCCTGAAATATCTACTCCTAGATATCACATATGGGCAGCTATTGCTATGGTTCACTGAAATGAAAACCAGCATGTTACTGCTGTTTTTATCCCACTTTGTTTATTAAACCTTAGGAAGCATCTCACAAATTTGGAGGACTTTGGGGGAAAGGAAATCAAGTGCACCATTTATTTGTTTATTTATTTATTTACTTTGCTACCATGACATATCCATTTTTACCCTGTTTACCTTCCCTACAATTAAAACACCTGAGCAAAAATGTGCATCTGGTTAATTTCACCAGCTAAGCAATTTCACGTTCAGTGATCTGTCAGGCTCTATGCAGACATCTCTGGCTCATTCCAGAGCTGAGACTCAAAAAACAAAAAAGAAGTTTAAAATGCCCCCAAAGCAATTTCAAATCCTTTCAGATCCAATGAGTGAGGTGTCTATAGTGAAGGTAGGATGGCAAATAGGCATGGGAATGAGGGTATAGAAAAAAATATGGAGGGAGGCTTGGGGTGAGCAAAGCCCAGTGTAGCTGACACAAAATGTGAAGAAAAAGCTAAGTCAGAGTTCTAGAATGATAAAATTTCTATATGGCATAGTTCTTATATAAAGCAAGGTACCAATGTATTCTTTAGCTCTCTGGTCCACATCTTGTCTGAAGGACAGGTGCTAAGCAACTTTTCTTTATTTTGTCAGAAAACAATCTCTAGTTGCCGTTAAGAGTTTTGTGAAGATATTCTAGAAACATGGATTTTTAGAGCTCTAAAGAAACTTGATCTAGTGGGAGGCATAGTGGATAGAGTCCTGGACATGTAGTTAGGAAGACCTGAGTTTGAATTTTATCTCAGATACCGAATTACTAAACCTCAGTCTCAGTTTCATTAGTCATCACTTTCATTCAACATGAGGATAATCATCAAGATTGCTATGAGGATCAAGAATGTGATACAGGTTGTCCCAAAAGTCTGAGTACAGTTTTTAAGTTATCAAAATTGAAAACTACACTCAGACTTTCGGGATACCCCATGCATAAAAATTTTTGCCAGCCTCAATACAAAATATAAATGTTAACTATTCCTATTTTTACTCTTATTAATAGCTTTCATATAACACCTTGTAGTTTGTAAAGTACATTCATTCACATATTATTTTGTTTGATTCTCACACCAATCCTATGAAGCAGGTATCATCATGCCCATTTTGAAGATGAGAAAATCAAGACCCAGATAAATTAAATGACCTATCCAAGCACATATGGCTAGATGATGACAAAGGTGGGATTAGAACCTAGGTCCTGTATGTTTTTTTTTTTTTTTTGAGTTTGAAGAACTTTATTTTGTCATATATAAAATCAGTAGTTTGATTACCTAGTGTATCCCTTTCTTTTCTTTTAAATTAAATGTTATATTTATTTTTAGTTTACATCATTCATTTCCACAAGATTTTGAGTTACAAATTTTCTCCCTGTATTTCCCCTACCCACCACTCCAAAACAGCGATCTCACTGTATACCCCCATCCCCAATCTGTTCTCTCCTATATCCTCCCCCATACCCCCTCCGACTTTCCGGTAGGGCAAAATGGATCTCCATCCCCCAGTGCCTGTATATCTTATTTCCCCAGTTGCATGTAAAATAATAACTAATAATAATACTAATTTTTAAACATTTGATTTTAAAACTTTTAATTCCAGATTCTTTCCCTTCCTCCCTCATCACCCAACCTTCCTGGGAAGATAAGCAATTCAACATAGGTTGTATGTGTGTAGCTGCGCAAAACATTTCCATAGTGGATATATTGTGAAAGACTGACTATATTTCCTTCCATCCTATTCCGCTCCCCCATTTGTTCTATTCTCTACTTTGACCCTGTCCCTTTTCAAAAGTGTGTGATTCTTTTTTTTTTTTTTAAAGCAATTGGGGTTAAATAACTTGCTCAAGGTTACATGGCTAGTCATTATTAATGCGTGGGTGCTCATTTTCTGAGGCCAGATCTGATCTCGGGTCGTCCCAACTCCGAGGCCGACGCTCTTACTCACTGCGCCACCTAGCCACCCCTTTAGGGCAATTGGGGTTAAGTAACTTGCCCAAGGTTACACGGCTAGTCATTATTTATGCGTGGGTGCTCATTTTCTGAGGCCGGATCTGATCTCGGGTCATCCAAACTCCAAGGCCGACACTCTTACTCACTGCGCCACCTAGCCACCCCTTTAGGGCAATTGGGGTTAAGTAACTTGCCCAAGGTTACACGGCTAGGTTTTTGTTTGTGTGGATTAAGTGTCGGAGGCCTGCTCCGAACTCAGGTCCT
>WOXC01002554.1:0-241139 GCA_011680675.1 Gymnobelideus leadbeateri
CTAGTCTAAAGCCTAGGATGGGTTTGTATAATGAGGACTTCTTCCACGTATGGGTCAGGCTTGAGATCCCTTTCAACTCTAGAGTTAGAAATTAGAGGTTAGAGATTATAAATTCACATGCAATAGACCTAGACAACAAAGGTTCATAGAACTTATAATTGGAAATGACGTTAGAAGGTATGTAATTCAACCCTTTTATTCTACAGAGGCAAAAATTGAGACCCAGAGACATTGGCCAATTAGATAAGCTTCTTTCTCCAGAAGGAGAGGCAGAGCATGTGGACTGATGATGCATATCCTTTCGTACAACCCCAGAACCGATTCCAAAAGAATCTTGGTATCCCCTGTTCTTCATCTTTTCTTCTTTATCTTTAATTGGGAAGAGAAAAGGGAATAGGTATTTATTGGTACTTACTGTGTGCCAGGCTCTGTGCTAAGAACTTTATAAATATTATCTCAGTCGATCTTCACAACAAGCCCAGGAGGTAGGTGCTATTTTGATCCCCATTTTATAATTGAGGAAACTGAGACACACCAAGGTTAAGTGACTTGCCCATGATTACATAGCTAGTGAGTGAATAGGGGCCGATTTGAACTCAGGTCTTCCTTACTCCAAATCTATAATTGGTGTCCTTGTAAGAGACTCTAGCTTCCTATGTCTTCTTGTTATTCAGTCACATTTGACTCCTCATGACCCCATGGATCATAGAATGTCATGAGATTTTCTTGGCAGAGATACTGGAATGATTTGCTGTTTCCTTTTCCAGTGGATTAAAGCAAACAGAGGTTAAGTAGCTTATTTTTGAGGCTGGATTTGAATGCAGGTCTTTCTGACTACAGACCCAGTGCTCTGTCCATGGAAATGCCTCCTCTTTTGTCTGCTTCAGTATAAAATCCCACAATCCTTCATATCTGTGCGTCATTATTTCCTCAAATTAGGCTAAATCTGGGACTGGGGATGGCAGTCAAGGGGAGGACATGTCTTGTATAAAAACTCTTTTTTTGTAGTGTGAGTGGGGATATTTATTAAGCCAATAAATGGAGGAGTTAGATGAATTTAGCATGAGGCTGTTCTATGATTAAATTCTATGATCACATACCAAGTGTCAAAGTGACTTGCCCAAGATTGTACAGGTAGTAAGTAGCAGACTAAGTTTTGAATTCAGTTCTTCTTATTTCAAATCCATACTTCCCAATCGCCCCTGCCCCACAAACAATGTCACTGACAAAAGGTCATTCAGCACCTGCTTGAAGACTGCAAGTGATGAGGAGATCACTACCTCGAGATTCATTCCGTTCCATTTTTGGACAGCTCCCTAGTTACATTGGGCTCTCAGATTGACCCTGGTTTTCCTTCCTCAGAGAAGCCCTTTTTTCCATAACAGGGGTTCTTTATAGGTCTTAGTCCTGATGTTGGAAGCTGGACTCGCTGCCTGTAGATCTGGGAGCTGGGGAATAACCCCTTGGGCAGGTGGGTGGGAGTTTCTCTAACCAGTGGGAAGTTCAAGCAGAGTTTGAATGCGATTGATGCATTCCTAGCTGGGCTTTCAAGTGGAAACTCTGCAAGATGGATAATAAGGAAGTCATTTTTCAGGACGATCAATATGATGAAGGATTAAATGATGAAATGGGGCCAAGTAGTTAGATGCAGCTGAGCCTGAATTATACACCAGAAAACCCAGTGAACAAGAGGAGAGGAAAATACTCTTTTAGAGAAATAGGCCAATCCATATAGCAGACCCTATGGGGAAGAGGCAGAGAATGCTGAGTCTTGGGCTAGCATTCAAGGCCTTCCACAGTTTGGCCCAACCATGTTCTGCAGCTGTATTTTTCACTATTCCCTTAAGCTTTGCTTCATGCTCTAGCCAGACTGATGTGCCCAGACAATATGTCAGAGCATAACCTGAGTTTTCTCAACTCTGAGCCTTTGTATATGCTGTGTTTTCTAGCTCTTCCCCTGCCCCCTACCCTCACTCCTACTAAATCTATTATGATCTCCAACTTTCAAGTCCCTTCCAAAGCTTCCTCTTCCATGAACCCCTGTGGGCAATGTTCTTTTCCTCCTCTGAAACCCTCTCTCTCTGTAACACTTCGTATGCACCTCACCTGGTGCATGGTCAAGGTCTGGTTTATTTTTAGGTTTCTCTGCATTTTAGATATTTTGATAAGCTGCACACTGGGAGCTTCCAGAACAGAGATGGTTTTACTCATCTCTGTATCTTCCCAAGCAAGCTCAGTGGAAGGCTGCGTTAAGAGAGTAAGTGGGTTGATCCTGAGTCTCTGGGCAGATGTGTACTGTGTGATTTGTGGCCTTATATGATGCAAGAAGGCCCCTGACTGTGAAGGGAAACAACTAGAGAACATCCCATGTTGGTTCTGGCTTTGAAGGCACCTGGAGAAGGAAGTTGAGACATGGAGGGGCAGGCTGGTACTGGGACAGAGCTCTAGAGAGGGAGCTCCCAGAATGCTTTGCAGAAGAAACCAGCTTCCATGCAGGTGTTGGATTTTGTTCATGTCCACGGGTGCCTGCAAATTGGGGAAGAGTTGCAAGCTGCTAGGTGATGTAGACAGCCTAGAGCTCTGGCTTTAAAGATCTGAGTTCAAATCCTGCCTCAGACACTGAATAGCTAAGTGACCCTTGGCAAGTCACTTGACAATCTTCAGACTCATTTTCCTTATTAGTAAAATGGGATAATAATAGCATGTACCTCAAAGGGTTTTTGTCAGAATCTGAGGTGACATAGGGGTATGGTTTCACAAGGAAAAAGATTTTTTTCCTAGTCCTTCAGGGTATCAATGTTTAATCTGCCCACAGTTCTTTGCAAAAATGTCAAACTTTAAAAGTATAGATAGCCCTGTATAACTTCAATGGATGGAAATAAAGATTTGTTCATAAAAAACAAAGAGCAATGAATTTCATATTAACAGTACAGTTCATACTAAAAACAATGTACCTATAAACACTGATATCTATTCCTAATAAAAATTGATCATTTGAACTTCCTAAACTGTGCCTTTACTAAAAACTTTATGGTACAATGAGAATAAAATACCAATAACAAAAATGCTATTTTTAGCAAGGGTTAGAATGTGAGTAGGAATGTGTCTATAGGGGCCATCCTAGTGACTGAATGCCAGAGCTCCCTCGGAACTTTGAGGAATTCCAGGGCTATGTGTAATTCAAGGCTAAAATGCTTTGTAATTTCAGGTGGTGATGCAATACCCTTATTGATCAATGAGCAAGAAAAAAAAGTATAAATAAAATTGTTTCCACAATAGGAGCTAGAGTTAGGAATGGTAGGGACAGTAGAGGATATTTTTCCAACTCTCTCATTTTATAAATTAGAACCTGAATCCCAGTGAGTGACTTGTCCAAGGTCACACACATAGTGCCTGAACCAAGATTTGAACTTGAAATCTTTGACTCCAAATCCAGAATTTTTTTTTACTGCACCATACCATCTCCTATGGTTTTTATAGTAGAGAGGAAAATATCCTAGATTTTGAGCCAGGTGACCAGGGTTAGGACCTTGGCTTCAACACTTATTCAGATGACACTGGAGGAGAGAGGGAGGCTGACAACTCTTTGCTGCTCTGCATCTCTCAGATCCAGTTTACATGCAAGTCAAGACATGACCCTCTTGATGTCATTGGTCCTCTTTGAGAAGGAAGGACAAACAACTACAACAATATTATCTCTATGATATAGGATATGTCCTTTCTTCTCTTTGGATTTCAGTGTCCTCAGCTCTAAAACTGAGATAATCATCTTTATATTATCTACCTTATAGGACTATAGGGAAGAGCTTTGTAAATGTTGAAGGGCCATATAAATGCAGACTTCTTTTTTTGCTGGACAAGGGTGTAAATTTGGACTGGTTCAAACTTCCTTTCACTTTTCATATCTTAGGGCTTAGTCTAAAGTTGGCAGGTTTTTTTCCTCAGGGAGGATCAAAGAGAATGAAGGGTCTCCTAAGGTTTGGGGGAACTTCTGGTTCCTGGAGAGTCAGACCCAGATATCTCCAGTAAAATATTATCTCAGAAATTAGGCAAGCCTAGGATCCTAGAGCTAGAGGTCATTCTTTCCTGGGGTCCCAGACAAATATTTTACATGGGTCTACCTTGTCTGACATGGGGAATATTAGAAGACTGATAAAGGAAGATAAGGCTCAATGACAGATTGAAGTCAGACTGGAGGGTGTCTAATGTCCTAAGGCATTTGAATTTTATTTTGTAGACAATAGGAAACCCTTCATAGCTCTTTGAGCAGGTGAGTGATATGGTTAGATTATACATAAGGGATTTATTAAATAGGATATATTGAAGAAGGAAAGAATAGAGAGGTCAGATTTTGGAGAATGCTATGCAGGAGCATCCTCCTCCCTTCCCATGCAGCATCTCCGAGCTGCCCCTAAATCCTAAACTTTCACTTTCTATGACTTTTCCCTCTCAAAATCTCCTACCTAACCTTGTAGCTACAGTTTAATGATGGAATTGTGGTCCAAGTTTCTGCTCTTGTTTTTTTTTTTTTATATAGAGGCAGTTTAAATCAGCAGCTAGAGTACTGGACCTGGTATCAGGAAGAAGTAGATTCAAATCCCACCCTGAATGCTTACCAAATAATGTGCCCTAAGCAAGTGACTTGAGGTCTATGTGCCTTAGGCAATTGTCTAGCGATTATCTTTTAAATTATAAATGATTCTAAAAGGCATGAATATGTTGCAGTCTGTCCCTGGGTGAGATCATGGATCCAACTGGATTATAATTTAAACTACTTGGGGCTTTCAGAGTTCCTTTGAAAATGACAATTAAGTGCCTACTATGTGCCAGGCATTGTTCTAAGATCTGAGGATACAAAAAGAAGCAAATAGACAGTCCCAGCCCTAAAGGAGTTTACAGTCTAATGAGGAGTTTATAATCTAAGCAATGCATTATATTCCTATATTTGTAAAATACTCATTTACTGTGGGGTAAGACATAGTAATAGTGATAATAGCAGTCTTTGGGATGTGGGGATCAGACCTCCAATTTCACTGGTATTAGGAAGTCCTGATGAAGAAATTTCCTTTACCAACATAGCCTTGGAGCAGTTGCTCTGAAGTGTAATGACTAGTCTTAGAGAGATGCCTCATGTATCTAGATAGCCTAAGGATCACACAGCTACTATGTGGCAGAGGTGAGGCTTGAACTTGTCTTCCTAGCTCTGAGACTGGCATACTACTACTGCCATAACCACCCATACCTCTCCCATCACCATCACCACTACCACTGCTGCCACTATTACTACTGCTGTTACTACTAGCGAACCTAGGAGTTAGCAACTAGGATAAGTGAGTTGCTTAAAGTTACTTAGCTAGTAAGTATCTGAGGCAGAATTTGAACTCAGGTCTTCCTGACTCCAGACCTGGAGCTCTATCTACTTCACCATCTGGCTACTCACTGTACCATTCTGACTTATTCATAGCCCTTTCAGGTATATATATATATATATATATATATATATATATATATATATATATATATATAAACACATATATACACATATATATACATATATATACATATATATACATATATATATGCTTTCTTTCCACCACCTCTGAGAGGTGAGATGAGAAAACAGAGACACAGAGAAGAAAAATGACTTGTGCAGGGTCACATGACAAATCAGTATTGAGCCAAGACTTTCCAACTGAATCTAGAGTTCTCTGTGACACCACATTTCTTTTCAGCTTAAGGAGCCCAGTGATTCCTTCTACAGTAGGAAGGGTAATTAATATCTCTGTGATAACCAATGGGGGCAAAGCAGCATATTGCCAGTCCCAAGAGCACTGAGGGAGAGCCTTGGGGTCCCAGAGCTGGTGGGGTGAAGGACAGCAAGCCTTCTGGCAGACCCTGGGTATGTCGGGCAGCCTAGGAGAGGGAACTTTGTGTCTAAGAACATTACACATGCAGACAGGGTCCTGCCACAACACAGAGATGATTTGGATTGATGGGAAAGCCAGACATTGAAAAAAATGTCTGTACTAAACTCTGGGGTATGAGGAAATTAAATGAGGAGATGCTTATGCAGATTACAAAGAAAAGCTAAACACAGAGATCCTGGTATACAAATTGGGGTGTCTTTAAGCAGATCTTGACTATTTAGGGAATGTAGGATTTTCAGGGATGGGGAGGCATAGATCAGATTGCAGCAGATCCTGGGAAGGGCAGTCTTAATTCTTCAGGGTCAGCCTTCCTCTTTAGTTCCCGACCAATATCCTCAATATGGCAGCTAGGTGGCTCACTGGATAGACATCTGGACCTGGTGCCAGGAAGATCTGAGTTCAAATCTGGCCTCAGATATTAGCTGTGTGACCCTGGGCAAGTCATTTAACCCTGTTTGCTTTAGTTTCCTCATCTGTAAAATGAGTTGGAAGGAAATGACAAACTACTTTAGAATCTCTGCCAAGAAAACTCCAAATGGGGTCACAAAGAGTTGGGAATGACTGAACAACATATTCTCAATAGCCTAGCTGTATCCTGGTCTAATTAGATCTCTCTACTTCCTAGTACCTCTTCTTACTGTTCTTGTTTCTTCCAAAGCTCAGAGGAGCTTCTTCAGCAAGTCAAGAAGTCTGCTTAGTGTTAGTGGGGCTACAGGCACAATATGTGCCACCTGTGTGATATAGCAGCGCCCCCCCGCCCAAGACTGGAACCTCAGTCATATTAAGAGGAGTACAGGCGTAGTGTATAGAACATGAGAGATAATAATGCTAGCTAGCATTTATGTGATGTCTTAAGGTTTGCAAAACACTTTACATATATTATCTCATTTGGTTCTCATAAAACCCTATGAGGTAAGTGTTTCTGTTATTCCCATTTTACAGGCAGCTGTGGTGTTGTAGATTGAGAGTTGTCCTTGGAACCAGGAAGGACTGGATTCAAGTCCTGCCCCTGACACATCGGGGCTCTGTGTGATCCTGAGCAAGTCAATTCTGTAGGCAGCCCTTTAGACTACAAGCTAGAGAGAAGGCACCAATCTATGGGGGAGAGGGAATTTCTTTATCCGGGAGTCTCCCAGATCCATGAAATCAATTCCTATCCCATTTTTTTCATATGATGAAGTTGAGATTAAACAACTTTCCCAGGCTTATACAGCAAATAAGAATCTTAGGTAGGATTCAAACTCAGGTACCCTTTGATTCCAAGTCCAGCACTTTATGTACTGTGCCATCTAGCTGTCTCTGGTGATACTGGTCCTACTATTCTTTGCATCTGGAGTATTTGTATGGAGGCCTTGGTGCCATGTTGTAGGAAGGACACTGGTACTATAGGACATAATAGGAAGGAGAACCCATAGGTTGAAGCACATTCAGAAGATGCTTAGAAAGGGGAGACTAGGCAATTAGCCTTGGGAAGATTGACTGAAGCATGTTTAGCTTGGAAAAGAGATTTGGAAGGGGGGGTTGGAGATATGGTGTCTGTCTAGGTATTTGAAGGACAAATATGTATAAAGACAATTAGGTTTGTTCTATTTAGTCCCAGAAGGTGGAACTTGGAAGCCTTGGAGGAGTGTCCTCTGACACCAGTACCAATGTTCTTTCTTTTTAAAATTTTTTTTGGTCTTTATTAATTTGTTCATTTACTTTTAGTTTACATGATTCAGTTCCACAGTTCTTTGAGTTTCAAATTTTCCTCCCCTCCTTCCCCTTCCCCCACCCCCATGGTGGCATATACTCAGGTATAGTATCTGCAGATACTTTCCCATTAGACATTAGTCAGGTTATAAAGAAGGATTGTATCAGATGGAATGAACAATGGGAAAGAGGAAACAAAACCAAACGAGAAAAAAGAGAGCAGGTAATTTGCTTCAATCTTCATTCAAACCCTGTTTTTTCTAGTTCTTTCTCTGAATGTAGACATCTCTTTCCATCATGAGTCTTTTGGAGTTGACTTATAGCCCTGCATTGCTTTGAAGAGTCCAGTCTATCAAAGCTGGTCGTTACAGATATGTTGTGTCTGTAATTGTGTACAAATTTCTCCTGGTTCTACTCTTCTCACTCAGCATCAGTTTGTATAAGCCTCTCCAAGTAAATATAGAAGTCCATCTACTCCTCATTTCTTATGACACAATAGTATTCCATTACATCCATATACAATAACTTGTTTAGCCATTCCCCAATTGGTGGGCATCCCCTTAATTTCCAATTCTTCGCCACCACAAAAAGGGCTGCTATAAATATTTTTGTACATATGGATCTTCCTCCCACTTTTATAATCTCTTTGGGATACAACCCTAGAAGTGATATTGCTGGGTCAAAGGGTATGAAATTACTTATAGCCCTTTGGGCATAGTTCCAGATTGCTCTCCAGAATGATTGAATCAGTTCACAACTCCACCAGCAATGCATCAGTGTTCCATTTTTTCCACATCCTCTCCAGCATTTGTCATTTTCCTGTTTTGTCATCTTAGCCAATCTGACTGGTGAGATGTGGTACCTCAAAATTTTTTGATTTGCATTTCTCTAATCAATAGAGATTTAGAGCATTTTTTCATATGCTTATAGAGATCTTTAGTTTTTTCCTCTGAGAACTGCCTTTTCATATCCTTTGACCATTTAACAATTGGGGAATGACTTATATTCTTATAGATTTGACTCAATTTTCTGTATGTTTTAGAAATGAGGCCTTTATCAGACATTTTGGTTGTAAAAATTCTTTCCCAATTTTCCACTTCCCTCTTAGTCTTGGTTACATTGGCTTTGTTTGTACAGAAGCTTTTCAGTTTCATGTAATCAAAGTTATCCATTTTGCATTTTATAATGCTCTTTAGTTCTTGTTTGGTCATAAAGTCTTCCCCTCTCCATAAATCTGACAGGTAAACTATTCTTGCTTTCCCAGATTGCTTACAGTATCATCCTTTATACCTAGATCATGCACCCATTCAGATTTGATTTTGTTGTTACATAATGGTATATGCCCAGTTTCTGCCATACTATATTCCAGTTTTCCCAGCAGTTTTTGTCAATAGTGAGTTCTTATCCCCAAAACTGGGGTCTTTGGGTTTATCAAAGAGTAAGTTATTACAGTCATTGATTGCTGAGTCTCGTGAGCCCAATCTATTCCATTAATCCACTGCTCTATTCCTCAGCCAGTACCAAGTAGATTTGATGAGTGTTGCTTTATAATACAGATTAAAATCGGATATACCTAGGCCACCTTCCCTAGCATTTCTTTTCATTAATTCCCTTGATATTCTGGACACTTTGTTCTTCCAAATGAAATTTGTTACTATTTTTTCTAGTTCTATAGAGTAATTTTTTGGTAAATTGATTGGTAGGGCACTAAATATGTATTTTAATTTAGGTAAAATTGTCATTTTTATTGTATTAGCTCGATCCAGCCACGAGGACTTGATGTTTTTCCAATTAGTTAGATCTGACTTTATTTGTGCGAAAAGTATTTTGTAGTTGTGTTCACATAGGTCCTGGGTTTGTTTTGGCAGGTAGATTCCCAAATATTTTATAATGTCTAAAGTAACTTCAAATGGGATTTCTCTTTCTATCTCTTGCTGTTGGATTTCATTAGAAATATACAGGAATGCCAAGGATTTATGCGGGTTTATTTTATATCCTGCAACTTTTCCAAATTTATTTATTGTCTCAAGTAGTTTTTTACTCGATTTTCTAGAATTCTCTAAGTATATCATCATATCATCTGCAAAGAGTGATAGCTTGGTCTCTTCTTTTCCTAATTTGATTCCTTTGATCTCTTTTTCTTCTCTAATTGCTATTGCTAACATTTCTAGTACCAGATTGAATAAGAGGGGTGATAGTGGATACCCTTGTTTCACCCCTGATCTTATTGGAAATGCTTCTAGCTTATCCCCATTACATATAATACTTGCTGATGGCTTTAAATAAATGCTACCTATTTTAAGGAAGGCTCCATTTATTCCTATACTTTCTAGTGTTTTTAATAGGAATGAATGTACTTTGTCAAAAGCCTTTTCTGCATCTATTGAGATAATCATGTGGTTTCTGCTAGTTTTATTGTTGATACGATCAATTATACTGATGGTTTTCCTAATATTAAACCATTCATGCTTTCCTGGAATAAATCCTACCTGATCAAAGGGTATTATTCTTGTGATAAGTTGCTGTAGTCTTTTTGCTAATATTTTATTTAAAATTTTTTCATCTATATTCATGAGGGAAGTTAGTCTATAATTTTTTTCCTCTTTTATCTCTTCCTGATTTAGGTATCAGTACCATGTTTGTGTCATAAAAAGAATTTGGTAGGTCTCCTTCTTCATTAATTTTCCCAAATAGTTTGTAGAGTATTGGAATCTTTAAATGTTTAATAGAATTCACTAGTAAATCCATCTGGCCCTGGAGATTTTTTCCTAGGGAGTTCACTGATGGCTTCTTCAATTTCTTTTTCTGAGATGGTGTTATTTAAGTAATTTATTTCCTCTTCAGTTAATCTGGGCAACTTATATTTTTGTAAATATTCATCCATTTCACTAAGACTGTCAAATTTATGTCCATACAATTTAGCCAAATAATTCTAATTATTTCTTTAATTTCCTCTTCCTTGGAGGTAGATTAGAGCTTTTCATTTTTGATACTCATAATTGGGTTTTCTTCTTTCTTTTTTTTAAAGTCATATTGACTGAAGGTCTATCAATTTTATTGTTTTTTTCCCATAAAACCAGTTCTTAGTTTTATTTATTAGTTCAATAGTTTTATTAATTTCAATTTTATTAATCTCTCCTTTGGTTTTCATTATTTCTAATTTGGTATTTGAAATGGGGCCAAACCTCAGGAGATTATAGAATAACCTTGTTTTTCTTCATAACTTGTTTTTGCAAAGAATGCATGCTTTCCCCACCTTAACCACAATGTCATGTTGACCTATAAGATTCGGGAACTGAGTCAACTGCCTCAACTGCTATCCACGCTTCACCTGTTTGCTCTCACCCCTCCCCTATAGCCCATGAAGTTGGCATTGAGCCTCTATCTCCAAGACTCAACTAAGTCTGCTAGCCAATCATTTCCCGACAACTCCTTGTCTCTAAGAGTTAGCTGAGTCTCACTAAGCCAATCAGTGAGCTCAATATTTCCTGCTTTCCCCTCATAATTGTATAAAAAAGCACCCGAGGAGACACTCGGGGTCCTCCATCTAAAATGTATGGTGGGACCCGGGTTCGAACTCGTAATGAATTTTTTTTTCTTTTTCTTGCCTCAGTGGTCTCGGTTTGTCTATTATTCCACCCCACGTTTCAGTATTTAATTGGGGATTTTCAATTTGTTCTTTTTCTAGCTTTTTCAATTGCACGCGCAATTGGGCATTGGCCTTTTTTATTTTAACTTTTTCTAATTTATTCACATATGCACTCAGGGATATAAAACTTCCCCTAAGAACTGCCTTTGCTGCATCCCACAAATTTTAGTATGTTGTCTCATTATTGTCATTCTCTTGAACGAAGTTACTGATTCTTTCTATGATTTCTTGTTTGACCCATTCATTCTTTAGGATTAAATTGTTTAGTTTCCAATTAGTTTTTAGTCTATCTTTCCATGGCCCTTTATTGCCTATGATTTTTATTGCATCATGATCTGAGAATGATGCATTTACTATTTCTGCCTTTCTGCACTGAATTGTGAGGTTTTTATGCCCTAGTAAATGGTTGATTTTTGTGTATGTGCCATGTACTGCTGAGAATAAGGTATATTCCTTTTTATCCCCATTCAGTTTTCTCCAGAGATTTATCATACCTACCTTCTCTAAAATTCTATTCACCTCCTTAACTTCTTTCTTGTTTATTTTGAGGTTAGATTTATCAAGTTCAGAGAGGGGCAGATTAAGGTCCCCCACTAGTATGGTTTTGCTATCTATTTCTTCCTCATTCTTTTAACTTCTCCTCTAGGAAATTGGATGCTATACCACTTGATGCATATATGACAAGTAATGATATTGCTTCATTCTCAGTGGTGCCTTTTAGCAGGATATAATTTCCTTCCTTATCTCTTTTAATTAGATCAATTTTTGCTTTTGCTCTATCTGAGATAAGGGTTGCTATCCCTGCTTTTTTTTTTTTTTACTTTGGCTGAGGCATGATATATTTTACTCCAGACTTTTTTACCTTTACCCTGTGTGTATCCCCCTGTTTTAGATGTGTTTCTTGTAAACAGCATATTGTAGGATTATGGTTTTTAATCCATTCTGCTATCCACCTCCATTTTATGGGAGAGTTCATCCCATTCATGTTCACAGTTATGATTCCTATCTGTCTCTTCTCTCCATCTTATTCCCTCCCCTGTTAATGCTTTTATTTCCCCGCTCCTTCCTTCCCCTCCTTAAGAGTTTTCCTTTTGACCACTGCCTCCCTCAGTATTCCCTTCTTATCAGCCCCCCTCCCTTTTCCTCCACTTCCCCCTTACTTCTTCACTCCCTTCTAAGCACCCCTCCCCTTCATAGCCCTTCCCCCCTCCTACTGCCTCTAGGATATTATTAATTTTTATATTTAATGTGGTATGTTTTTTCTTCTTCAAACCAAGATTGACAAGAACAGATCTCATGCAATGCTCCTCTCCCTCCCCTCTTTACTTCTATTATGATACATTTCGCGTCTCTTTTCAATAGAGTCCTATACTAAACTGGTTGTGTTATTCCCTCCTTGCACCAGAACCAATGAGGGAAAAGCTCATATGCTCATCTACTTCACTTCTTTCCCTCTACTATATTGTTTTTATGCCTCTTTGTGTGGCATAATTTACCCTTTTCTGCTTCATTCTTTCCTCTTCTTCCATTGCAGTCTCTTTCTAGCCCTTAATAAGGTTTTTTTAATCATTATTTTGTGTAATTTATACCCATATCCTCTATTTGTCTATAAACAGTTTGCTCTTATTAAATAACAGGGTGTGTGTGTGTGTGTGTATGTTTTCCTTATTTACCTTTCTATGTCTTTCTTGCATCTCATAATTGGAGGTTGAATTTTCCATTAAGCTCTGGTTTTTTTTCCTCAGGAAGGTCTGGAAATCCATTATATTGTTGAATGACTGTCGTCGTCGTCGTCGTCTTCTTCTTCTTCTTCTTCTTTTTAAGAAATTGGGGTTAAGTAACTTGCTCAAGGTTACACGGCTAGTCATTATTTATGTGTGGGTGCTCATTTTCTGAGGCCAGATTTGATCTCGGGTCATCCCAACTCCGAGGCCAGCGCTCTTACTCACTGCGCCACCTAGCCGCCCCTTTTAGGGCAATTGGGGTTAAGTAACTTGCCCAAGGTCACACGGCTAGGTTTTTGTTTGTGTGGGTTAAGTGTCTGAGGCCGGATCCGAACTCAGGTCCTTCTGACTCCAGGGCCGGCGCTCTACTCACTGCGCCACCTAGCCGCCCCCCGTCTTCTTCTTATTCTTGTTCTTCTTGTTCTTGTTCTTCTTGTCCTTGTCCTTGTTCTTCTTGTTCTTCTTGTTCTTGTTCTTGTTCTTGTTCTTGTTCTTGTTCTTGTTCTTGTTCTTGTTCTTGTTCTTGTTCTTCTTCTTCTTCTCCTTCTTCTTCTTCTTTATAAGCAATTGGGGCTCAGTAACTTGTTCAAGGTTACATGGCTAGTTATTTATTTATGAGTGGGTGCTAATTTTCTGAGGCCAGACCTGATCCCGGGTCCTCCCAACTCCGGGGCCGGCGCTCTTACTCACTGCTCCACCTAGCCACCCCTGAATGACCATCTTCTTGCTTGGAAGAATATATTCAGTTTTGCTGGATAGGTGATCCTTGGTTGTAACCCGAGCTCTTTTGCCTTGTGAAAAATCATATTCCAGTTCCTCCGATCTTTCAGTGTAGAGGCTGCTAGATCCTGTGTGATCTTCCCTGTGGTTATAAGATATTTGAATTGTTTCTTTCTGGCTGCTTGTAGTATTTTCTCCTTTACCTGGTAGTTCTGGAGTTTGGCCGAAACATTTCTTGGACTTTTCAATTTGGGATCTTTTTCAGGAGGTGACCGGTGGATTCTCTTGATTTCTATTTTACCCTCTGGTTCTAGTATCTCAGGACAGTTTTCCTTGATGCACTCTTGGAACATGTTGTTCAGGCTCATTTTTTATCATGATTTTCTGGTAGGCCTGTGATTCTCCTGGATCTGTTTTCTAGGTCAGGTATTTTTCCATTGAGATATTTTACCTCTTTTCCTATTTTTTTATTCTTGATATTTTGTTTGACTGATTCTTGGTTCCTTATAGAGGTATTCACTTCAATTTGGTTGATTCTAGTTTTTAGTGAATTGTTTTCCTCAGTTAGTTTTGGAGCTCCTTTTCCATATCACACATTTTTCTTTTTAAGAAGTTTTCTTCATCGTAATGTTTTTCTAATTTTGATTTCAAAAGAATTATTCATTTTATCTTCTATCTCTCTAATTTTGTCTTCAAAGTTCTTTTTGAGCTCATCTAAGAAGGCTTTCTGTGCTTGAGACCCATTCCCTGTTGAGGCTTCAGCTGTGGGTGTGGAGTCAGCACTGTCTCCCTCTGAATTTGGTTCCTCCCTCTCACAATAGTAGGACTCCAGAGTCTGTGTCTTTGCAGTCTGCTTTTTACCCATTTTGAGGCAGGGCCCTAGCCACATCCTTCCTCTAGGGTTCCCAAGCCTTTACTGTTTAAAATTTTGCTCTGGGGCAATAATTACTATGTTTTCAGGGTCAGAGTGGGGGATTGGAGTGGCTGGGGTTCACTCTACCATCCTGGTCCCTGGAAGCCCAGGTAGGGACTATTTAAATTTCTAGGCTGTGCATTGGTAGTCCCAGGAGTAGTTGCTGCCCCTGCCAGGGGCCCTGAATTTGACTCTTACCCTGCTTCTTCCAGTCCCAACCCTGTAGTGATAGGCCTGGCAGTGGCCCTTGAGGTTGATGGATCCACTTGCTGCTGCCTTGATCAGGCCTTGTCCCGGCCTCTGACACAAATGTTCTTTCTCTCATGCTACATGGACTCCTCATTACCTTCTATCATCCTACCAGCCAGGAGAGATTTCTCTTTTCTCAGATCTTTTGTATCACTTTACTTGGACTCATCACCAGTAAATATTGCATTATAGTTGTATATATTTTTGTTTTATATCCCCTGTGGGACTGTGAGCTCTGTGAGAGCAGGGACTCCATGTTTCCCAACTCTTTCTACCCTTTGAACAGCAACATGGTGCAGTGGATAGAGCACTGACCTTTGAATCAGGAAGACTAATCTTCTTGAGTTCAAATCTGACCTCACATACTAGCTGTGTGACCCTGGGCAAGTCACTTCACTCTGTTTACCTCAGTTTTCTTTCTTTTTTTTTATTATTATAAGCAATTGGGGTTAAGTAACTTGCTCAAGGTTACACGGCTAGTCATTATTTATGTGTGGGTGCTCATTTTCTGAGGCCGGATTTGATCTTGGGTCATCCCAACTCCGAGGCCGGCGCTCTTACTCACTGCGCCACCTAGCCACCCCTACCTCAGTTTTCTTATCTGGAAAATGAGCTGGAGAGTGAAATGGCAAACCACTCCAGTGTCTTTGATAAGAAAACCCTAAAAGGAGTCATAAAGAGTTGAACACAACAAAATAGCATCTGTCCCCCAGAATGGAGGTTGGGACCTAAATGGAATAGGCATCTAATGAAAAGTTGTTGAATTGAATTGAGCTAAATAGACTGTACACTGGCACAGGGCAAGTCACTTCTATTCTTTTAGCCTCAGGTTCTTCCTTTGTAAGTGAGAGGTTGGAATTGATTGTCTCTAAACTTCCAGCTCTAATTCTATGGTTCTGAACCCCTTTCCTAAGGTCAAAGTGTGCTGCAGCTTCTCTGCAGGCAGGGCTACTAATTCAGATCAATTTCCAAGGCTAAAAGAAGGAAAAAAACCCGAGAAAATGTGAGGGATGAGAAGCAGAAGCAGGGCCCAGAGACACTGACACAGGCTTCTTCCCCAATGAAGCTCTGTTTACTTGGACTTCAACAACACAATCTCGGCCTCATGAAAAACTCACTTGCTCCACAGAGTCTTCTCAGACTTCTCTCATGGAAGCTATCTCCATGTGCTCCAGAGTCTCCCCTATATCCCCAGAAGCATAAACTTCATCTAACAGCTATCCTTTGCTATGTACTTGGAGTATGCCTGTATGACTATGTTACCTGAAGAAAGGCTTTGGCTCAATAGAAGGAAGTCTGGGAGGAGCTGTCCACCACTATATGGGCTGATCCTATCTGGGTTGAGTTTTAGGTCTTGCATAGTGCTTTCATTATAGAAACCCTGTGAGTTGGGGAGTGCAGATACTATTATTCACATTTGTCTGAATTTCCCAAACAGCCAGTGAGGATATACCTATGTATGTGAGGATAGACATCAGACGCTAGCCTCAGGGTTGTGGGTTTTTGAGTTTGTATACTACCAAGGACATGGTGATGGAAGGTGTGGGACAAGGAGCCGTGGGAGTAATTGGCTTGATTGAAGCTGTTCTGAGAATTGGATGGGGGAGTCTGGAAAGAGTGAGGAGGGTGAATGAGATGATGAAGGACAGGACCAGTATGGAGCTGGTAAGCCTTGCTTGTGCATTAAGCAGGTCTGAAAAGGGACCTAGGGTGCCTTGGGTTTCTAGTATCTTCTTCCCCACCTAATAAAATGCCTTACAGCAGTTGTTGAATATAATGAATGAGCTATGTTCATATGTAGTCTTCTACCACTTATTTGAATCCATCATTTTCTGAATTTTCTTAGATTATTTTGGGAAGGCAATACCCAGGGGATGCGTGTATGTATGTGTATATGTGCCAAAGAGTGACCAGAGCATGGAACATGCCTGACTTTGAGTGATAATTTGTTTTTGTTTTTTTTGAGGGCAATTGGGATTAAGTAACTTGCCCAAGGTCACACGGCTAGGTTTTTGTTTGTGTGTGCATTAAGTGTCTGAGGTTGGATCCGAACTCAGGTCCTTCTGATTCCAGGGCCAACACTCTACTCGCTGCGCCACCTAGCCGCCCCTTTGAGTGATAATTTGATGACCTTTTATAGGTAAGGCTCAGATCAGTGAACTGACTTTACCAGGGGCATACAGCTAGTAAGTAACACAGCAAAGACTCAGGTCTCCTGACCGAAGTCCAGCATTCTTTCTATTATACAATGCTGCTTGAGGGAGTGAACACCTTGTCCCTGGAAAGTATTGAAGCACAGCCTGGATGGCTACCTATTGAGGATGTCGGTGAATGATTCCTGCATTGGATGAGATCTGAGTCTAAGTTACCTCCAAAATTCCCTTTAAGTTCTCTGATTTCTTGATTCTATATCCCAAGGGAGACTCCCAAGACAGAGACCCCATTTTCTTGCCTTTATCTGACCCTAGGGTGCCATGCTCAGAACTTGACACAGGAGGGTGACCCATCAAAAGAGGAATGAAGCTTGGTAGATGCTTAGTAGTGTTTGATCTGTGGGCTTACTTTCAGGTGGTTGGTCGACTTGTCTGATAAACAGATTCGGCAACAAGCATATGGAAAGAAGTCAGATGCGACAGCTGTCTCTTGAAATGATTTGAGGACATCAAACAGAACTAGTGAATAGACCTCTCATTGCATTCCAGCAAAGGTTCAGACATGTCAGAGCTAGGAAGGAGCTTAGAATTTCAGTATTGCAGCTATCCTGTGCTCTAAAGCAAAGATTTTTTATGTCATATGTCTCTTTGGTAGTCTCCTGAAGCCTATGAACCTCTGCTCAAAATATTGTTTTAAAATGCATAACAAAACACAGCATCACAAAGGAAAGCGATTGAAATGAAATACAGTTATCAAAATATTTTTGAAAAACCAAATTCATGGACCCCACATTAAGAACTCCTGCTCCAGAGAAAATCCCTCACTCTGACTTTTCAAAGTTAAGTTCTTTTGAGTGATCTAATTCTGGAAGACCATTTATGCATTTGGCTCACTTAGAATGCACACCAGTCCTCCTATCCTCAGTCTTCTCTGTCTATTGAGGTCCTACTCAGCGTCTTAGAACATAGAATTCTGGAGTTAAGTGGCACCTTAGAACTCTCCTCACCTGTGCCTCTTGGAACCCTCAGTTCCTTTCAAGGCTCTGCCCAAGTGACACCTCCTTCATGAAGACTTTCCCAAATCTTCTAATTAATGCCCTTTGAGATGGTGCCTCCCTAACTCACTCAGGCTGGAAGTGCAGTGGCTACCCATGGGCCAAGTTCCACTGCTGATTGACACAGAAACTCTGATCTACTCTGATTCTGACCTGGTTAGTTCATCCCACCTTAGGCAGATGAATGACTACCCTTCACCCCATCCCTGGGGGTATGCCAGATTGGTACTGGACTTTGTATAAACACCTCATCATTTTTAGCTCTTCTTATTGTCAGAATTGAACTCAAGAGATCCATCAAATTCAGTCTCCTTCTTAGCAAGGATTACAGGCATGTACCGCCGCACCCAGATACTTTGCATATGTGCATGCATACACACACACACACACACACACACACACAATTTACTTATCTGTGTACACACTTGAGTTCCCACTCCATTCCTGCCTCTTCTCAGTAGAATAAGACTTTCCTCAGGAAAAGGATCATGTCATTTCTATCTTTGTACCCACAACACTTTGCATATAGTAAGTGTTTAAAAAGTGCATCTTGGATTGATGAAATAAACATGGAATATCAGAGAGAATCTGAGACTTCAGAATACAGAATGTCAAGGCAGGGAGAGACCTTACAGACCTAGTCTAGTTGTTCCCAACCTTTTCAAGTTTGAGTAATTTTTTTAATGTGAAAAAATGTTCATGGATGTCCTTTTGGATAGTTGTACGATTAGTGTCTGTTGATGGAGTGGATTTTTGTCAGTGGACATTTTCTCAAAGTTAAAAAATGCTTCTAAAAGAACCTACATTTTATTCATCACAATCACATTTTTATACACACACAAATATATTTGAAGAACAATAATCATCTATATGAGGCATACTTATTCAGCCTCTAGCAGGTATGTTTGCTTATTTATTGTTCTGAATCATTTAGTGAGATGAAAATGGTTGACACATGGGGTGAGGGAACCACTGAACTTATTCAGACTTGCTATTTTACAAATGGAGAAACTGAGGCTCACAGAAGAGAAAGAATTAAATGCCTTAAACGTTTCACAGCTCTTTAAATCCAACTTTAATCAAGTTTCATTCCTATTGCATATTAGTGCCTTGGATGCCAACTTCTGCTATTCTTCTACCATTGATCCAAACATACATGCTGACATTTCATCTGTTAGCAGGCCTGTCAGAAGATGAACACTGGAAAGTCACATGGATGCTAAGGTTCAAAAGCACAGAAATTGGAAGCTCATTAGTTAAGATATTTAGTCTCAGAACAGTCTTATTCAGTACCTTTCATCCTCCAAACCCTATCTAGTCATTAGCTAATGAAATGAGCTCATTAGAGAAAGGGCAGAATGGTGGTGTCTGAAGTCAGCAGGAGAGCTTTGGGATTCACCAGCTCAGAGGCCCCTAGGTGGTCCCTGATTTGCAGTGGAAGAAACTCCCTGTGGGGTAAGAGGAAGGCAGGTCAATTAACTGTGAAGTCTCCTTTCTGACTGGCAAAGCAGAGAGTGGCTTGAAGCTCAGGAGATAGGGAAAGTTTCTTTAGCCTCTAGAGGAGGCAGTGAGTCGTAGTGAAAAGAGGACTGGATCTGCTTAGCTTAGACTGAAGTGAGTCAGTTCCAATTTTCTTTACTGACTTTCCAAATGACCTTTAACAAGTCTCTGGGTGCCTCTGTTTTTTTCCCCCTTTGTTAAATTGAGATTTGGTCTTTGGAGATGGAATGGTATTAGATAACCTTTCTGCTTGGCTCCAGAGGGCAAAACAAGGCACAATTCTCACTGTTCTTAGACTCTGGTTCACTGAAAAGCAACATGGGATACTGGCCTTGGAGTGAAGAAAGAATTGAATTTGAATCCTGCCTTTGACTCTTTACTAGTCATGTGGCCTTGAGAATGGGAAGTTTCTTATGCTTTCTTAACCTTGGTTTTCACAAAGGTAAAATGGGACAAGCAATAACTGCAACACCCAATTTCATGTGTTTTTTGTGTATGTAAAGTATTTTGTACAATTTAAATCAACATACAAATATCAGCTTTAATTAAATTATTAAATACTGAACTTTTTAGTAATTACAGCTGTCCAGCAATTGAATGGCTCACCTGGCACTTAGCAAGCATGTAAAAGATTGCTTGCTTAATTGGACTGCCTTGTTACCACATGGGAGGGACATTGCAGATGGGATAGTTGCTCAGGGGTGTGGTCAAATTTCCTTCCAGTTTGGAGTCTCTCTGAGACAGGAGGTGCTGGGGAGGGGGTTTCAGAGGGTATTTACCACATGGAGAAGTTAGGACAGGAAGGATCCAATAAAACTGAGAAACTTTTCCCCTTCATTCTAGTCTCTGGAGTAGATGCCTACTGACAGCTTGGGGTTGGGAGGGAGGGCAGAATATACTGGAGAAAATGATTTGAAAGAGCTATTTGAAGAAAGAAGGTTCACAGTAGGTGATTAATAAATGGTTGTTGGTGTATTAATTGTTTTGTCTTGGACTGTGACAGCAAGAAGATGGGGGGCAAATATACCATTTGAGGAATTAAATTCAGACTCAGAAGACCTAAGAGAATTGACTTGGCACAACTGACCTCTTCTGAGCAGGTGATCACTGGAAGAGGATTTTGGGTGAGCAGGCAAGCCATGGGATGGGGGTGGGACACTATTTTAGTAATGTAAATGACTCCTTCAGGAAGGTGGACAATTCAACTGACAGCTGTCATGAGCTGATAGGATTTAGTATTGGAAAGGACCTTAAAAATGATCTAGGTTAACTCCCTGATTTTACATATGAGGAAACTGAGGCCCTAGAGCAGTTAAATTACTAAGCAGCAGAGTCATTATTAAAACCTGTTCTTTCTGACTTTGAGGATCGAAGAAGAAATAAGTCACCCAAGGTTGTATAATAAGTCAATAGTGGGATGGAGACTAGAAACCAGGTTTAAAACATTCAGTAAATCACAGAATCCTAGAACAGCCTTGAAGGCTATCGAACACCATCTAGTAAATCTTTAGATTTAAAGTGTTTAAAAATGAGGGCTTCTTCATCTTTTTTGGTGCCATGGGTCTCTTTGGAAGTTGGGTGAAACCTATGGATCCCTTCTCAGAATAATGTTTTAAAATAATTAGAGGATACGCCAAATTTAAGTTAGAGGTTACTGAAAACAAAGTTGCAAATTTTCTCCATACAAGTTCATGAATTCCCTGAAGTCTAAGGGGCTCCATGGCCTCCCTCTTTAAGAATTCATGGGTTAAAAGATCCCCATCTTATTTCAAACCTTTGGGATCTGACATCATCTCCACTACTCACTTTGCTGAATGAGTGCTGAGCTCAGTGACAGAAAGGGGAAAGTATCCAGAGATATATTTAGATTTCCCATGGCTACTGTTCTTTCCCCCCTCACTGCCTTCCCCGCTAGTGACAGCCATGTTCTGTGGCCAGTGTGGCTTTCGCCAATGATCACAGTTCACTTATGGGGTGGCGGTGGTGCCATTTAAAGACTGTTGAATTTGGAACCAGAAGGTTTGGGTTCAAATCCTAAATCTGTCACTTCCTAGCTAGCAGACCTAAAACAAATCACTTCCCCTGAGTGGGTCCCAAGTTATCTCCTCTGTAAGAGGACATGGTTGAACTAGGACGCTCTCTTAGGTTCCATCCTGCTCAAAAATTCTATGCAACTCAGTTTGAGGAGTCTGACTTTATATTTGGCCTGGAGAATTGCATGTAGGCCACATGATTACTGCTCCCCCAATCCTCCACATAGAGAAGGGTCTAAAAACTGGGAGACATCATCTTTATATCTGAGCACAGTGAAGCAGGAGAGCCACCTTTAGCTTCAGTCGATGTGTGTGAGGTTGTAGAGTCTCAAGGGGAATTGACAAAGCAGCATGTTTCTCTGCTCCATTGATTTATTGAATTTGATTAATGATTCTAATGTTCTCATTATCATGTCAAACTTAGCAGGCAACAGTCTTCTCTAAAGCCAAAGAGCGTTGAACTCCCTCCCTTGTTTTTTCCTCCCTTTCTCTTACATTTTTTTCCCTCCCTCTCTGCCCTCTTTCTCTCATTCTCTTCTGCCCTTTGTTCTCTGTAATCTTTTCTCCTTCCTTTCTTCCCTCTTTGATTCTCTATAATTTTTCCTTTTCCCCTTCATTCTTTTCTTCTCTCCTTTTCTCTCCCATTATCCTTTTTCCTACTTTCCTGTCATCTTTTTATCTACCTTTCTTTCCTCCTTCCCTCCTTCATTTCTTTCTCTCTTTCCTTTTACCTCCTCTTTTCCCTCCTCCCCCATTTTCTCCCTCTCTGCTTTCCTTTACCCTCTGTCTCCCTTTCTGCCTCTCTTCTCTCTTTTTCTCCTCTTCTCTCTTCCCTCCCCCTCTCCTTCCTCCCACTCCCTCCCTCCCTTGCTGGAAGATTCAGGACAGGTTCCAGTGCATGTGGCAAACTGAGAATTCAACATTGGAGATGCCAAAAATACATGTTCTGTATCTCTTTCCTGGCTGGGAAAGTACTGTGGCCAATTAAGAATGAACTTTAAAAGAAATGAACATCTTGCATGCCAGGTTTCAGCTGAATGTCACTGAAATGGGCTAGATTACTACCATATGAAAAAAGCATCTTAATTATGAAAATGCTATTAGGAGCAATTCTTATTGCCCTGGTTTCAGGGGAAAAGCCACAATGACCCACATTCTTTAACACTAAGTCCAGATTTTGGAAGAAAAGGGGGGCAAAGGAATGTTTTCCCAGGGGACCCACTGTTTGATCCCCAGAGTGCATTCTCTTCCCACACAATGCCAAGAGTATTTGAAAGACAGTGCACAAGAATGTGGAGCCTTTCCCAAATCTATGATGCCCTCCACCCCCATTTCCCCCAAGAAGCTTTGAGGAGGTGGCAGGCAAAGAACTGAGACAAGGGGGGGGGTGGTCAGTGTTGGGATAAATGGACCAAAGAGGTCAAAATGGGGGAAGCAGCTGTAACCATGCAGCTGAGACATAGAATTCATTAGGTGGTTTTCCCATCTTATGAGAGCAGTGAGTCTAAAATTCAATGGCAGATTTTTCTTAGTGCTGGTGATCTGATCTGGCTGCTTGTCTATGCTATGGCCAGGGAGGTCATATTATCAAATGAACTGTTTTGCATTTAGCAGTTGAGACACTGAAAAAACAAGGTGTAAGAAGGGCTTCCTCACCTGCAGTGTTGAGACACTGTTCTTTCTGTGTGGTCCTTTTGGAGCCTTACTGTTTGGGTTTGGATCCAGGGAATCATGCCACATCCCTGTGTTCCTGGAAGAATAGGGATCCCTTGGAAGGGGGACCCATTAGGTAGTGTCTATCTGGATGGTAGTGGGAACTTATGGAGCTCATGAAAGCTGGTCAGATTCTTATGGGGAAGTCAACATTGATGGAACATCTTTGCAAATAAGGCTCCATTAGCTCTTGGATGAACAGAGACACTTTGAGGTTGTCTCTACTGTCATTGTCACTGTCATCTGAAGAAGAAGTGAAGCTTCTCATTCATTGAAGTCTTACACTCAGTCTCACTTCCTCCTGCTTTCTGTACATCAACACAATAAGCAGGGATTAGAGGAGAGGCAGTGTGGTAAAGTGGGAAAGAAAGCTGGATTTTCAGCCAGATGATGGGGTGTCAAAACCAGACACTTCCCCCTGAGCAAGTGGCTTAACCTCTCAGAGCCTCAGTTTCCTCATTTGTAAAGTGAGGGCGTTGGACTAGTTGGTCTCTAAGGTTCCTTAGATTTATGATCATATATCCTCCCTTTAAGGCAGATTTGCCTCTATCCTAATATAGCAGGAAAATTCCTGGATTTGAAATGCTGTGTAAACTTGAGGTTGTCCTTTCTGCATTCTGGGCCTCAGTTTACTCTCTTGTAAAGCGAAGAGTTTGGCAGAGATGATTCTTTAAGATTTTTCCCAGCTCTAAACCTATGTTCTCATGATCCTCTGTTCACATGGGCAGTCTCAGCAGACCACTGGCTAGGGGTTCTGTTGTGTAAGGATGGCATCTGTGTTAACAGAGCAAATACCTCTGCTCTCTGGGTCCTCTGGCAGGACTTCCAACTGGAGTAGAATTACTTCAAGAGCTTTTCAATTTCCTGGAACCCTTCAAAGGGAAAGATTATGCAAAACCTGAAAAAGAAACCCCACCCACCCTGCCATGGACAGTACTATGAATTTAAGCCACTGTGATTATTCAAACCAGAGTAAAAAAGAAAAAAAAGAAAAAAATTGTAACTAAAGCACTCTAAAAATCTACTTGATGTATTTAGTCAAGATCTAGTGACAACCTGTGGTTTGCTTTGATGCTTTTCCCCACCTCCACTCTTTGAAACGTGACAGTAACAACTGGTCAGGACCCATGAAAGCCATTGTATTGTTTCATAGACATGGTAAAGAAATGAGACTTGGCAACCTTGTCAGGGGATGGCAGAGGATATGGTGGGTGAGTGTGGTAGGCATCAGAAATCTGCCTCAGAAAGAAGGTGATGGGGGACCTTGGCTGTTTGAGTCTTGGGGAGAAATGAGGCTAAAGGGAGGGTGACTTTGCCTGCTTCTCCTTCCCTGCTAGGATTTACCTGGGTCTGACAGGACAATAAGAAGCCAGGAGCTCCTCACTCGAATGGTTGAGACATTGCTCTTTCTGGTATTATGTGCAGTGACTTATTTGGGAAGTGAACAAATCAGAGATGCTGCCAACATTTCTTTAATCTGAGTGATTGAAGAGGTAAGGAAGGAAGAAGCCCAGGGTGGGCAGCTCTGGGCATTCTGCCACTCAGAGGCTGCTGTAGCTCTAAAACCCAGTCCTCAGGTCCTGTCTGTGCTTCTTCTGGATTTGTCCCTTCTCAGATTTGCAAGGATTTCTGTATATTACAGGGTTCCTCATGTATGAGGAGGCTGGCAGTTCATACTCATCTAGTGGGACCAGAATATTGGTCACTGGTCTGGGGAAGAAGCTGTTGGGTTCTAGCTCTGCCACTTACTGTATGACCCTGGCCAAATCACATGCCTTCTCTGGGTCTTCCTTTGCTCATATTTAAAACAGAGTTAGTAACATCTACCCCATTACCTATAAATAGGGGATTTTAAACCTAGGCTTCATGAACTTTATTTTAAAAATGCTTGCTAACTATATTTCATTGTAATTGATTTTCCTTGCACCCTCAATGCATATTTTTCTGTATTTAAAAACATTATTCTGTGAAGGGTTCATATAGATATACACACATATATATGTAATATATATGTGTGTGTACATATATGTATCTACAACTATATCTAGCTGTAATATGCTCCGCTAGAGTGAATCTATGTTTATGTCTATGTCTATGTCTACTTCTAGTCTAAAAGCAGTCTATGCCCCATTCCTCAGAACCTGTGCCGAAGGTTTTGAGGATCAAATGAGATAATATACTACATCTATTCAAATTATATGTTAACCTTCTCATTATAATCTGACATATAAAACCCAAGTGCAACATCTAATTGATTTTTCAGTATGTATCCATTTTCCTTTGGCCTTTCAAACATATCTCATTTTAGGTATGGTCTATAACATCAGAAGGCAGCCTACATTTGGAACAATTCATATGTAAAGTACTTTGTAATAATAATGAAGGATATTTATATAGCACCATCAAATTTATAAAGCAAATCACAGATACCATCTCATTTAATCTTCCCCAAAACCCTGTGATTCAAATACTGCCATGGTCTCCATCTTACAGAAAAGTTGAGAGGGTCAGAAAAACTAAGGTAACTAGATCTGGGCACAGTTGATAGGACACTGTACTTGAAGTCAGGCAAATTGCTTGACTGACCTCAGCTTCAGTTTCCTGATCTGTAAAATGTGGATAGAGAGAGTACCTACTCTCACAGGGTTATTGGAGGATCAAATGAGATAAAATATTTTGCAAACCTTAAAGCTCTATGCAAATTAACTAAAGCAAACTTAAAAAACACTGTATAAATGCTAGGTACTATGACGTGATTTACCCACAATCAGTAAGTATCTGAAGTCGAATCTGAACCCTGGTTTTCCTGACTCCAAGACCAGCACTCCATCTGCCACAAATGCTACCTTACCCAGTAGTGCTTCTCCCACAGAGAAATGAGTCATTATTCTATAATTGCAATATTCCTTATTATTCAATATTTTGGATCTGTAATGTCATCAGTATGGGTGCTCCCATTATCCATACAGATCTAATCCATCAGTCACTGCCCATCTTGTGTAACTTGTCTATGTCTTCCTACAAGCCTGCCAAAGGCAATCTGTCCAGTGTTCTGGGGGCCGGCCTCTAGGTCTCTTGCAATTATGTAAATACTAATTATCAGTTAGCCTTCCCTCTCACTGTGTGATCAGTCCATCTTTTTCTTTTCTTGTTGTCATTAATTCCTCTGATAACATCCTTTATCTAACTTCTCATTTTCTGTTCTTCCCTTGTAATGTCTTGCAGCCTGTTCATGCCCACCATTCACCTCTTCATTATCTTTATTATGATTATTAATGGCCATGGTGCAAACAGAAGTAATATAGGCTACAGGTGTGTGTGTGTGTGTGTGTGTGTGTGTGTGTGTGTATGTGTGATAGAGAGAGAGAGAGAGAGAGAGAGAGAGAGAGAGAGAGAGAGAGAGAGAGAGAGAAAGAAAGCACTTTGTTACTGGGTTGAGTCCGGTCATCCATGTAACTTACTGTGCAGGGGGAGCTGAGTCCCAGACACACACACACACACACACACACACACACACACACACACACACACACACACACAGCAGAAACCAGGCAGAGTCTGTGATCTGAGTCACTTTGGGGAATTTGGAAGATCAACCTTCGAGAATGGAGAAGGCAGGGTCTAATGTCCTTGAAGCCAAAAGACAAATCCAAAACAAAAAAAAAGTCTGAACCCAGCCTAGTGCAAATGGAAGCACTGGGAACATGCTGTGATGTAATCAGAGACAATGGTAATTAATGGCAGAATTGTTTCTAGATATCCGTTCCATCCAGGTAATCCATAGTATATTTTATTTCTGTCCCAGTTCATCTTCATCCAAATATAGTCCATCTTGCTTTCTCCTTGAGGTATTAGATTTCCTTCCATGAATATGCCTTCTTAATAACCAATACTACCTCCACCCTTCACCCTTTTTAACCATCCCATTTCTTTGAATAAAGTACTCTAACTTACCATCATATTTTAATCATGAGTCTAATCCTACTAAGTCTCAGAATTACCTGGATAATGTCAAAATGGTCTTTCTCCATCTTCTTTCTTAGTGTCTGTAGTATGCATACATTTGTATGTAGACATCTGAGGCTGTTGTCTTGCCTTTTCCTCCTTTTTTGGATTTTTGTTTCCTCTGAACTTTTGGTTACCAGAAACCAGCTGTTCACTTTCCAAATCTCCTCTTCTCTCTTGCATCCATTGTCTTAAATAAGCAGCAGCAAAAAACAAAACAAAACAAAACAAAAACAAACAAAAAACCCAAAAAAACAAAGAAACACCACCTGTCCCTTGTGTGCTTTAGCTACTTGTCCATGATTTTATAATCTTTGGAACTGATTTCTAGGCTCTTTTGGGCAATATCCCTTGTGCCTACATGAATCACCAGAAATGGATAGTCATCGTCTGTTTGGGAAAGTCTTGGGATTTTTTTCTGGTGTTTTAGATGCCTGTACCTTCAACCGATTATCATCTATGGGGTTGATTATGAGAACTATAAGCACAATGAATGAGGTCAGAGCAAGCCCAGCAATGGAGATGACATTACTTCACTTTTAGCCTCCAGAAGAAAGTCGAGAACTTGCTTTTTTACTTATGGATGATATGAAAGAAAGAGAGGCTTGTGCAACCTCAGCCAGACAACGTCTTTTTTTAGTAAGGGTGGTGACCTGCAATTTTCAATTATTACTGTGGATGAAAAAAAGAAGAAAAATATTCTTTTAAACTGGAGCATCATGGAGTATTTAAGTTAGTTGTGAGGAAAGATTCTGTGGAAGCAAGAACAATTCAAAATCAGAATAGGTAACCCAGGAAGATGAAGGCATCTCCAGACAGGAGACTTTTAAAAGTGAGATCTGGAATAGCTTTAGTATAGCCTTTTGTAAGGTAGAGAATATTTATTTATATATTTATGTGTGTATTTATTTTTGCTTTTTTGGAGGGGGGAGGGCAGGACAATTAGGGTTAAGTGACTTGCCCAAGGTCACCTGGCTAGTAAGTATTAAGTGTCTCAAGGCCGGATTTGAGGTCAGGTCCTCCTGACTCCAGGGCTGGTGCTCTATTCACTGTGCCACCTAGCTGCCCCAAAGGCAGAGAATATACTAGGGTCATAGAATGGTTGAGTGGCAGAGACCCTCAGAAACCTAGTCCTACTCCCTCATCTTACAGAAAGGGAGCTGAAATCTAAGGGAATTCACCTGTCCTAAGTTACATATTGTTAGTCTCCCAAGAAAAGAAAGCTCCTTACTATATGACAAAGGCACTACTAAGACTGGTGGAGGATCAGGATCAGCCCTCATTGAAAAGGTAATGTTGGCAAGATTTGACTCTTTCAACTTGGCATCACAGAACTAGAATTGGAAGGGACCTCACAGGCTGTCTAGTCCAATCCCCTCTTTTACATAGGCAGAAACTTTGGTCAAGAGAACTTAAGTCTAGGGCCACACTGGTAGTAATAATTAGATGAGGATTATACACCCAGGTCTTTTGATTTCAGTGCCTGTACTTATTATCCCCTGAGTATCGTTGTCTGTCCCTCAACTCTCATTTGTCACCATTTAATCTTCCCAAACCCCGAGTCAAGATTTTGTCAGGAGAGGGTCAATTACACCTTAGTGTAAATTTAAATAATGGATTCTTAGATATTTGTGGTTGGAAGAAAAATCCACTTAATGAAGCCAAATCTCTCACCCAAATTAAGAAACTCCCCTCTATGGTATCCTTATGGAGAATCATCTAGCCTCCATTTGAAGCTCTCTATGGTCAGGGGGCTAATTACCTTCCAGGCACCTCTTCTTAGGTGGCACTAATCATTGAGATGTCTTCCTAATACTGAACTGCTTCACCATTGCTCCTGTTTCTTGTTTCTGGGGTCAAGCAGAATAAGACTAAATAAGACTTTCCCCACAGGATAGCCTTTCAGATACTTGAAGTCAGCAGCCCTATTCCTCCAACATCTTCTTTTCCCCCAGGCTAACTGACCCCATTTTATGGCCTAGCCTCTCCAGTTCTCTCACTATCCTAGTCACCTTCCTCTCATTGGGCTCCAATTAACCAACATCCTTCCTAAAATGTAATGGCCAGAATTGAAGATGATGCTACATAGGGAACTTCACCAAGGCTACTCTATCCTTTCCTTGGAGTGTTTATATTCTAAGCCTTATCTTTTATTGTTGGGCAAAAGGCTATATATCTTGTTATGGAATTTCAGGCCAAAGTAAGCAAGGGAAGAGAAAACTTTAGTGGCCACCCTGAACACCCTGAAAGTATATCTTATGTTTCTCAGATCAGGATGAGTCTATATACCACCAATAACTTCCCTCCCCACCTCCACCCTGTTACCTGAACTCATTTACTCATTTTAAAAATCACTGTATTTGAATATAATCATTATTTTTTCTTGTCTCCTAGATTGTGAGCTTCTCTAGTTCAGGAAACGTGTCTAATCATTGCTATGTCCTGTCCTCCTCACTCCCTTCCAACTCTTGGGTGCCTAGCACGGTACCCTGTTTCTCATAGGCTTTTATTCATTATTTCTGGACTGACTGGCTGTCTAACTGGGCCTGCAGAAGCAATTTTCCCCCCTCTTAAATTTCAGCATCCAGCTGTGACCAGATGTGACTACCCAATCTCCTCTCCCCACTTCCCTAGAGAATGTGTGCCCCGCTCTCAATGCATGTCCATGCATCCCAAAGCAATGAACTTGGCTCTGAGCATCCTCTCTCTCCCACCCTTAACTGCAGAGAAAACCAAAAACTTGAATGGCAAGGCACAACCCAATCACTGCATTTCTATTGAAAGTCCCCTTTATATTTATCTGCTCTGGCTTCTGTTAATGAAAATCTCCCAGGTGTGAGCGTACTCCAAGATTGCAATTTGTAGTGAAGGTGGTGATATATCAAACAGATGTTTCCAATTGTGCCTTTATCGAGCTTCTACCCTCTGCCAGGCGACTCATGCCATGCCCCTCCTATCCCTGTTCCCTCCCACTCCTCCCTGGATGTTAGCCATAAATCAAGGATTTCTTCCTCATATTGTAATCACCAAAATAAGGAGGTGATTTATAAGGAATTCTGAAATACTAAACAGTATACTGAGCACTTCTATTTAATGCCAGCAATAAGTCAGAGGCCTCCATGCTTATCGGGATAGGGGTGGGGAGGGGGGGCGGAGAGAAATGCCTAAGACTCTGTTGTTTCCAAATGACAAATGCCCTTTGGTAAGTTGTAGCAAATCAATTATCCACATGTTGTGAAGTTAACAATTCCTTTTCAGGATGTACGTTTATGGAGACATTAACAAAATATCCCTGGGAAGAAGAGAAACAGAACTCTTCAGTTATTTTTCTCATGAAAGAAAAATAAGGAGATGGAATTGGAAAAAAATAATAACTTCTCACAAAAAAAGTCATCACAGAATTCTATAAATCAGAAAGCACAGACATCAGGTGCCTGGAGACAGAACAAGCAGTATTTCTCACCTTCTTAAATAAGGAGCAAAGGCAGTCACTTTGCCAGAGTGTCTTCAGGGCAGGGTAGAACTAAATTTCTGAAGGCCCTTCCAGTCCTAAGATGCCATGACTCTATAGTAAGATTGCTTTGGAGAACATTCAGTCTAGTTTGGGAGAAAAATTATTGAGTGCCACACTTATAGATTCACTAGAATCTCAGAGTTTGGAAGGACCTCAGAGGCCATCTACTGCAATGCCTACCCAAATAGGCACAACTTCCCCTACAAGTGGTTATCCACTTCTTGCTTGAATACCTCCAGTGATGGGGAACTTGTTATCTCTTGAAACACCACATTCTACTTTTGGATCACTCCAATGCATTAGGAAGCATTTCTATAGATGGATCTGAGATCCACTTCTCTTAAATTTCTACTCTGAGTTCTGTCCCTGGACCAAGCTGAACCAGTCCAAATCTTCCATGGAGCAACCCTTGAGATACTTGACAATAGGGATAAAAATTTTATGATATATTATTGGAGGTATGATTTGTAGGTGTTCAGAAGGTGAGGCAGTCATTATTAAAAAGGCAGGATATGTTTGATCAAAAACAGGTTATGACACAATGACCTTGTTTCCTTTTGCAATAGAATTATTATACGGATAGATAAGAGGAATGATTTAGACTTAGTATGCATGGATTTTAGCAATGCATCTGACAAAAATCTCTCCTCTGAATCTTTATGAACAATGACAGATGCAAACTAAATGATGGTACAGTTAGAGGGAATTTAGAACTGGTCAAAACATCAGATTCAAAGAAGAATAGTGATTAATAGATAGATATTAACCTGAAAGGAGGTTTCTAGTAGTGTGGCTCAAGAATCTACCCTTGGCCCTGTGCAGCACATTTTCTTTATGCACAACATGGATAAAGACACTGAAGACATGCTTATCAAATTTGGAGACAACACAAACCTGGGAGGGATAGCTAACAAAGATAACAGAATCAGACTCTAAAAAAAGATCTTGACAGAAAGGAATGAAGGACTGAATATAATGAGATGAAATTTAGCAAGGAAAAAATGTAAAGTCTTACATTTGGATTAAAAAACCCCCCAACTACACAAGTATGAGATGTGAGGAGCATGACTCAACAACACTTTGTTCAAAGAAGATCTTGGGGTTTTAGTGGTTCATAAACTTGCCATGAGTAAACTGTTTGACATTACATGGCAACCTCCAAAGTTGATACTATTTTAGGATGTACTTATAGGCAAAGTGTCTAGGGTAAAGGAAGAGATAGTCCTAATATCTTCCCTACTTGGAGTAGTATTTTCAATTTTGGTTGCCACCTGTTCAAAAAAATACTGATGTCCTCTGGCACACCCGGAGAGGAATGACTGGAAGCTATGACATGAGAGGTTCAATTAAAGGAGCTAGAGATATTTAGACTATTAAATGGGGGACTGGGAGTTGGAGACAGGGATAGAACAATTCCTTTATGGATTTGAAAAGGAAAGAATCAGGAGCAAAGGGAGGAGTTTCTCAGAGGCAGATTTCATTGTGGCATAAGGAAAAGCTTCCTAATAGAGAGTTCTTCAGAGTGAAATGGACTGTCTCATGAGTTCCCCATTCGAAGAGAGGATGTCAGAGAGTAGAGAAGATTCAAATTCTGGTCCATATTGAACTGAATGAGCTCTAAATTGAGCCCTTTCAGCTCAAACATTTCATTTTTCTGTAGTCATCTTGCTTAACTTTTCCTTGCTCCTACCACAAATTTGTTCTCTCTAGCTCTTTCAACCAATTCTCATATGACATGATGTCCACACTTCCCTGGATTGATCAGCCTCTTCTGGACAAGATTGTGGTTTTCAAGTATTTGAAAGGTGTTACATAATAGAGGGATTAGACTTGTCCTCTTTGAACCCAGTGGGTAGAAGGAGGAGCAATATGCATGCGCATACGTGTCCATGTGCATGTGTGTTCATGTTGGCACACATGTGTATGTGTGCATATGCATGTGCACATGAACATACATGTATGTGTGTGTGCATGTATGTGTGTGTGTATAATTACAAGGAGGAAGTGGTCAATCAATTGGCATTTATTTTCAGCTCAATCAACAAGCATTTATTATGCATTAGGAAGGCATTGTGCTAGTCTCTGGGTATACAGTGTAAAGAATGAAACAATCCTTGCTCTCAAGGAGCTTAAATTCTTTCAGGAAGAATATACAAAATAATATAAAAAAGAATAAATGTGAATATATACAAATTAGTTAACTACAAGGTAGTCTGGGAGGGAGGCCATCAGCAGTTGTGGGGGGAATCGTTGATGTAGAAAGTGGTGCTGGAACTGGGTCTTGAAGGAAGAGGAGAATTGTGTGAGATGGATATGAGGAGGGAGTTCATTCCAGGCACAGGGGACAGTCAGTAGAAAAGTACAGAGAAAGGAGATAGTGTAGAAGCTAGAAAAAAAAACAACCAGTTTGGTTGGAACATGGAGCACTTAGTAAAAGAAAGGGCTAGCTAAAAATGAGAGTTGTTCAACAATGCATTGTACTGCTTCCATGTCACTAGAAGCCCTCAAGCAGGGGATGAATTGATCAGGCATTCTTGCACTGTGTGGAAACTTAGACTAGATGACCTCTGAGGTCTCTTTCTGCTTTGAGATTCTCTGAATGCCAATCTACTTAAGAGTAAAAGCTTTCAACACTGGCATTTGCATTCCAATAATGATGCTGGTAATTATAAATGATTTTTATCTCTTTGTTAGAATCCTTTCAAGGTTTTCTAGCACACAGTGTTCCCATTCCCGCCCCCTGTCAGCACTGTGACTGTATGAGTTGAATATAATGATGGTCCTTGTCTTTACAAATGTCTGGTTACTCTGACTTGTCTGTCATTGGACTCTTTGGCCTATCTATTCCCAAGGGAGGTTGAATTAATGAGGTCCAAATGTCTTTAAACTCAGAGAGCAAGAAGTGAAGTCCAGGCCACTCAGTTTGGAAAAGGAAAGTGAATGAAGTAGGAACTAGAGGGACAGAGGAGTGAAGAGGAAGAAATGAAGAAAGTGGAAGATTTCTAGGGAAAAATGAGAGGGAGAGAGAAAAATAAAATGATCAGAGAGTTCTCCAGCCAGAGGATGTTGGAGCTGGAAATAATCTTAGAAAAAGGAATGTTAGAATTGGAAGGGACCCCAACTCTTCACTCTCCTCACCTCGTAGTCAATTGTTTGTTTGCCAAGTCTCGTGCGTTCACATTCATACTCTTCTCTCCACTCACATGGTCACCACTCTTGACTGAGGTCTCCTCACCTCTTGCCCAAACTTTTGCAATCTCTGTTTGGTCTCATGTCTCATCCTCTACAAAGCTGCCCACATGATATAACTGGGCAGCTAGAAGGTGTATTGTGGTTGAGAAGAACTGAGTTCAAATCCAGTCTCAAACTTAATGACTGTGTGACCCTGGCCAAGTCATAGTTTGCCTCAGTTTCCTCATCTATAAAATGGTGATAACAATGGCATCTACCTCCTAGGGTTATTGTGAGAATAAAATGTGATAATGATTGTAAAGTACTTAGTACTTGGCATATAGTAAGTGCTATATAAATGTTAGCTTTCTTCTTCTTCTTCATCATCATCATCATCATCATCATCATCATCATTTCCCTAAAGCACATAATCACTTCTCTTCCCAGAAACCTTTAGTGCCCATAGGGCAAAATACATACTCATCTTTTTGACTTTTAAAGCCTGTTGCCATCTGGCTCTAAGAAGCCTCTCCAGATTTATTGTACATTACTCCCCTCCCTCCAGGTTCTAGCCAAACTTCTCTTTCTGCTCTTCCCCATACATGACATTCCAATTCTTTTCTCTAATCTCTGGCACAGCTTCTCTCCCACACCTGAGAACGACTCCCTATTCCCCTCCACCAACTAGAATTCTCACCATCCTTCAAAGCTCAGCCCAATTGCTCTTTCTACAATGAGGCATTTCCTGATCCCCAAACCATTAGAGCTCTGCACCCTGCTCCTAAAATTACTTTGTATTTGCTTATATCTTATAGAATGCTGTTCTTTGAGGGCACGGACAGTTTAGTTATTGCTTTTCTATTTCCAGCACCTCTTACATTGCCTGGGACTAGTGAATTCTTAAATAAATGCCTGCTGATTGACTGATTGACCTTAGAGATGCAGTATCCCAATCTCCTTATTACATAGATGGGAAAATGGAAATCTGGAGAAATAAGCACCAAGTCTTGAGCATCTTGCTCAAGAGGGCATAAAATTTAGACTAGAACTCACGTCTCATTTCTCTCTGCACAGTGCTCTTTCTTCTGGACTAGGGTATTGGAGGGAAGGACCTACTAAGGAGGGAAGGGAGAAAGATGTTGGCTTTTCCTGTGACCCAATGAGGTATGATGTGAAGGTAACTAGTCCTGGAACCAGGACAAATCCCTGGAGTTTTCCACTAGATACTCTTCTCAAAGTTGATGCTGACCTGTTAATTCCAATGCTTTGGGTTCAGTCCTAGCCTACAGTCCACATCCCTCAGTCTTGACCACGAAGATAATAGACTTTGCTGGAATCCTGGTAAGCCACTTGAGAGAAACACTATGGTATTCTGCAAAGAGGGCTGTATTAAAAACCAGGAGAAACCCAAGTTTGAATACCACCTTTGAAGCTTAAAAGTTGTGAATTACCAAGGCCTTAGTTTTCTTATCTACAAAATGCGAATACAAGGAAGGGCTATGGTAAGGATCAAGTGAGAAAAAAAACTTAAGGCACCAGATAAATGTTAGCTTTTCTAAGCAGACATAGCAAGCTTTCCTTGAAAAGGGTATTGGTAGAATTTTGTAGCTGATTCTCAACAAGCCATCTTCTCAATCACAGAACTGACAATTGACTGAGAGGTGCAGATAATATGTTTTCAAGGTGTCTATTTCTGTTGATTTTTTTTAAAAAAGCATTTAACTCAAGAAGAATATTGTTGAGTCTTGAATGTACTTGTCAGACGGGGTGTCCTCTATTCATATATTAAGGGCATCCCACATGCCATGATGTATGACAATGGGCAATGGAATTAACTTTGTTCAGTGATCTGTTGAATGTTGGCATTAAGGTACAAAAAACAGGGAGACATACACTCACCATTGGCTTTTGCCAGAGTCCTGTAGAATGATGACTCATGTGGAATCCAAACAAGAGAAGAATGATTAGAGCTTTAAAGCTGGAAAGGACTTTGTATATCATCTAGTACAATGTCCTTTATAAAATAAGGAGGAAATTAAAGATCTCAGGGTTGTGCATGGGATACACTTTTCATTGTAATCTGCATTATTAAAATGTTTTCCACCACTTCCATAAGTCTAGAAGGTCAACAAAATAACAAATCAAACCATGATTAGTAGTATTTGTCCAATTTCCAAGGTGTAAATACTTTCACTGAAAATTTAATAATCGTCTCTTAGAAGCTGGCTTTAGCACAGCCCTAGATACTGCCTCTGGAACTCCTTGTGTGACCCTGAGCAAGTCACCTACCCTCTATCAGCCTCTGTAACATGAGGGGTTTGGGCCAGATGGTCTTTGAGGTTCTTACTAGTTCTAGAACTTTGAGTCTAACAAATGTGTGTGAGCCAATCACCCTAGAGGGGGATAGTCATTATTTTGGCCCTTGGAGATAAGTAGCATCCTGTAGCTATGCTGGAATTTTTGACCAGTGCCCTGGCCTTTTCCTAAGAAATCAGGGCTCTCCACCTCCGCCATAAGGCTTTTTCCTGGTTCTCTCTAGCTGTTAGTTCTTCCCTGTTTCCTCTCTGCAACAGATGCCTTGTATTTCCTTTATATGTATTTATGGGTGTACATGTTGTCTCCCTATAGAATATGTGCTCCTTGAGGGTAGGGATTAGTTCATTCTTGGTCCTTTTATCCCCTTTGCCTGGCACTTCAGTAGGTTCTCTTTTTTTAAAAATTAATTTATTAGTTTAGTTTCAGTTAACAAGATTCAATTCCATATTTCCTTGATTTTCAAATTTCCTTTACTTCCCTCCTCCCTCCCCCCACGGCAGCATATAGTCCAGTATAGGATCTGCAAATACATTCATATTAGACATTATTCCAATTACAAAGGTGTATTGTACTAGGTGGGATGAAAGATGGTAGAGAAGAAATAAAACCAAACAATGAAAAGAAAAGGATCATTTAGTTTGCTTCCATCAGGATTCAGGCTCAGTTCTTTCTAGTTATATCTCTGGATGGCACATTTCTCTCTTTCTTGAGTCTTTCAGGATTGACTTATATCACTGCATTGCTGAAAAGAGTCCAGTCTGTCATAGTTGGTCATCACAGATATGGTATGTTTGTGATTGTATACAAATTTCTTCTGATTCTACTCTTCTCGCTCAGCATTAGTTTGTATAAGTCTCTCCAGGTAATTATGAAATCTGTCACCTCCTCATTTCTTATAGCACAATAATATTCCATTACATTCATATACCACAACTTGTTTAGCCATTCCCCAATTGATGGGCATCCCTTTAGTTTCTAATTCTTTGCAACCACAAAGAGGGCTGCTATAAATATTTTTGTACATATGGGTCTTCCTCCCACTTCTATGATCTCTTTGGGATATAACCCTAGAAGTGGTATTGTTGGGTCAAAGGGTATGAAATTATTTATAATCCTTTGGGCATAATTCCAGATTGTTCTCCAGAATGGTTGGATTAAGTAGGTTCTTAATAAAGGCCTGTTGATTGATTTCTGATATCTATATCTATATCCATATCTATATATCAGTTTTCTCTTATTCCCGCATTATTTAAGAAGAGGAGATTGGATGTGAGCTGTGTTCCAGCTTCCTGTGTTTTAGCCCAGCACATAAAATCACTGTTAGCAAACATCTGCTCTTGGAGCTTGTGAAATGTTACAGGAAGAATTATTTTGGGAGGCTCTGCATCCCTTGGAGGGTAATTGCTGGGAGGAGATCATAAGGGGAGAGGCTATTAATATAGCCCCCGCTGTGAAGGAAGAAAGTCTGGATGGACAGCAGGTGCCATGTCTGCACAGTGGTTGGTGCAGTGGAAAGGACCTTGGCCTGGGAAGCAGGGGACCAGGGTTCTAGCTCCAGATTTGCCATTACTTTGCTGTGTGCCCATGGGCAAATCACTTGAATCTCACTTATAAAAGGAGTATTGGATTCTCCCTTTCAATAAGACCTTTATGCTTCCAGTCCAACTCTACATGGTACAGTAGATAGACCACTGGATCTGGAGTCAGGAAGACCTGAGTTCAAATCCTAGCTTCAGAGACTTACTAGCTATGTGACTCTGGCTAAGTCACTTAGTGGCAGCCTGTCTCATTTCCTAATCTATGAAATTGGGATAATAATTAGTATCTATCTCCCCAGTTGTGAGGATAAAATGAGATATTTGTAAAATGTTTTGCAAACCTTAAAACACTATAGAAATGTTATCTTTATTTTTTATTGAGCCCCTGGAAATCAGACCTTAACTGCTGACATACATCTCTGCATCCTGGTGCATTTGCCTGAAGCAACTTTACCAGCTGGTTGTTAAGGCTGAATCTACTACTCGATGGTGAAGCTTGGATTGCTTGTCATTGGTTGGGGACTCATTTGCCTCCCTGCTTAGCCTTCTCATGGGTCTCAGAGCCATATGGCAGGTGCTAGCTAGGATGGATGGAGTTTGGTCCTGTAATTGCTTGTCCCCACTGAAATGGAGTGGGAGTGAGCTGTGGCTAGGTCTCCTTCATAGGTGGCAGGGCCAGTCCTTTAGACTGGGATTAGGTAAGACCTAGTCGGGTGAGCTGGAGGCAGGGGCAGGGAATGGAGTCAGGGACATCTGCCTAGTTCAGGAAGTCAGATTGTAGATTGTGTGCTAGAACTGAGTAAGTGGTAGAGCCCTCAGAGGCATTGCCAACAGGGACCAGAGAGAACCAAGGGGATGGCAAACTCAGGCCAGAGGTAATAATCAGAAGCTCTCAGAGGAGGTGAGTTGGACTAATAGAGGTTGCCTTCTTGGACAACCTCTTGTAGGGGCGAGCAACTCCTCTAGGGTTGCAGCTTTCTTGTCTGGGAAACACTGGCAGAAAAAGAAGGAGGTAGTGGGGCAGTTGGTGGCACAGTGAACAGAGCACTGGTCCGGGAGTCAGGAGGACCTGAGTTCAAATCTGGCCTCAGATACTTAACACTTATTAGCCGTGTGACCTTGGGCAAGTCACTTAACCCCAACTGCCCTGCCTCCCCCCCCCAAAAAAAAAAGACCAAAATATAAGGAGGTAGTGTCCTGTCCTTAGGGCACCTAGGAGCTCCCCCATGCACTGAGTTCAGATGGGAGTAACCTCTTTGGAATTGGGATTATTAATCTAGTTCTATAGAGGAACTCATAGGTCACTTAATTCAACCCTTTTCTTTATATAGCTGAGGAAACCAAGGCCCTGAGAAGTTAAATATCTTGATCAGGGTCATACAAGTTCTCTGGGTTCTGCTCTCTAGGGCCAAGCTGAATAAGCTTAATGCTTCTGTCCCATAATAGTCCCTCAAAAACACTGATTATGCCCTTGCCCACTTAAAAAAATTCCTGATTTCATCCTCCTGAGCTGAAGATCTCAGATGCTATAGTAGGTGGTTGCTAGGATCAAGAACATTCCCTGCTGGATGCTCGTAAAGATTCAGTTCCACAATCCATTGAGTTTCAAATTTCAGACCTTTGTGATGGGCTTTTCTGAACTTAACTATGCTGACAGATGCACTATCCAAGACCAGATTGGAATCCCAGGGCCTTCCAGACTTTGCCAGACCTTGTGTCCTGCCGCCATTGCCTAGCAAGCCCAGAGTCACCTCTGTTCCATGAAGAAGCATCAAAGGGAAAAATATCAAGGCAATGAACAGTTAGAAGAGATGCTTCTTGTCTCCAAACTTCAAATGTTGATTCTGGTCATGGGGGAGGGGTGGGGCAGACCCTGGGTCCTGCACCAGCTTTGTCCAGAACAGAAGAGGATCTGTCTATGTAGAGGAGTCCTTAGCAGGCCCAACAGCCACAAGGGCAACCTCCTGCTGATGAGACAGCGGTGACTGTCCCTCATCTGGGAGTGCCACGTGACGGGAGTTCTCCTGCTCATCTTTTCGTCTCGGCTGGTTCTTTTCCAATTAAGATGAAAATAGCTGGTGTATTTATATTCATTTCTTGGACCTACAATTCATGCCCCATTTCTCAGAAGCTGCTTGCATTATCTTTTGCTGTTATCTGCTCATTTATCCTCCTGGAAACATCTATTTGTGTCTGGGGTGGGTTGAGAAATGTTTCTTCACTACCCCCTCCTCCCCCTGTGGAGAGCAGTGACCTACATATGCTCCTTGGGATGCGGGGCGGGGGGGGGGTTAGGACTAGAAGGAATGGGGCAGAGGCAGAACAAATTTGGACACAATTTTGACTAGGCAGAAGAGGCAGTATGGGTTTCAATAGAAGATAGCTCCCTTAATAGGGGTGCCACATAAACAGGGCCCTGGATAAGGGGGGTTACATATTCTTCTCTGGGGGACCATGTTGATGTTTCCTTCCCCAGATGTTGATACCTTGGGGCAAAGCCCATTTGCTCCATCCTAATTACAATTCTGGTGGGATATCTTCCGATTAATCCTTCTCTCTGTGCATGGGGAAGTATGTGTGGGTGCCTGGGTTGAGGGAAAGCAAAACAAGTAGGACCATTTTCTCCCCAAATGTATGTGACCTCAGCCTATTTATGTGACCTCAGCACCCAGCTTTCTACCCCCACTTCCTTCCAGTTCAGGGTGCTTTAAGTATTGATTATCAATATATATATATATTGATCGGATCCCTACTTGGGTTCCCTTACTGATGGAGTACCCTAGGCTCTAAGCTGGCTGATCTTTGATCTTCCCTCCCAGTTGGTTAAGGGTTCCAACATCTGGATTAGGGGTGGGGAACTTGTGGTCTTGAGACCACATATGGTCCTCTAGGTCCTCAAATGTAGCCCTTTGACTGAATCCAAACTCCACAGAACAAATCCCTTTAATAAAAGGATATGGTCTGTAAAACTTTGACTCAGTCAAAAGGCTACACCCAAGGACCTTGAAGGTCACAAGTGGCCTTGAGGCCACAGGTTTCTGCAGTGCTTGGGAAGTGGCTTGAATTGCTATTCTGTGCTGGGGCTGCAAGAGCTAGAGGGAAGTCCTTGTTTTCTAGGGTTTGTGGGGGAGCAATTAGAACAGTCTGTGTCTAGCAGGGTTTGTTTTTGATAACCTAGCTTTAGAGATTCTTTATGGGATTGCCAAGTGTTCTCAGACCCACTGACCAACATATTGACAGATGTTTAGCCAGCACTAAGCTCTTAGATCAGCCTGCTCTGCTGATATGAGAATGGCTGCTGCTTGGTTAATGGGGGGTTGATGGGGCTGGAACTGGGTGATCTTGGCACCAGAGAAACAGGTCAGGAGCTTCTTTTGATGAAATGCTCACTATAGATGGTACTTGCACTTTGGCAATTGTGTGTGGAAAATCTGAGAAGAGTCTCTTGTTATTAATGATAATAATAGCCCACATGTGGATAGGGCTTTTCACATTTGCAAAGGACATTATTTCATTAGATCCTCACAATAATCCCGTGAAGTCAGTGGTATTATTATCCCAGTTTTGCCAATGAAGGAAGCGAGAGTGTGTGAAGTCAAATCAGCCACCCAGGGCCACAAAGATCGTGCCACACACGGATTGGACGTTTCCTGGGACAAAGTAAAATAGACACATTTATTGACTTAAAAGGATTCTCACAACTTCTGACATTCTTGCAAAACTTTTAATAAGCAATATGTCTCCTTTTATAGCAATCACTTGTTTCACACGATTTGGCATTGAGTTCTCAAGATTTTGACACATCTTTCTTTATTCTTCATATTAATCAGAGTTTGGCATCATTTCAAACGTGATATAATAATTTGTTGTTCAGTCATGTCTTACTCTTTGTGATACCATTTGGGGTTTTCTTGGCAAAGGTACTGGAGTGGTTTGTCATTTCCTTCTCCCACTCATTTTACAGATAAAGAACTGAGGTAAATGGGGTTAAGTGACTTGCTCAGGGTCACGCAATTACTAAGTGTCTGAGATCAGATTTAAACTCAGGAAGATGAGTCTTCCTAACTTCAGGCCCAGCACTCTATCCACAGCGCCACCTAGCTGCCCCATAATATAATAATGGCTACCATCATATAGCAGTTAAGTTTTTTTTTTGTCTTTATTAATTTGTTTGTTTACTTTTAGTTTACAAGATTCAGTTCCACGATCCCTTGAGTTTCAAATTTTTTCCCTCTCCCTCTCCCTCTCCTCCCTGTCCCCATGGCTGCATACAATCAAGTATAGGATCTGCAAATACTTTCACATTAGACATTAGTCAGGTTATAAAGAAGGATTGTAACGGGTGGAATGAACAACGGGAAAGAGAAAACAAAACCAAACAAGAAAAAGAAAGAGAGAACGTAGTTTGCTTCAATCTGCATTCAAACTCTGTTCTCTCTAGTTCTTTTTCTGAATGTAGATATCTCTCTCCATCATGGGTCTTTTGGAGTTGTCTTATAACCCTTCATTGCTGAGAAGAGTCCAGTCTATCAACGTTGGTCATCCCACATACGCTGTGTCTGTAATTGTGTACAAATTTCTCCTGGTTCTAGCATTTAAGGTTTTAAAGGACTTTACTTATGATAGTTTATTGGATCATATTGTGGTCATTGGATACTTTGTTCTCCTGGTTCTTGTCCTTTTACTTTGTATCTGTTCATATAACTTTTCCCACACTGTGGGCTCTTTTCACCATATCATACTCCTTTAGTAGATTCTACCACAACCTCCTAAATTGTGGGTCACAGAGAACCCACCCATATCTTTTGAAAATCATTTTGTGGTCTGTTTAAAGGCGTTTTAAAAGTTATGTTTAGTTCCAACTTAGATTTGTGACCAGGAGTGTTAAAACCAGAGTGCTCAGGTATTTGACCTGGTCTGATGGTTGCTATGGAAATGACTGAATGAAAATTAATCAGTAAAATACCCAGTAGCTAGATGTGCTTGATGAAGGGAGAAAGCATTATTTAGGCTAAGATATTAGAGAAGGAGGGGACAAGGGAAAGGGCCTTATAAGCTTATCAGAGTCTCTCTTTTGACTTGAAAGGAATAGAATTTATATTTTAAATTAAAGTGAACATTTTAAAGTAGATACCTCCCAAACCCAGAAACCTTTTTGGATTCATGGAGCAATGATACAATAGAAAGGGTGTTTCTTCATCTGGGGCTGGGGATTGGGTGAGACCCTTTCACCCTGTCCACTTATCTTCATTGGAATCATATGTTTGGGGCATTCAGGATTGCTGAAGAGGAAAGTCTGTGAGGGCTTTTGAAAAAGGTTAGAATATTACAAATATTTTAATTGCAAATATTACAAACATAATCACAAATATTAGAATTTGTGAGTTGAAAGAAACATTCACCTTTGGGGAGAGATTAAACAATGACTGGTGCCAGTTAATTATTAGTGAGAAAGGTAACCAAATTTTTTGTTGTTGTTGTTGTTTTGCTTTTTGGAGGAGGATGCAGGGCAATTGGGGTTAAGTGACTTGTCCAAGGTCACATGTCTAGTAAGTGTTAAGCATCTGAGGCCAGATTTGAATTCAGGTCCTTCTGACTCCAAGGACAGTGCTCTATTCACTGAGCCACCTAGCCGCCCCCAAGGTAACCTAATTGTACCCATTTTCCTACAAACATAGTCAAATACTTGAAGTGGGTAAATGGTGTTTGGAACTCTCAGTGAAGAAATTCCCTTTATCAAAACATATTAACTCTCGTTATGAAGCATAATTTAGAGAGTTGGGGGGGTGGTAATGGTGGTGACACTGAGAGGTTAAGGATGTCAGATGCAATGCTTGAATCCAGGTCTTCCTGTTTCTTAAGGTGTCAAACTCATGGAAGGACTACATGGCAGCCAGTAAAACTCCAGAGTGCAGCCATAACCAGATTAAAATATATTTGGGATGTCACAACTCCAATTGCCCCTCCAAAAAGCAAAACAAAAATGTATTTGGGTAATGTTTAATAAAATAAATAAAAATACAGTACAATACCAGTAATGTTAGTTTGTGGTTTTCTAAGTCAGTCTACAGTCTGTGTGGATCAGTTTCACAGAGTAAGCATAAGTGAATTATTTGATTTTACTCAGTTAATCATAACTATGGAAGGCACCAAGGTCATGACCAAGATGACACCATCCAATTGGTGGCAGTTTATTCTAACTGCAGTACAATGATCTGGGAAAATAAAAACATCTTCTAATGTGCTAGTTTTACAGACTGAAAGTAAAGAGTGATGCCAAAGGTGATGCCAAATCAAGTGATGCCAAATCAAGACATAGTTGGAAGTCAGGCAAAGGACAGACAGATGGAGACTTCTTGCATCTTGATTCCTACCCTCAGGATCCCCTTTGGTTGGATGTTTCTAGAACTACTTTGGTTTCTTAGATTTAGTGCTTATCATTTATGGAAAAAAAAAACTGTCTGTTTTGCTTAGTGGAACAGTGGATAGAATGTAGGACCTAGAGTTGGGAAGAATCAAATTCAAATCTGGCCTCATATATTAGCATTGTGACCCTAGGCAAGTCACTTACCTCAGCCTGCCTCATTTTCCTTATTTGTAAAATGGGGGATAACATTAGTATAGACAACTAGATGGTGTTGTGGATAAAGTGCTAGGTCTGGAGCCAGGAAGACCTGAGTTCAAATCTAGCTTCATACACTTACTAACTGTGTGATACTGGGTGAATCACTTAAACTTTGCCTCAGTTTCCTCAAATGTAAATGGGGATAATAACAGAACCCACCTCATAGGATTAGAATGGGATAATATTCATAAAATACTTAGCGTAGTTATTAGAACATTTTCAGCTGTGTCTGACTCTGCAACCCCATTTGGGATTTTCATGGCAAAGGTACTGAATAGTTCACCATTTCCTTCTAAAGTTCATTTTCTTCTAATTCTTCAATCTTTATGTTTTTGTTTGACTGATTCTTGATGCATCATAGAGTCATTAGCTTTGACTTAACTGATTCTAATTTTTAGTGAATTATTTTCCTTGGTTAGCTTTTGAAGCTCCTTTTACATATGTTCAGATTTTATTTTTAAGGAGGTATTTTCTCCAGTTAGATTTTGAACCTCCCATCCCAGTTCACAAATGTTACTTTTTAAGGATTTGTTTTCTTCAGTGGGATTTTTTTTCCATTTTGGCTAATGTAATTTTAAAAGAATTGGTCAATTTATTTTCTACCTCTCCAATTTGGCTTTTAAAATCTTTCTTGAGCTCTTCCAAGAATGCTTTTTGGGCTTGAGACCAGTTCATATTTCCTTATGTGGTCTCAGGTGTGGATAGAGAGTTGATGGTGTCTCCTGAAAGTGATTCTTCTTGTTCACAATAGTAGGATTCAATCATCTTTGGTCTTCCTTTTCCAAGTTGTTTCTGGCCCATTGTGATTGCTTATTTCCTGGCTTTTAAAGTGAATTTCTCCTTCTGGGGTACAGAGGGCTCTGACCCATACTTCTCAAGCTGGGAGCTAGGGGCCTGGTTGTCGATTTTGTGTACTATAGACTCTGGGTGTCTAGACTGAGGCCAAGGACAGGACTCTCAGTGTTTCCTCTGGGTTACCCTGAGGCTCACAGAGTAAGGTGTGGGAGGGGTGGTTTGGCTACTTCAGGTTTCTGCCTCTGTGCCCCTGGACTAGAGCTTGGGCAGGCTCAGCAGCTGGCAGCCTGTCATGCTGGTGTCTGCAGATTTCCTTGGTTGTGCCAAGGCACACATGGGCTTCTGGTGTTAGCTTTTGCTGGCTCTATCTCCCCCCACCAGCCCCGGGCTTTGGGATCTCCCTCTGATCAGCTGAGATGGGGTTTGTTGGGACACCTCTTGCCCTTCACTTCAGGCTCTGCACAGCTTCAGTCACACCCTTCCTCTAGGACTACCAAGCCGGCGCTGCTTCCACTATTTCAGGATTTTACACTGGGGCAATAATCTCTGGGTTTTCAGGATTAGCACAACTAAGGTTTACTCCACCATCTTGGCTCCTGGAAGTTCAGGTAGGTGATTTTTAAACATTCAGGCTGATAGTCTCAGGAGAAGCTGTTGTCACTGCCGCAGGCCATGCATTTTCTCTTAACGAGCTCCGACTGATCCTCCATCCTGCAGTGAGAGGTCTGCAGAGCCAGGGCCCACTCTTGCTCCACTGTGATCTGGTTTCAGGTCCTCACTGGTGCAGCTCACATGCCCACAGAGCCCACATGCTCTCCCTGCCCAATCCTACGTGTGTACTTTCCTGGACTGGGAATCTGCCATACTGTCTCCCAATGGATTGTATCACTCTAAAATCCATTCAGATTCACTTTTTAGAGGTTACTGACAGAAGTCATGGAGGAGCTCAAATGAATTCTTGCTTCCATTCTGCCATCTTGCCTCCATCCCACTCCAGTTCATTTTATATATGAGAAAACTGGGACAACCAGTTTAAGTGACTTTCCCAGGATCACATGGCTAGTAGGTATCTGAGGCCAGATTTGAACTCATGAAGATGAATCTTCATGATTCCCAGCTCAGTGCTCTATCCACTGTACCACCTAGCTTCCTAGCACACAGTAGGCACTTAATAAGTGCTTTTGTTCTTCCTAATTTTCCAAATTAAGGGCTTATTATTTGAGGAGATCAGCCTACTATGGGGGAAATGATAAAATGTTTTATTCCCATCCAGTTATTTTCTCCAACAAAGTCTCCTTTCAGTTCTCCATTAGTGTCTGATATTAACCCCAGGGTTACTCAGAGGCAAGACCTGACTCTAATTCTGATGTCTTGGATTTCTCTGCTCTCTTTCTTCTTCAGAACTCAAACTGCATTCATGTCTGCCCTTATCCCTTTGGAGGCAGGGGAGTTCTGGGGCTAGTAGCCACATTTTATAGAGGTAGAGGCTGAGGCCTAGGGATGCAAGGTGACTTGTTCCCTAACAGCAGCTCAGCAATTAGATCCTCCTGTTCTTTAAGTACCTTGGTCAGTGAGAGACTCTTACCATCTTAGAATTACTGCCAATGGTACGACTGGCTCCCAAGTGTTCCAGTCTGAAGTCTAGGACCTCTACTAGACCCTGCTTCCCCTGCCTTTGGGTGCGACACTGAGGAAGCCAGCCCTTTCGGGGATTCTAACTATTCAGCTATTCAAAAGCCTGAAGAGTGTAGTGGAAAGAATGTAGGCCTTGGGGTCTGGTGAGTTAGGGTCTAGTCTCACCTATACCATTTATTCTCTATATGACCTTGGGCAAGCTACTTCTTGCTTGGAATCCTTTTCAATTTTTTTCAATGGGATTGGTCTTTGGGAATTCTTAAGATCTTCCCTTCCATGGAGTCTTTCCCTCTCCCCTTCCTCTACCTCCCTTCCCCAATTCAACAAATACTACTAAGTATTTGTGGATCACTAGTCTTTGCCATCTTCAGTGTTGCTGTACCCCTTAAACCACTGCCATCTTACCATGTGCCCTGATGCCACACCCTAAGGACCCTCAGGAATTGTCATCCACCTTACAGTTTTAGGAACTTACCTTTAGATGTAGCTTCCCTCGTTAGAACGTAAGCTCCAAGGAGCAGATTCTGTCTTGCTTTTGATTTTTGTATTTTCCAGCTCAGTACAGTGCTTGGTACATAATAAGTGCCTAAGAAACACCTCTTCATTTATTCATTCATATGCAAGGTACAGTATTAGTTCCTCAAGATACAAAACAACAACAAGAACGAAACAACAATCCCTGCCTTCAAGGAGTTTATATTCTACTAGCAGAGGGGGAAATAGTAATTTGGATAATATAGAGCAGGAAATAAAAGCAGAAAAATCAAGGACAGACAAAGATGAATATTTGAGGAGGGAGAGTCAAAGGGATTGGAGGCAGGGCCTTTGAAGAGTAGGTAGCAACCAGACTGAGCATTGAAGGGTAATAGATACCCAAATCCTTGATTAGGAGGAATATATTCCAGGCAGGGAGAGGGGAGGGGAGGGAAGACATAGAGGTGACAATTCAGATGTCAAATTTAGGATATAGGCCAGTGTGGCAAGAATGCAGAATATATAAAAGGAAGTACTGTAAAATGAAGCTGGAGAGGTAGGTTGGGCCAGATTGGGCAAGGTTTTCAATCCCAAGGCTTCAAATTTTATATTTTATCCCAGAGGTAAGAAAGAGTCACTGAAATTTTTTGAGCAGGGGTATGACAAGGTAAGATTTATATCTTACTTCCACAGCTTTTCAAGATGGTACTTGCCATCAGTGATCCTGTAGATCTGATCTTGCAGAAGCTCCTGTGGGGTTGAAAAGAACCAAGCCCAGAGCAGGACCAGTTTGGATATGGCCCTCCTTTACAGGTGGCCATCCTCACTACCCAGAAGCCCTCACCAGCTGACTGGTTACCTCATTTGTAACCCTGAGATAAATCAGGCCCCATAAGGTCACTATGACTGCCAAAATTGCCTTCACTCCATTTCTCTATCATTCCCATTCAAGGCATGGCTGGAGCCACTGGGGGACTGGTATGTTGTTGCAGATGAGAAACTTGTAATGACTACACAGTCTTTCAGGAGAGAGAGAATCTTCAAATGTTTATCACCGTGTAAGCTTCACAATAATAACTTCTCCGACTGGTCGTCTTAATAGGCAATGACCAGAATCCTAAGAGTGTCTGCTTTGCTTGGGGCCCTTAATTCCATCCTCAGGGAAGGCCTGGTTGACTCACTTTGACAACTTAAATGTGAAAAATCTAGCAGGACATATTTCATATGACAACGCCTCGCTTTCTTTCGCTGCCTCGCTCTGTCAGCAAAAAGGTTATATTTCAATCTTTTTTATGGTATTTATTACCAGCAGAAGGAATAGATGTATTCTGTGTGTTCAACGACTTGTCAAAACAAGCCTGGGAAAAACTCCCCGAGGCTTGGCATTGGTATCTGTTTGTGAGCAGAGATGGTGAGCTGGTATAGGCAGCAGTGAGGGAAACAAGAAGAGGCAGGCAAAGACAGGCTGAGGTCAGGGTTCAAGACCTTCACATTGCATTGTGCTTGTGGAATTGGCAGGGGAGGACCTAATAGGTAGAGATTGGGTTCTTTCCCTTTTGGCCCAACAGGTGTGTAATCTTGAACAATAGTCAGAACCTCTGACTGAACCACTTGTCTACCTATGCCAAATCCTCAGGATCAGGCCAGTCAGTCAGAGAGATCACCACCTTTATGCATTTGTTCTCTGGAAACAGCTGGATGTTGTTGGAAGCACTGTGGAGGGATAAATATTTTATGACAGATTAGCTAACTGTGGCATAACTAATAACTTCCTGGGGATGAAACCAAGTCTACAGTCACTGTGTTTCTACTCAGAGCAGCATGGGACCCTTAAATACACAAGAGCCTGGGGTTAGAGCCTTCTGAAAAGTAACCAAAGCTCCTATCTCACTGGTTAACTAGTTGACTAAGTCTTAGATGTCTGACTGATTGATTAGTTGGCTGACTGACCAAGTTACTGGCTGACCAGCTGGCTTGTTTACTAGTTGACTGACTTGCTTATTGGCTGGCTAGAGGGCCAGTTCATTGGCACACTGAATTACTAGCTGGTTGACTGATTGACTGGGTAACTGATGATTTGTCTGGCTTACACACTGACAGACTAATTGACCATTTTGCTGGCTGAGTGACTGAGTGACTTAATTGCTATTAAACAATAACAAAAACCTATGGCTTTGCATTGATGATTATCTAATTCTGATAGGTTAGTTCTGGTTTTATCTTAGCTAGATATGTCTTCTCACCACCAAATTGTCTATGTTATTTCATTTTTACTTGGGTTTCTATCTCCACTTCCTCCCCACCAGAACCTTAGATTTTGCCCCTGGAACCATTCTGGGGTTGGATTGGTGAGCTTTCATTTCTTCTTGCCGGAGTCAGACCCTCCCCCACACCCTTTATAACCACCTCCATTACACTATGTTGTGTGTATCCTACCTCCCTTTCCAGATCCCTTTATGTGTTGACTTACCTCATTAGATTACAAACTTCTTGAGAGCAAGAGTCATCTTGTATTTGTATTCCCAGCCTTAATATAGTGCTTTGCACTGTAAGTACTTTTATGCTAAGTACTTTTCTCTCCCTCCCTCCTTCCTTCTCTCACTTCCTTCTTTCTTTCCTTCCTTCCTTTCTTTTTATGGAAATGCTAGGAAGAACTTTATAAAATCCTCCAAATTAAGTCAATATTTACCTCAATACTCAGTGGTTTTAGTGAAAACACAGGTACAGAGAAAGATGACCAAAATGTTGCATCTTAGCATTAAGTAATAAAATATATCATAAACTTAGAGGTTCTTCTAAAGATTCTCACCTCTACATCATTAATCCTCTTTCAAAAAAGAGTTGGGAAGTTTTGGGTGTGGCAAGCACTAAAATGAATTTGACTATACCTCAAGAGAAAGGAAACTGGTTAAACAATGCAGAGATTCACTCTAGATCACTTAGCCAGTGAAGCACCTACTATGTGCCAGGTAGCATCCTAAGTGTGGGAAAAACATATTTGAGCAGAAAGATTGTTCCTCCCCTCAAAAAGCTTACATTCTACATTATGTTTTGTGTACAAAACATAAAAAGAAAGTTGGCTTTGTGCAAAACTTTTAAAATTTAATATAATAAAAATTATCCATTTTGCATTTTATAATGTTCTCTGTCTCTTGTTTTGTCATAATTTTTTTTCCTTCTCCATGTATCTGACAGATAAACTATTCCTTGCTCTCATAATTTGCCTATGGTATCACTCTTTATGTCCAAATCTTGTACCCATTTTGGCTTTATCTTGGTATATGGTGTAAGATATTGATCTATGCCTAGTTTCTGTCATATTATTTTCCAGTTTTCCCAGCAGTTTTTGTTAAACAGTGAGTTCTTAACCCAGAATCTGGAATCTTTGGATTTATCAAACAGTAGTTTACTATAGTCATTGACTACTGTCTTGTGTACCTAATCTATTTCACTAATCCACCACTCTATTTCTTAGCTAGTACCAACTGGTTTTGACAATTGCTGCTTTATAATATAGTTTTAGATCTGGCATGGCTAGGTCATCTTTCTGTGCCATAAGAAATGATGAGCAGGCAGACCAGAAAAACCTGGAAGGACTTACATGAACTGATGCTGAGTGAAGTGAGCAGGCCCAGGAGAACATTATATGCAGTAACAGCAACATTTATGATGATCAAATTTGATAGACTTAGCTCTTCTCAGCACTACAATGATCTAAGATAATTCCAACAGACTCATGAGGGAAAATGGTATCCACATCCACAGAAAGTACTATGGAGTCTGAATGCAGATAAAAGTATACTATTTTTTCTTTTTTTCTTTTTTGTGGTTTTCTGCTTTTGTTCTGATTCTTCTTTCACAACATCACTAATGTGGAAATATGTTTAATATGATTGTACATATATAGCCAATATCAGATTGCTTGTGGTCTTGAGGAGGGGGAAGGGGAGGGAGAGAGGGAGAAAAAATTTGGAACTAAAAATTTTATAAAAGTGAACATGGAAAACTATCATTACATGTAATTAGAAAAATAAAATACTATTAAGTGGGAAAAAGAAAGTTGGAAAAGGGAGAGGGGCAGCACAAAGATATCTGTTTGACCTGGATGCATGGTAGATAAAATTTGGAGTTTAGCTTACAGAGAAATGAGATCTGTCTGGTCTGGGCTCCTGCCTTAAATGTAGGCTCTTGGAGGAACTTTCCAATCAGAAGGAGAGGACAGAAGTGAAAAGTACTTCCCTTATGAATTCCAGGACTGGAGTGAACTTCAGGATGAAGAAATGGGCATGGTAAAGGAAGTCCAGAATGTAGTCTGGCCTAGAGCTGTCTGTAGAATTACATTGACAAGTTAGAGCAAAGGTCAGCATCATCACCAAATTAAGAGAAAGGTAAAGATGAGAAGACATTGTGTACAAAAGGTGTGGAGAGGAAAACACGGCTATAGGAAGCTAGATCATTCCAAAGGCTTTCATGGAGGAAACTGGAAAGATGACAACACATATCTATGAATTGGAATAGATTGACCAGCATCTATATAATGATTTCTCCTCATCATTCATTACAGAGAATCTACAACATTTGGACCATAGCATTTCATACCTAACATGTTATATGAAGAAGAGTAAGTAGTATTTAATGTGGAAATTGGGAAGAATGACTGGAACTGACCAAATATATATAGAGTAAATCCAAGCCTGGGGCAACATAGTCTTAAAAGCGGTTACTTTTCAAGATATCTCACAGAAAGAAAAATCCCATAAGATCAATTTGAAAAGATTAGGAATGACACTGTCCAAATAGGTATTTGAGAAGATATCAGCCATTACCAATCTCTATTAATTACTAGATCTTATCGAGAATCAAATACGTTTGTCTCCCTCCCCCAACTACCACGCCCCAATTTGTCAGCCAAGGAAGTGGAATCCCTGCCCTATTCTACTTTTTCATCTATATAAACCATCATGAGAAGTATTCTGTGCATATCCTTAATAAAAATAGATTATGGGAATAAGAAGACTTTTGCTAATGCTTTTATACAGCAGATTACATCTTCAAACTGATACTAATGTTTGAGAAACAGAAAAAAGCAAGATAGCATTACAAAATGACACAAAAGCATTGCTAGAGAAAAAGCGTACCTTCAAGGCTCCCCTCCAATAAGGTATTTCCTTGCCTATATGTTAAGATGATACAAAAGCCCTTGATAGTCGCGACCACAGAGAGAATTTTGTTCAAAAACTGTTCAATGATAAATATCAAATGAAGCTTAAAACAGATGTATATTCTTTAAAAGTGGCCATCAGTGTCATGGAAAAAAAAACTCTGTGAAAAGTGCAAATAGAGGAGGTATTCCCTATAGATAAGAAAGTTCTAAAAATGCTCTCATTTGCAACTGGCTTTGTGCTGTATATATCGTGTCCTGAACTCTATCAGGACTATTCAATGAAATCTTCAGTCACTCAAAAAATATTGAATACACCACCACCACCATCATCATCATCATCATCATCAATCAATCAATCAATCATCATCATCATCATCATCTTCCTCATCATAACATTTATATAGAAATTTAAAGTTTGCAAAACACTTTGTCAATATTATCTCATTTGATCAATCATAACAATCTACACAGGAAAGATGAAGAATGCCTGTCATCCAGATTATGACTTGTAGTTGGCTGAGTAGCCCATTGAGTTTATCTACGAGTATCAAGTTTTGAACAAGCCCTGAAAAGATGGACAATAATCTGAGGTCAGTAGTGAATAAGACAAAGAGAGAAGGCTGAATCTCACCTGGGAGATTCTGCAGTACTTTCAATGATATCAATCAATTTCCTGCAGTTTATTGAGATGCCAATATTCTCTTGGTAGTGCCCTATGGCTATGAATCACAGAACACTACAATATCAAAAGAATTACAGATGTAGGTGACTTCAAGGGCAAGTTGTAAACAAGGACAATAACTTGTAGTCTATTACCACAGATGACTTTTGTCTGAATAATGGCAGAAGATATATCAAGGGCATCTATAACTAAAAAATAAAATAGACTGGTCATGTAGCAAGAATGATGCATAGCAGAAGGACAGTCCAATTGTTGCTCTGGTACCTATTAAATGTTAAAAGTACTAGGAAAAAAGTTTTAAATACTTCTAGAATATTGAGTACATATAGAAGGATATGAATAAATCATCCAGGATGAGATGGGCTCTGCAGTGTTGGAGGGAGTGCCTAATTAATGAGATCATGGTTCCATCAAAATATTTTAATTAGAAATGGAAAGACACTTATATGTCACTTAATCCAATCTCTTATTTTACAGTTTGGAAAATTGAGGGGAAGGGACTTGGATGAAATAATGAATTAGTTGCATTGCCAGAATTAGAAGTTGGGCTTTCCACTTTCCAGTTTAGTGGGATTTCTCCCACACCACAGTGCCTTGGGTAGATAGATAGATAAAAGTAAGAAATAATTATTAATAAACTTTGTAGATAGATAAAAGTAAGAAATATTATTAATAAATGCTTATTAAGCATCTACTATGTACCAGACTCTGTGCTAAGTGCTGGGGATACAAATATGAGCAAAGACAATCTTTGTCATCAAGGAGCTTACAATTCAATGAGAAGACACAAAGAAGGGCTGACAAGTGGAGAGGTGGGAAGGTACCCAGTGTGGGGGCATGGTGAAGAAATCACAAAGTAGGGCAGCTAGGTTAGAAATGAGGGTGGTCTGTGCTGAACTCCCTCCTTAAATGAGCATTTTGGCATTCATAGCTCCATCTTCCAATGAGAGGGGTTGAGGGTGGTGATGAGGTACAGTACCAAGGCTTATGGTACAAGGTGATGAGGTATTTCCAATAATGAGCTTCCTAGGGTCTGATGAAGAAATAAGAGAAGTCCCAAAGCAATACAACCAGGTGAGAAATGAGTCATTTTATCTTACTATACTCTTTTATCTCACTAAGTCCTTACTATGCATTAGGCACGGTACTAAGTGCTGATTATACAAATAACTGTAAGCAAGTCAGGCAGTTCCTAAACTCAAGGAGTTTATATTATAGTGGGAAAAGACAAAATAAAAGGGAAACCAGAAAGAGGACAGATATGAGCAAAAGCATGGTGTAGAGATGCCTAGCAAATGACTTGGAGACTTGTTTGCTTGGATCCAAGCAAGATAAGGTGGAGGCTTGCTAGTGAGGGCCCAGGGTGGTTTCAAGGGTGAAGTCCAAGATTCTAGTGAGGAGCAGGTGGCAAGGATGACCCTAGCAGAGAAGGGAATGGTAGGCAGCATTTTCCTTTTGTGGCTCATATTTTCTTCTCCAAGTCAAATATTCCCCCTGCCTTCAATGAACTATGGCATGTTTTCCTATTCCCTCAGAATCCTGGTCATCCTACTTTGTATCTGTTCCGTTGTGCCAGTTTCTTTCCTAAAATTTGGCACCCATAATCAAATAGAGCACCTCAGATATGGTCTCATAAAGGCAGAAGATGAGATGGGCTGCCTTGAGACTTATGAGACCTCCCTGGAACTGTTTGAGTGAAGGTTGGATGACTTCTTTTCAGGGGTATTCTAGAGAGAATTCCTATTCGGGCAAATAATAGACTAAGTGCCCCTGGGGTCTCTTCTAACTCTGAGATTCTAATTGTTTGTGTATGTGATTCTTGTGGATGCAGCAGTCACCTTAGGAAATGCATCATCTAACTGTAGAATTGGTGCTTTGTAGCAAACATGGCCTGAGAGCAGATGGCAGAATAGTTATGCTCTCAATTCAATCCTCAGTTACTCCTTCTCCATAGATGGGAGGCAAAGTGAGTCAATGCAGGAAGTACTAGACTGGGAATGGGGATTCCTGGGCTTGAGTTCCACCCTTGTACCTAAGTATGTGGCTCTGGCTTCTGTATCTTCTCAAGGCCACTCGGCAGTCTCTCTGCCTCATTCCTAGGCCCTGGGTTGGTCATAGACCTTCCAGGGTTAAAAACCACTCAAAGAGTCAGCATAACTCATAGACTGCTTACTGTTACCTACAGACTCATAGATGCCCTTCTGTGTCCATCATAGATGGACCACTAATTGTTGGTCACAGATCCCTCAGCCTCGTAGAGCTGCTGTGCCCATAGTCATAGACCTCTCAGTGTAAGTCACAGGTATGTGTGATTCTTTCCCTGTCCCCATGTAACAGGACACATAAAGGAGGCATGGAGGGAGAGAGAAGGCTGCCACTGGCCAGGATCAGAGCTTATCCCCATTTTCCTGGGCTGCATACTTCCTTCTCCCCTCCTCTGTAATCTGCTTGCTTCACCCTTCCTGATTTAGCTGATTTCCTCAGACTACTTCCCCACTTCAGGCCTTAGATACACACTTACTGCTTTTAGACCTATTTCCCTGAAACTCATCCCCTTGATGCTTGGAAGCTATTGTATGAGGATTAGCTGAAGGAACTGAGGGTGTTTATTTAGCTTTTGAAAGAGGAAACTGGGAATTGGGGGGTCAGCATGACAGTTGTCCTTAAGTAGACTCATGAAAGAAGGATTAATCTCATTCTGCTTGGCTCCATGGGGTAGGACAGAACTAGGGAGACTATAAAGATGCTGATTTTTTTTTTTAGTATAAAGAAAACCTTCCTAACAATTAACTTTGTCTAAAAGTGTAATAGCCAGCCACTTTGGAGGTGGTGTTTCCACACTGAAGCTTTTCAAATGGAAGCTAGATGACCACTTGTTGGGGATTGAAAGATACTAGATCCAGGGCTGGAAGATGAGACCTTCTGTGATTCTTTAATCTGCTGACTTGTGCACTTCCAGTACTGGCTGCCTTTTCTCTCTTCTTTTTCAGATAAAGCCCAAGCTTTTATAGAAACAACAAAGCAAAACAAAACATGATACAATGAAAAGGTTAATGGGTTGGGTATCAGAGGACCTGAGTTCAAATTCTGACTGCCACTTAACTAGCTGTGTGACTTTGAATAAATGACTCAGCCTCCTTGGGTCTCAGTTTCCTCATATTTAAAAATGAGGGGGCTGGACTCAATGGCCTCCATGGCCCCTTTTAGCTATAAATTTATGATCCTATGATCCCTATTCATGAATCATGTCCTTGTTGGCTTGCTGACCAAACTTACTCTGCTGAGTGGATTACTTAAATCCTATTTAATGGAGAGGAGACTTTGCTTCCCCTGACCCTGCCTGCAGGTTGGCAGTGTGACTTTCATTGCCGACTAATTTAATTGCTGTCTTGGACATCAAAAGCAGAGCCTGAACACTCTCTGCAAAGTCTATCATTTAATTCTCGGCTTCTCCTTCCTGGAAATGGGGATGGGAGAGTAAGGTAGTGTGAAGCCCCATTGGTTGCCTGGGAAGCTGCAGGCAGAGATGTGGATACTCTCTACCTACCTTGGTGGGGGCAGAATCCTGAGGGATTGCCCCAGGGCTTGGGGAAACCTCACTTTTTTTTTTTTTTTACTAAAAGCAGCTCTTCTTTTCCTGGTATTATTCTAAACATTTTTCGTATCCATCTTGTTTGGTCTTCCCAGTACTTTTTTGAAGGCAGCAGTGTGAGGGTCATGATTCCTCATTTGCAGATAAGAAAACTGAGGCCAGGATAAGGTAAGTCCTGTGCCAAGCAGCCTCTTTTCTAGATCTTGAAGAGGAAAAAGGCTTCATGCTTGGGAGTAGGCCTGCCCCCACCAAAAGCTGTAACAAGAATAGACCCAAGTAGTAGCTCTGAAGGGATTGTGCCTACCTGGGCATGAGAGGGGAGAGACGGCAGAGAATAGCAAGTTGCTTGACTAAAATGAAGGAGCTCTAGGGGCCCTTTTGGCTCTAACTCTGCTACTCTGAAGATCCTCAAGGACACTGAGGGCAAGTGTGGAAGCCACCAGAAGTGCTTCTATCTTTACAAGGCAGTTAGGGACTCAGTGGATAGAGCACTGGGTCTGCTCTCAGGAAGACCTGAATTCAAATATGGCTTTAGACACTAGCTGTGTGATCTTGAGGCAGTCATTTACCCTCTGTCTGCCTCAGTTTCCATGTCTGTAGAATGGAGATAATAATAGTAACTGCCTCACAAAGTTGTCATGAAGATCAAATGAGATGTTTGTAAAATGCTTAACGGCACAGTGCCTGACACATAGTAGGTGCTTAATAAATGGATATGTCCTACTCTTTCCTTCCATCTTATTTTTTCCTGTGGATTGTTAAGTCCATGGTCCTTGGGATTGTACTTCTCTACTACAGTCATTTTTCACTTTGCCATTGTGTATATGATCCCTCCTCTCTTTCCACCTCATGCTCAGAACTTTTATTCAGTCAACACCACCTGGGAAGGAACATAGATTCTGGGCAGGAATTGGGCTCTTTACCTAAGTCTCTGCAGTCCCAAGGAGTAGGGGAAAATATTCGATTTGGAGTAAGATGAGTGAGGTTTAAATTCCAGCTCTGCCATTTGCTACCTGAGTGACCTTGGGGCCTCTCAGGCCCTTAGTTTCTTTATCTGTGAAATGAGGGCCTTTCAGAGGGTCCTAGTTCTACAATCCATTTTCCACATTCTTTTTCTAGGTAACTGCCCTTAGTGTTAAGGGTTGGTTAAACACTATAATTACAGGCAGGGTTAATGCCTTTGGTATTCTGTGCTCAATGAACCATTGCCAATAAGGCTTCAGATGATGGTTCCATCCCTCATTGGCAAAGCAGCCCTTTCAAGGGGTCCAGACCCCAGACTGATAGCAGAATGGGAAGGGCAATAGCTTGTCATAAGTTCTCTGTGGTCTGGCATGCTTGGGGGACTGTGTCCTTTCATTACTCATTAAATTAGAGGAAAGGACTTAGAGGTCTTTCAAGGCATTTTAAACCCACAGCCGCCACCATGACTGTTTATGTCATTTTCTGGGTAAGTCAGGCAGGGGTGAAAGGACAAGTTCAAAGGCAAGTACTGTACAAAAACAGTTGGATCGCATTTTTCTCTCCCCATAAACCATTATGCTCACAAAGGAACAAGAAGCAATGGAATACCAACAGGTGCTTGGCCCTGTAAAGGGCAAAAACTTGTAACCCCACTTATAACCAATGAAAAATGGGTAAAAATTCTGCCTGTTAATCGGACTTCGGTGTGCAGCTAGATGGGAAACCCACAGATCTTGTCGAGGCCCTGCAGATGGACAAAAGACTGAGGTCCTTGTTGAATAAGAGAACTAGCTGGATTATACCTGTAAAATTGGTTAGCACACAACTGGCATTCCTAAGAAGCCACAAACTCACCATTTAAAGATGAATATTCTCCTGGTAGATGTTACATAACTACAGATCATGCAAAGAATCAAAATTATGGGTGATTCAAGGTGTAATGGGGAAAATGGGCATAAAACTATCTCTTATACATACTATACTTTGGATTTTATAAAGACTTTTCTTCATAAAGACCATTTGAGGTAGGTAATGCATGTACTATCATCTCCATTCTATAGATGAGGAAACTGAGACTTGGAGAGGTGAAAATTGGAGGTAAGATTTTAACCCAGTTTTCCTGACTCCAAGGCCTCTTCTCAGAATGTTTTTAGAGGCATAAAATAAAATACCTCAGAAGGGCAATAAAATACATAGGAAACCAATGATATAGAAGTACAGTGATCAAACTATTGAACAAATAGTACTAAGTTCATGGTGTCTGAGTTAAGGACTTGCACCATGCTATTCTGCTCCCCCATAAAGCAAAGCATACCAGCAATGAAGGTCACATGTAAGAAGTGTCATGATTGACATAATTCAGGAAATTAAAGCTAAAAAGAATTTAGGTAAAAAATACAGTGAGAAGGAAGGAGAACAAATGGATAGCCAGAGTGTTGTTGCGTTGGTACCATGGAATATTAAAAGACCTAAAAGAAGTGCTCATATATGCTGGGCAATCCTCTTTAAAGAATTTTTGGGATCAGCATATGTACAAGAATTGACCAGGATGGCCAGGCATGGATAGGCTGTGGTCTGCACCACATGGCCCCATTGATGAATGATGAATCCACTAAGGCCCTGAAATACACCAGTGAATCCTTTTCTTTTCAGAGATCTCACTTAAGGGACACAACCTTCTCTTGGATCAGTATAGGTGATTGGTGGATTTCTTTATTTAAATCCCCAACTTTGATTTTTACCTTAATTTGAATGATCCTCACTTTTCAAAACATGGGAAAGATCAAAAGAAATGTTGGTACAACTTGGAGATGAGAAAAGACACCTGGATTTGGGGAGATTTAGTTGAACTAATACTTGCTGTGAATAGAAAAGGTCCAAGGGAACCTATGTCCTAGCCACTGCTAAAGTAGACCCTTGGTTTCCTGGACCCAATTTCCAAAATATTCTACCTGAAATGGAATCCACCTTTGTGGGCTTTTGGCTCAGACTTAATCAAATTTCTAAGTCTGTGCAGTTTCTTGTGCCCCTGACTGTATTCTGCTTTCTTGTCCCAAGAACCACTTCTCTTGGCCTCCTTCCGAATCTTATTCTTCCCCTCACTTGCTAAATGAAAATGTCTTCACTTTCCTGATTCTGCTTTTTTTTTTGTCCAGGGTTTGTCTTTGTTCCCCGAAAACACATTATATTCTAACTCCCCCAAGATCAGACCAGACAACTGAAACTTTCTCCTCTCACTTTAAGAAATGAAGATGACCCCACAAATCCTTGAATAAATGTCCAGTTGCCTTTTAAACTTATCCAATCCTAGTCATAGTAGCAATAACTCTCATTTATACAGCTCTTTATGGGTATACAGAACTTCACAGCAGCCTGCTGAGGTAGGTAGTACGAATATTGCCCACAATTTACAGATATTATGTTTTTAATGACCCTAGGCTTCTCCTGGAAACAAAGGCTCATTGTTTTTTAGCACCAATATTGTTCCTCTGCTGCTATAGTTCAATGAAGCATGAAATACTACTTTTTTTAGAATTAAAATTTCAGGTCATCCCAAAGTTAATGGAGAGACACATGGTGGGGTGAAGTAGGCTATATCGTGTTACTAGTGACGAATTGCAAAGGGGAAGTTGCAGAGGTACAAGATCACTGACTTTGAAGTCAGAGCACTTAGTTCAAATCCTGCTTTTATCACTACCTGGCTCACCATGGCACAAGTAATTGATCCTCTCTGCTTCCTCAGAGGCAAAAATAGAGGATTGGACTAGATGCACTCAAAAGTCCTTTCCCATTCTAAATGTACATGGTGCAAGTAGCCTATAGTTTATTACCCATAAAAAATGGCATATGGCGTATGAAAGGAGGGACAGGTTTGGAGTATGAAGGCATGAGTGGAGATACTAGTTCTGACTCTTACTAGTTTTGTGATCTTGGGAAACTCACCTAACCACCTTGGCTTCTTCATTTGTAGAATTAGAGGGTCTGGATCAATTGGCCTCTAAGATTCTTCCTAGTTCTATATCTATGATAAGTCACAGATGAAAAGTACTTTGTAAATTCTAAAGTGCTACGAAATACTAGCTGTTGTCATTATTGTTAATAACTATTGTGATTATCTTAAATAGTGCAAATAAGAATATGAACAATAGGTATGACAAAAAGGTGGACTGGCCTTTGGTGATAATGATGGATGACCATTGGATAGCCAACGTACTCATTAGTATTTGTGCTTAGGCAGCTCAGTGGTACATTGGCTAGAGTGCTAGACTGGGAGTCAAGAAGACTCAACTTCAAATCTGCCCTTTTGCATGGTATTCACATTAGCAGAGTTGGAAGAAAGTGATGGAGATGAGACTCTTATTGAATTTTCCTGACTTATAGTATTTAGACCTTTCCACTGATAGGTCTTTAAATTCATCTCTCTCTCTCTCTGACCCCAAAGGTACCATCTATGAATTATCTATCTGTCTAATATCTATTTCTTATCTCTACCATATATCTATGATGCTATATATATATACACACATATATAAACATAACATGGGTTATTATTAATAATTATTAATATCAACATGATAAAAACACAATTCTACTTGTCACAATTAACTAAAATCTGATCAGAATGGAAAGCCCCCATTTGGATTTTATTGCTGGTCTAAGGAAAAGATGAATTTGGGGGCAAATACCAACAGCTAAGATAGCACATTATTCCTTTCTTGAATTCAATTTCCCAGGACTCTTCTCTTTGTTACAGAAACAATAAAAGAGGAGACAGATGGCACAACTTGATTCACTTTTACCCAGTGTTTTTATGGAGAGAACATAAAGCTGGAAATGAGGGGGATGTGAGCATAGCAGTGATCTGGGGAATTGGGAGGGCAGTCAATGGAAAGGAGCTACTCCTCAAAAAAGGCAAATCTGGTAGTGAGGATGGAAGGGAGGGCAATTCTATGTTCCCCCAGGCTGAGTTCTCCCAGGCCCCATCCATCGCATACAGTAGAAAGAACATTGGGCTAGGAGAATGACTGGATTGGAGTCCTGACCTAATTATTTATTGGATTTTTTACTTTGGGTAATTTAGAGCTTAAAAGACTCTTAAAGAGCTCCTTGTCCAGTCCCTTCATTTTACAGGTGAGGAAACTGAGGCTTAGAGGGGGGAAGGGACTTAACCAATGTTACTTTTCAGCTTTATGCCTGTTTCCTCCTCTATAAAATGAGATGCTACAAGTGTGATTATTTCTTCTCACTGTGAGGATCAAATGAGATAATCTATATAAAATGCTTTGCAATTAACCATAAAGCCTTCTATAAATGCGAACTGAGGTATCTCTCCCTCAGAGACAGAAGATTAGCCTCCTTTTCTGAAGGGTCATGTCTTCTTAACCAGAAATAGATATAAGTCTTGGCCTCAACTCTTGGTATCCATAAATTGAGTGATTTTATTTCTTCAGGTCAGACCAAAGGATTGGATTATACTCGAAGTGCTCCTAGGCTGGCCCCAAATATGTGAGGTCATAATAGGCAGAGAACATAAAAGAACTGAGATGAGGGGGAAATCAAAGAAAGCAGAGGGTTATCAGAAGGAGCCTCTTGCCTCAAGAGGCAGCTTGGTAGAGCAGACAGGGAACTGGTTTTGAAGTCACAGAGACCTGAATTTGAGCCCCACTTTTGTCCACATACTGACTTCAGGACCCTGGACAAGTCACTTAACTCCTTTTTGCTCTAGGTAACTCCTATGTGTTATGTTACTCACTTCACTCACTCACTCACACACTCACACACACACACACACACACACACACACACACACACACACACACTATCTAAGATTATGTAACGGAGCAGGCACTATCCTGTGTTAGTAGAATAAGGTTCTTACTTGGAGCTCCCAAATAAGGAATAAAATGACAAAATGGTCTGGTAAAGGTCTGGTAAAAAAAAATTCCCCTGCCCAAATTAAGCCATTTACAGGGAGATGACTGTGGACTTACATTGAAATGAATTCACATCATTAGTTCCAGTAACACCACCAATAAGAAAACTTTTTCATTTGGTCTCTTGGTAGTTAACTCTTCTTAGTTTGAGGACCCCTTGTAGACTAGATCAGGAAAGGCCTGAGAGAGAGAGGTCATCCTTAGCTATGAAAAGGAAAGGAATAAGCTTTGTAACTGTGTTTTCTACTTGGGGGAGTGTATCTATCACAGTCAGGAAGGAACAGTGGTTGATCTGTGTGTGGCACAAGAAGGAAGCAGCTGTTATAATTGCCTGGAGTATGCTTGGAGGCAGCAGATAAAATCAAGGAAAACCTGGACCTCTGGGCTTGGAAGCTGTCAGTCAGCATTTATTAAGCAGTTTACTATTTGTCTGGCATTGGTGTGAGGCTGGAGGGTACAGAGAAAGACAAAAAAAGCCTTGCCCTCAAAGAGTTTACACTCTAAAGGAAGTCAACATGTAAATGAAGATATATATATATATATATATATGTAAGACACCTGGAGAATGTCTGGGAGGTAATTGGAAAGGGAAAGGCACTAGCAACTAGGGAGGGGGTAACTGTGTGTAGTGGAAAGAAAGGCTGGGAATAGACTGGAAAAGGCCTCCTGACGAATGTAGAACTTGAACTGAGTCAGAGCAGAGTCATGACTCTACAGTGGGAGAGTCATGTGTATTGGAAGGGAGGAGTATAAGAGAAATAAATGGGATCATTTCACAGTGGCTTTGAGAGTCTGGTATTTCTAGGCAACTTTCCATATATATATATATATTTACTTGTGTTGTGTGTTTCCCTGCACCAAATGGTTCTGTGAGCTACCTGAGGTCTTGAGCACAGAAAGCCTCAAAGCAAGGGATAGTGACTCCAAAGTAAGCAGCAGTTTTATCTTCAATGATCTCTCGACAGTTTCCACATACAAATGAAGCCTCTCAAGAGGTCTTCATTCTTCCGAAATTACATTGTCAAGTTTTCCCCTATTTTTGCAGGTTTATCTGTGCCAAAACTCATTGGACCTCTGGCAGGCAGAGGTCACAAGAGCCTGATGATAGGGCTTGGGGAAGAAGTCCTCTGCCCAAGAGACATTGACTACTTGACTCATCTCCTATATCCTTTCCCAGTTTTTTGCTCTTCTGCACTGTTCCCTAGACATGAGAAAGGTCTCAGAAGATGCTTCTAGGTTTGCATTGATGAGTAGAGCTGAGACTGGGTACCCATACAGGAATATCCCTCTGGTGATCTGTTCCAGGATATATTGTCAAACACATTCCAACAATTCTACAGACAAGTGAAGTTTCCAAAGAGGTCTTCATTCTCCCAGAGAATACACAGATGGGACTTGCCTTCTGTAATTAATCCCCACAGCAGGAAAGACACAGAGAACCACACAAAACAAACATACAAGAGGAAATAAAGGAAGGAATCCAATACCACCAAGGGGGAAGAAACTGCTTTCATACTTTAACCCTTTGCAGCCCTCTAACCCTGAAAGACAACTTGATGGTGTTGTGAAGCTCTGGTTCTCTAGAATGGTAATAGCCCACTTCAAGACCAATGCTATCTGTGAGCCATTGGAAAGAGAGGCATATTTGGAAATAGAGGACTTGCCCTGTACAACTTGTGTGCCTTTGCTTCAGTTTCCTCATCTGCAAAGTGAGAGGGTTGATGAATCTCATGTGATCCTGATCATGTTTCCTCAATATTTGAATTCTTTCTTTTTTGTCTGATTATAGCATTTTTTCTTTTATCTGGAAGTTGTGGGTTTTGGCAATGACATTCCTGGGAGTTTTCATTTTGGGGTTTCTTTCAGGAGGTGATCAGGGTAAACATGTTTTCACGTAAAGAGAGAATCTACCCAATAAAAACATAACTGACAAAAAATGAGGATGTTGAGCTATATTACCTCTAAGGTCCCTTCCCCATATCTAAATAACCGTGATCCCCCAAGTTATTCATTATTCATAGATTCATCAACATAGATGGGTTAGAGGGAAAAAGTATGGACAATAGATCCAAAAAAATAGTTGACAGTTTGAGCCCTAAAGAGATAAACTACAGGGTTAGCAAATTTCATTGATAGGGAAAAGGGCCTACCCTGGGTACAACTGTGAAATGAATGGCAAGGTCAAAAGGAATCAACAGAGCTTCATGCAGTCATGGTGCCAAAAAGAGGGAAGTGACAGTTATGCTACACCTTGCCCTGATTCAACCTCATCTGGAATATCTTGTTCAGTCCTCGTTGTCATATTTTTAAATTAAAATATTTTATTTTTTGTTTGTTTTTATATTCTCTTCATTTCTGAATGTATCCTTTTTCCCATTTGTTCCCAGGGAGCCCTCACGCATAACCAAAATAAAACAAAGAAAGAAAAAAAAAGGAAAAATAAAGTGTTTCAGTGGAGCTTACTGGTTGTCATATTTATGGAAGGACAGTGACAGGCTGGAGTGTGTCCAGAGGAGGACCAGAATGTGACCAGGATAATGAAAAAGACTGGAGACAATACTGTGTGCTGAGGAGCTGAAGGAACTTGAGTTTAATCAACAGAAAAGAAGGACTTGGGGCTGAGGGTGGGCCTAAGACTGGGGATAAAGGTGAGACATGATAATTGTCTTTTGAGTATTCAAAAGGCTGTCCTGGTGGAGACGGCTTATTAGATTTACTCTACTTGGTCTCAGAGGTAAGAACAAAGAGTAGTGGATGGAAATTCCAAAGAGGAAGGTTTAGGCTCAGTTTCCTAAAGACAGCAGAATGAACTGTCTTGGGAGGTAGTGAGTTCTCCATCACTAAAGATCTTCAAATAGAAGAAGCTGTGTTGTGAGAGAATTCTTATTCAGGGTGGGTCAAACTACATGACCTCTGAGGTCCTTTCCAACTTTCAGAATCTATAATCCTCTAAAGTATATATGCTTGTGGTTGTCAAAAGAATTTAATTATCAGCTACTGAGTTCAATGCTAGTATACTCACTAGTCCAATCCAATAAGCATTTATTAAACATCTACTCTGTGTAAAGCATGCTATTCTGGAAAGTAGCTTGGCATAGTGGATAGAAAACTCACCTTGGAGTCAGGAAGACCTTGCTTTCATACCTGTCTCTGACATGTATTGGCTATGTGAATGTAAGTAAGTTACTTAATCATTAATTCTTTAAGACTAAATTGCAGAGCAGGTATTGGTCTTCATTGGTAGGTGGAGTATCTTTACCAGAGGTTCCCTATGCCAATGAAATCACAGGTCCAGCTGCTCCCTACCCCACCCTACACAAAACATCTTGCCTGGTGATGGGATCACAAAAACAAAATGCCTTCTGGGAGATTACATTCACCTTAGTAGCTCTGCCATTGCTCCACCCAGCTAACCACTCACTTCATCTTGTCTTTTGCATGTATGACACTCCCCTCTCCCTTCTGCTCTGGTCACAGTAATCAAGTCAATGGCACCATTGTCTCTTGATAGGGCATGCACAAATCATTCTTCACCAGTGTGTTACAATGTTGAGTACACTTTCAGGAGGAGCCACTGCATCATTAGTTCCATTTAACTATTTTACTTTGTTACAAGAGAAATAATAAACTGAGTAATCTGTAAATGTATATAATGTAAAAAAGCAAAACACATCAATTCAACTTAAAGAAGGGCCATTGTAGGTGACTACTTTATGGATGAACTCATTATTCCTGCATCTTCCTAGACCAAAACTCCCTTTCTTGGTTACCACTCTCCTATGTTGTTGTCTTCTCCATTAGAAGGCAAATTCTTTAAATATTTCCTTTTGTGTTTGTGTATGTGTATACACAGGGAGGGCATTTCCTGTTGTCTTGATGTGTACCTGGCCACTGGACTCAGATGGCTCCAGAGAAGAAAGTGAAGCTGGTGACTTTGCACAGCCCTCCCTCACTTAAATGCAACTTACTTGCATGTCATGGCATCACCTCCCTGATGTCATGGTTCTCTTTGAGAATGAAGAACAAACAACAACAATGTATACATGAATATGTATATATACATCTATACATACACTTATTTGTCTATCTTTCTGACTCCCCATCTATCTCTGTCTCTCTACTCTCTCTCTCTATCTCTGTCTTCCCAGTACTTAGAACAATGTCCGGCATGAATGAGTATCATAAATGGGTTTTCATTCATTCATTCACAGAAGTGGATGGTGATGAGCCATTACATTGCAACTCCAAGCTCACTGGCTCTTTTCTGGAGCCCAAAATAGCACACAAAAGCTTGGATGGTTTAGAGATTAAGGGTGGCTAGGGCAGGGACACATGCATCAGGACAAATATTCGCTGAACATACTTCACTCTGAAATAGTACTTGAAGCCCTGGGTTTAGCCAGTGAAAGACCACTACCTATTGTCATTCTGCAAGGGCTAGTCTGGATACCTTCCCTGCCTCTCTCTACTTGGTAAGGAGCTGTCAGTGAGCACGCAGCTCGAGGTGTAAGAAACATTTCCATGAGCCAATATTGACAACAAAGTTCCTCACACTGCGATGAGTTGACATTCTCGTATTTGTTCAGACTTCTGTTGAATACCCCATCTGGGGAAAAAGGGAAATATTGACCTGGGAAGGAGGTGGAAAGGGGAAGAAAGCTGGCAATCTGACATGGCCATCAAGCACCTGGATTTTCCACAAGCTTAAGAACAAAATGAATACACTTGACAAGAGAAACTGTTCTCTGCTGTATCTGTCAGAGCTCAACCAGCCAGTGCTTGAAATCACCTGGAAGATAGAGCCACTAGAGATGCCTAGGTTTCTCAGAAGGCAGTGACACTTGCCATGGAGTCATCTCTTCTGTCTCTGACTGTACCTCATCTCCAGCCTTTTGCTTAGTTCACTTGGTGGGAGAATCTTGGACCCCATTTCCTCCCTTACTTTCCTGGTTCTTGAGAAATAGCTCCCAAGGTCATAGGATCCTAGGATCAGATATCTAGATTCCACAGAAGGGATCTCCAAGGTCATTTAGCCCAGTTGACTCATTGACTTCCTCAGCCTTTTTTGCAGTTCTAAACCCATGATTCCCTGACTTGCCCAAGGTCATGTAGTTTATGGGTATGAGAGCCAGGATTCAGCCCAAGTTTCTTGATTCTAGGTTTAGCCCTCTTTCCCTTCCACATGTTCTTTCTTGTTCAGTAATTTCTAGTCACCAGCCCATGGACTGGCCCTGGGAAACAAACCTTTTATTTACCTAAGTCCTCACATTTTAAACCTCACTTCCAAGATACCCTCTTCTCTCTGCATCTTTCTCCTCCCATCTCTTCCAGATATCACTCTCCATCTCCTGAACTAACCACCCTGAGATGAAGGATAGAAATATCTTGCTATAGTATAGTTTGGTTGGAAAATGCCAGTACAGAGGAAAGAGGCCTGGTTTTGGAGACAGGAAATCTGGGTTTGAATTCTGGCTCTACTTCCCTACTTACTAGTTGGGTAACCTTGGGCAAGTCACAGAAGGCCTACCTGAGCTTCCCCTTTCCTTATCTGTAAAATGGACATGATGACACTCAATATTGACCTTACAGCTGTTGTTATCCCAATCTATCAGAATAATGTGTGTAAAGCAATTTGTAATCACCAAGTGCAAGCCAAGTAGAAACAACAAAAGCATGAAGTCATTAATCAAGCTGTGTCCTGTCCTGCCAGTGGGATAGGCTTTCTAATTACCATGAGAAATCTTTGAAATCAGGCACCAGGTTCCCTTAAGACATGTGAATGGACTTGACTGACATATTGGGGATTTCATGGAACTTAGTGACCAAGGGTTTCTTTGGACAGTGCTAGACCTTCAATTCCTCCCTTTGTTTATTGGGATATCTTGACCCAGGTCTTTTCTGGTTCTGGCTTCTCTTTTCATTCCTTCTGTTTAGCCTCCTAGTTTCCTCTAGGCCACACTGGGCTCCAGAGTCTTGCAAATGACTGCATTGATGCCCTCCATTGATGCCCTTTTATCTCACCTAGTCCAACATTTTCCATTGCCTCTCATTTTATGGATGAGGAAACCAAGGCAAACCAACCAAATGAAGTCAATTTCCCAATGTCACACAGCAAACAAAGCTAGAATTTGAACTACAGTCCTGTGACTCCAACTTTATTGGTTTTTTTTTCACTTCAAAAGTCAGTTCCCTGCCGAACACCCCTCCCAATCCTGTACTAGGTGGAAGGGTGGATAGAGCACCAAACCTGGAGTCAGGAAGACCTGAGTTCAAATCTGACCTCAGACACTTACTACTTGTGTGACCCTGGGTAAATCACTTTACCCTGGTTGTCTCAGTTTCCTCATCCATAAAATAGGCTAGAGAAGGAAATGGCAAATCACTCCAATATCTGTCAAGAAAATCTCAAATGGGGTCAGAAAGATTCAGATATGGCTGAAAGCAACACAACAACAACAATTTTTTCCTCAGGCATCCAGCTTCATATATCAAAGTCAATCCTCAGTCTAGAACTAGGTTCTCTCTCTCCATCTTTGTGGCAATTACTGCTCAGTTTCATCCCTCAGTTGGCCTCTGGCATCAGGAGATTCTGGGTGTGGATTCCTTATTACCTCATTTGCATTCTGTCCCCTTCCACAACTTTTGTCATATTGCTATACTTTGAGGCAGTTGTGACCCTTGGCCTCTTAAAGGTTAAATGACCCCTAGCTCTGTCTGGTCAGTCTCCAGTGACTCAGCAGCTGCCCTGAATACTTTACCTGGCATTGGCTCACTCTGGGACAATGACAAAGCAGAGTATATTGATCTATGGCAAGTATTGAATGGTGGCACACATTAAGGCTTCTCCTTGCCTGCCACTGGTTAACCATATTTTGAAGGTCATGTCTTCCTCCCAGAGGCATTTGGCTGGGTTGAATACTCCAGCACCATGAAACAAATTAAAATATTGATTAATCCTTAATATTCTCTCAAAATCTCTTACTCTCCTATAAATCAATAGGCTGCTTGCAGGGACTTATTCAACAACCTGCAAAGTATCGCAGTAATTACTCTCAAGTTCATATCTCTATAGAAGCAGGTCACCTTTTCATCATTTTTAGGCCTCTTAGTGGAATAACATATCAGGGAAAATCTCATTAATTATTTAAATACTCAAAATTCTTAGACGGAGAGACAACAGGTGGTAATGGAAGAGAACACTGAATAGAGAGGCAGAGGAATTGAGTTCAAATATAACCTCTGCTATTTATTGCCTCTGTGGCTTTGGCTAAATGACTCCAGTTTTCTAGGTCCTAAGGTTTCTTCATATGTAAACATGGTTGAACTAGATGATTTCTAAATCTATGAAACAATTGTAAAGGTTGGAGTCCATTGAATCAATTAACCATCCCACACCACTTGAAGCTATTACTTTAACCAGGTGAGAACACTTTAATGGGACCAATCCATCCAAGGCTTTCAAATCGGTGGAAAAAGTCCTAAATACAAAAATCTTAGAAAGCAATGGCTGGAGGAGGGATGGAATGCAACTTCAGATCTCTATGAGGTGCCTAGCAGAAAGGTAATAAATAACAAGTTTAGGGGAAACTTCATGCATATCACATGAAGAGGAGAAAAACCTTTTTAGCAGCAAGGAGCTAAAGAGGAGTCATTCTCTTTGCCACAAATGCACTCTAAGCTTGAACCCATCCTTCCCTGGACTCTGCATTGGCTTGTAGACAAGTGCATCACAGATGTTTTGTAGGGAGGAGGAGATTTGTACCACTTGTTCTGTTATATTAAAATAGCATTAGTAATTCCATTTTGCCCTTATCCACAATTTTGTGAAGTTGCTTCAACTTCTTATAAGTCATCTGCATTTGGGGAAATCAGAAAACTAATTTTTCCCCCCATCTTCAACTTGGTCTGCTCTTCTCCACTAATAAGGAACAAGGTGGTTCCATTCCTACACCCAGCTTTTCACTCTCTTCAACTGTATAATAATTGTAGAAACCAAGGTTCCTGGTCCTTGTGCTGACTGAGAGCCTTGGACCCGATTTGTTTTTGCAATTGTATGCCTTACTGTATAAATCAGTGTCTGTATTATTTCAAAATATTTATTTCTCTATAACAGTTCCTACTTTAATTCCTTAGTAAATACATGTTTTAAAAGCTAGTTAAGTCTGGCTGACTAATTCATATCAATTGATTACTGGGGTGGGGGAGAGTACTCTTGTCATAGCTCATAAGCTATAACTCTAGAAAATAGCCATCCTTAAGGGCTACCCTAAGAACCCTTGGGGGAGATAAAATTGGCAAACTCTGGGAATTCAGATTGCCAGTGTAATTGGGGGTTGGGAGACTTTAGAACCTGTGCTAGGTTATGAAACATAGCCATGTGCTAAATAAGAGACTATCCAAAACACAGAGTCTACCAACGTGTACCAACATGGCCTTGAGGCCATCAACTACCATGATTTTTTAAAAATGCAACCACCAGGTTACAGTGTTCTCTTCCTAATTATCTGGAAACTTATCTCTAGAGTGACTTTCTAGGTCCCCTATGGCCCAAAAGGTTTTCTTTTCTGTCTGTCCTGATCATCCCAGTCTTCTCTCAGCATCAAGCCTGATCTTGTGTCTGCTCCCTTGCTTCTGGAATTGTCTTTTCCAGATCCTTGATAATTCAAAATGACCTCTTGGTGATGCTTTTGGCTCAAGCTTTCAACTGCCAGTCCTCTTGCACAACCCCAGCTTTGAACAGAGCTGAGATCCCTAACCCTTTGAATTTTATATCATCTTGGGGTTGTTTGTGTGCATGTATGTTATGTTTTGGCGGCAGGCAAGAAACTCTGATACTGTTCTATGCCAGTCAGGTACAAAGTTCTAACTGACTTCAGTCATCTCATTCTCTACCTTCTCCACTGGCATGATGGGCTTAATGCAAGTTATCTAGATGTGGCAGCTTAGAATTACCTATTTTCCAGAATAAACAAAGAAGTTGCCTGATTTTTTTAGAAACTTCTCAAATTAACTGGTCAATCAACAAGCATTGATTAAGTATTTATTTTATGTCAAACATTGTGCTAAGCACTGGGAAATGCAAGTTAAAAGACCATCTCACTGCCTGCAAGGAATTTCTGTTCTAATGATAAAAATAATACAATACATACAAGCAAACTGAAAAGTGGAAGAGGGGGACAAGGTACCTGGCATGGGGATATGATGGAGAAATGTAGAGAATCAGAAGGATGTAACCTGGTGGGAAGTGAAGAGATGGCTGCTCTGGGTACCCTTCTTAAGAGGGGATGGGGAAATGGGGAGAGGAGAGGTGAGGGTAGGCATACAGAGGAGAGAGACACAGAGAGTGACACACAGACAGACAGAAAGAGACAGAGAGACCAAGACAGAGGAGACAAAGAGACATAGATAAACACAGAGACAGACAGAGAGGTGGGGGAGGAAGAGGAGAGGAGAGGAGGGGGGCAGGAGGGAGGGAGGGAGGGAGAGAGAGAGAGAGAGAGAGAGAGAGAGAGAGAGAGAGAGAGATGAAGGAGGGAGATAGGGAAGAAGAAAGGAGAGAGACAGAGACAGAATCAGAGAGACAGAGAGAGACCAACCCCAGCAACAGTGGGTACTTTTAAGGTGTGAGTTCCAGGACTGAAGTGATCTTCCATGGTGAAGAAGTTTCTGGGGCATGGTGTACTGGAATATGCCATGTGGTATAGAAGTGTTGTAGTCTACAGTACCATAGTAATCTAGAAGCCTTTTGGGAAATGAAGGGGTCTGGCTTGGATGCCCTCCTGTGCAGAGGCATGATGGAGAAATCCAGAGGGGTACAGCCTGGTGGTAAATAAAATTCTTTCTCTGTCTTTCCAAGACTGTATCTAAATATCTATTATTGACCTCTAGATTTCAGGAGGGAGATGGGAGGGCAGAGGTGGGGAAGAGTAGGAGGGAAGGTGAGAGGAGTCAAAGAAGAAGGGAAATGTACCTATGCACGGGGGGGAGGGAGATTAGAGAGAAGGGAGAGGCACCATCTGCCTTCAGTGGCAATGTTGTTTACTCTGCAGTAAGTAACAAACCCAATTACTTCAGCTCATTAGTGCCTAGCATGCTTCTTCCAGGGAAGACAGTTGGCTCAGAGGAAACTGGAGCTGATGTTTTCCGATAGGACCTGTCTCCAAAGAAAAATGTGAGCTCTGCCTAGAGTTGCCTGAGAGAGGCAGTGTGTGCAACTCAGGGGACAGAGCCCTGTACTGGGAGCTGTCCAGTGTCAGCTTTGCCACAAACCAGCTCTAAGTTTTGGGCAAGTCACTCCTCTAAGGCCACCAGTCTCCTCTATTAAATAAGAAGGTTAAGCAGGATGACATCTAGGGAACCTTTCAGCCCTTACATTAGTAGAATTTCATTAAACCTAAAAAATTAAATCAGTCAATCCACACACACTTATTAATCACCTACTATGTCGCTGGTGATTGGATACAAATACAAGTGACTTAGACGAAATTTATGTTAAAATGAGAGAGACAACAAGGACATATATGTAGAACAAATATAAAGAGAATAAAAACAAATGACATATACAGGGAGTTTGAGAGGGAAGACACTAGCAGTTGGAGGTAGGGGTCATGGAAAAGTGGTTGTTTCTGGGAAAAGAAATGGGACTGTATGAAAGGAAGGGCATGAAGGAACACATTCTATGGATGAGAGATGGCTAGAGCAAAGACTTCAGCATGGGAGGTGGAGAACCTTGAACAAGGAACAGGTAGAAGGGCAGCTTAGCCTGTAGTAGAAAGGTGAGTAATGTCCAATGAGGCTGGCAAAGTAAGTTGGGAAGGGTTAGAAAAGCTAGAAAAAAGAGTCTGTAGTTTATGTTAATTAAACAACTATCTAATTCCACAATCTATCTTTATTTAAAAGGAGTATCTGTTAGCTTGACTCCTCCATAGGCAATGGATGCTTTACTAATGAGCCTCTTGAATCTTAACCATGCTTAATTCTTCTATATGGGCCCTTTGAATTTCTAGGACCCAATGGACAGGCTTGGGCAGGTAGGTGGCAAAATGGATAAAGCAGCTGGACTTGGAGTCAGGAATACTAATCTTCCTGAGTTCAAATCTGGCCTTACTAGCTGGGTGATCCTGGGCCAGTCACTTAACCCTGTTTGCCACAGTGACTTTATCTGGAAAATGAGCTGAAGAAGGACATGGGAAACCACGCTGGTATCTTTGCCAAGAAAGCCCAAAAGGCCATTTAGAGCAGCAAGACAAGCACAAATTATTTCCAATGGGGTCCCAAAGAGCCAAACACAAATGAAAAACAACTGTACAATAACAATAGAGAGGTCCTCCACATAAGAGTTTCATTATTGGATAAACCAGTTGCAAGAATCTACTAAAAAACAATTAGTATTTTCCCTGTCTTTTGTTTCAGGCTGTGTTTGGACAGTTTCCCTTCAGAAGTCAGACCAGCTTCTTGCAGATACCGTTTGCTTGTCTGAATGCTTAAGGACTGCTATCTGATCTATTATTCCTCTCACTTCTTTGAGATCATCCAACCACTTCAGTTTACCTGGAAGGTACATAGCTCCTAACTGTTCATTTTTTTTCTTTCTTACTTTTAAGCAACCCTAGACTATTTGTTGTTTTTATGGACACAAATGCTGAGAGCTTGTCTGAGATACTTTTGGCCTCTAGATCCAGAGGATAAGGGTGACTTGTTGGCCTAGTAACAGTGAAGAATCAACTTGCAGGTACTTCATTCTTTTTCTGAATCCTGTGTTATCAGGGTTTACCTGACCTGACCCAGGCCTTTCTTTTTGAACTGAGTCTGGTTGTCCTATTTTGTGATGCTTGTCTCTCTATTCAGATTGCTCTTGTTGTGGCAGGGTTCCATTGAAAAAATTCCAGGTCAGTTAGCCAGTCAATAATTATTTATTTTGCACCTACTAGGTGCTAGGCATTGTGCTAAGTGCTGAGGATACAAAGAAAAGCAAAAGACAGTCCCTGCTCTCGAGGCAATCACAAACTAAGGGGGTAGATGGCATACAAATAACTGAGTATAAACAATGTATTTACAAGACAAATAGGAAACATTCAACAGAGGGAAGGTACTAGAATTAAGAGAAATTGGGAAAGGCTTCCTGTAGAAGGTGGGATTTAAGTTATGCCTTAAAAGAAGCCAAGGAGACTTCTGGAGGAATTCAGGGGTCCCCTAGTCAAAAGGGACACCTAGAGCTTTTGTCCAGATCCCTAATTGAATGGCTTCTCTTGCTGAGGAATTTTCATTGAGAACAGCTTGGTTTCTCACTTGGAGGCTGACAGGATGATTTTCAGTTGATCCCAGGTCCCTAATTGCTGTGTGAAGAGTTTTCCATGTTCTTAGAGCTCTATGGGGACTAAGCTTTTCTTCTGACATAGAACACTTGATTTTCTTTTATTGTTTCTGAACTGGGGAAGGTCATTTAGAGCACCAAGACAAGTACTATATTATCTCAAATGTAAAGCACTTAGCATAATGCCTTGCATATAGTAAGCACTTAATAAATGCTCATTCCCTCTCTCTTCTCCCCTTGACCAACACTAGACAAGCAGTAACCTCTAATAAGTTTTGTAAAATATTCCTTGTTTGTTGAATCTGCATAACTATATTTTGGAGGAGATTGTGATTCCCACTTTATAATATCTGTGCCACATGGAGTTTTCTGAGATACTTTAGTACAAGGCATTGGGGGAGGCATTAAAAAAGGACAATACCCAAGTCTCCCTGGGATCTCAGAGAACTGTTTTAAACTGGGGATGTGGACAAGTTCAAAATGCGCCCCAGCCAATTTTCTGAAAAGAGACAATCTTTAACAAGAGGAAGAGTAGAATGGGAGAGGGACTTGTCTTTCTGGGTCAGTGAAAGAGAGCATGTGTAGGTATTCTCTGCCTGGTTCCAATCCAGCATGTGGAATTTTGGAAAGCCTGTTTCTAGAGTTGTGTGACTGAGGGGTTGGCATTACTGTAGTGATGAAAACTCTTCAAAGTGATTAGGACAGATGATTGAGTTTGCACACCAAAGTAGTAACCTACCTCAATCTCATTCTCTTTTCTGGCTGTCAGTGAGGTGGAGAGAAGGGTGATTGCTCTGTCTCCTACCTGACTTTTTGTCAAACCAGCATTCCAAGATGGGTTTGCCCAGATGAACTTGTGAACTTGATGGATCCATCAGAAAGCATACATACAAAGTTGAGAGCATAATGTACCAGAGGTTGGAACAGTGATGGCAAGACTGGTGGCAGAGGAAGCACCTGCAGAGAGGTGCAGAAAGATAGCATGTCCCAGATATAGTCATCCCTGATGATAGAGAGAAAAACTGGCTATGTATTGTAGAGAAGTATCAATTGTTGGAGCCCAGCAAGGAACTACATACAGAAGGAAATTTGTGAGAACTCCATGAAGGGAGAAAAGGACTCCCAGTACCAAGGAAGTAGAGCCACCTTTTGTCCCCTGGGTAAACCTTACATATGCTGATTCCAGAGAAGGTGGGGAGAGGTAGAGAGAGAGAGAGGGAGGGGAGGGAGAGAGAGAGAATGAATGTTGCTGCTGCTGTGGCTGATCCAGGCTGTAAGCCTGAGCAAAAGCTTAAGATCTGGGTGCTTAGGCTGGGGATCAACCTTTGGATTCTTTACCAGTGTTTATAAATGTTCTTTACCAGAAACACTTCATCTTGCCTTAACCAACTTTTACTTGAAAATGGGCCAGGTCATCTTGACCTACCCTCAGGGAGGTGGAAGTCAACTGATCTCTGGAGAACCACCCCAACCGGATGAGTGGGGATAGGGAGAGTGAGCCCCCCTGCCCCACATGCCACTTTCTCCGTGATAGAGAGTTTTAGATCATTGTCTAGAAGAGAGAGGTTAAATCACAGGTTAAAGGAGGATCATAAAGTCAGCAGCTGGCAGACTTGGGACTTGGACCCAGGTCTTTCTGGCTTTAAGACCAGCTCTCTGACCACTACTCTATACTGCCTCTCTAGTTACATTTATACCAACTGAATGCCATTTTATCATCCTTTGCTTAATAGCATCACTATTCATGGACTTTTCCCTTACTCCCCATGAGAGAGTGAGACCTGTGAGCAGGAGGTTCTGTGTGTGCTACATCTTTATATTCCCAATAGGGCCTTATACAGAGCATGCATTCCGGAAATGAAGGAGCAAAAGACAGGAGTGAGGTGGCTTTCAGGTCAGAGGTGGCTTTTGAGCAGCTCCAGGGCTCATTTGCATAATCCAAATTACTTTCCCACAATGCCAGAGGGAAGTCTCACTTTAGAAAAACTGATGAATTTTCTGGAGGAATAAAGGTTATTTTTACATGGTTTTCAAAATACGATGGAAGAACTGTGGGTGTCTCGTTCTGCTTGGAGTTGGAATGTGTGGGTACATGCAGGTACCTGTTCTCTATTGGTGATGAAAGAATTATTTTCCTGTGTGGGATTAGAGAACTTTTATGTCCCTCCTGTGAGGGAAGAGAGAGGGAGAGGGAGAGGAGTAAAAGAGGAAGAGGGAGAAGGAGAAAGAGAGGGAGGAGAGAGAGAGAGAGAGAGAGAGAGAGAGAGAGAGAGAGAGAGAGAGAGAAATGGGAAGAATGGGAAGGGGAGGGAGGTGGGGGAGAAAGAGAGAATGCTGTTGCTGCTTCTGCTGCTGATCCAGGCTGCAGGCTAGTTTGTCTTGAGCAAAAGCTTAAGATCTGGGTACTTGCATTGGGGAATCAAGGCTCTTGGCTGGGAGCTCCACTTGGTTGGAGCAAATGACAGGCATGAATGCATTCAGTTGGGAGCTTTGTACTGGTTTCTAGGCTTGGAAAGGAAATGGACTAGTTTCCCTGAGGGAAGGATTCTGGGTTTTAAGGAAGAGCTTACCTGGTAGCATGTGCCTTGACTCTAAACCGAAGGTACCTCTTTCGGGTGCCAGGTATAGGTTTGCAATAGGAAACTACCTCCCTTTCTCAATCATCCTTGGCAGATACTGGAGCTTTGCCATTTCCTTCTCCAGCTCATTTTACAGATGAGGAAACTGAGTCAAATGGGTAAAGTGACTTGCCCAGGGTCACACAGCTAGTTAAGTGTCTGAGGTCAGATTTGAACTCACAAAGATGAGTCTTCCTGGCTCCAGGCTCAGTGCTCTATCCACTATTCCACCTAGCTGCCCTAACTGTATCTCTGAGCAAGTCACTTGTGGCTGCTGGCCTAGATTGCCTCTCATCTCCCTTTCAACTCTATATTTATGATTTTTACAACATCTCATTTTTAGTGACATCTCATCTACAATTGTGTGTGGCCTCCCCTCCGTCCCATCTCCAAATTAGCCTTATTTACCAACTCACGATGGCCATATTCACCTCTTCTGGCTGCATGTCTTATACCAAACATTGACAGAGTGAAACTCCTTATTAACATGCAGCCTACATCACCTGTTTCCCTTTCAGTAAAAGCAAGCTACAATACAGATCACAATATGTCAGGGATAGCACTCTGGGAATTCAGAGGAAGGAGAGAGGAAAGAAGGGAGGGAGGGAAGGGAGAATGACAGAGAGACAGAGGGAGAGAGAGGAGAGAGAAAGAGACAGAGAGACAGAGAGAAAGAGAGACAGAGAGAGATACAGAGAGAGGGGGAGAGAGACAGAGAGAGAGAGAGGACACACACACATACAGAGAGAGAGAAAGAGTGAGGGAGAGATGAGATACAGAGAGAGGGAGAGACAAAGAGACAGAGAGACAGAGAGGAGAGAGAGACAGAGACCAGAGAGACATAGAGAGACAGAGACAGAGACAGAATGAGATACAGAGAGAGGGGGAGAGAGAGAGATAGAGAGGCAGAAATAGAGACAGAGAGAGAGAGGAGACACACACAGAGAGACAGAGACAGAGACAGAGACAGAGAGGAGGCATGGAACACCGGACTTGGATTCAGGAAGACCTGGGTTCCAATTTTAACTTCTCTGAATCTGTTTCTTCATCCTTTAAATGAAGGGGTTGGACTCAATGGCCTCTGAAGTCACTTCCAGTTCTAAATATATGACCTTATGAGACCATTCATAGCTAGGAGAGCTCAGAGAAGGCTTCATGGAGGAGGTGACAAGAATCGTACCTAAAAACATTCCCTGAGTTCTTGACCACAGCCCATGGCATGCCCCCTCCCTAGCTCCAGGATCTCTGAAGCCACTCTCCATTTCTCTGGCCTCGTCCTTGGGTGCCAGCCTCCTTTCTTGCTGACCACCCAGGCTAATGTTGGTTTTTGCTCAGCCAGATAAACCCTGCCTTGATAGTGCTATGCTTCCCTGGATTTTGCTCAGTACATCTTTAGCAAGAGCTCAGATCGATGGGAAGGGGCCTATGTGATAAGAGCCTGGGAAACTCATTCTGACCTGTGGAGGCCCACCCTGAGCCCATGAGAGACATAGATCCTGAGTCTTTTCAGCAGCCAGCTCACTTTTCTTTCCTGATATTTATATCATGTGAATTCCTTGCCCTGGAACTGGGGGAGTTTGGGGCATGGGGCTGATCGGGGATACATCTAATGAGGTGGCTCATTATGTCAATTTACCAGCATTGTGTGAGTCATTACCGTTGGCTGAGACACGGAAGAAATAAGTTATTTGCTCAGGAAAAGCAGAGGAGAGCTAAGCTGGTGGGTGAGGGGTGGGTATGAAGTGCATGGTGGCCCTGGGGGTCTGAGATGATGGTAAGATCTGAGGCCATGGGACAAACGGCCACCGAGGTCATATTTATAAAACCCAGTCCTGCACACACATACAAAATGGGTGACTAGGGTGCCATTTCATTTCTGATAGTTTTGAGCCCTCAAATTATAGAACTGGAAGGTCCCTTAGAGGCCATGTAGTACAATCCACTCCCTCCCCCTGCCCTCAAAGGGTCATCAACCCTACTATCTTCCCCCTCTCCACTATCTTGGAGGTTCTAGTATTTTTAGAACTCAAAAGGATGTTAGAAGTTCTAGGAACACAGGGCCGTGAATTCAGAGCTGAAAGGGGCCTTAGCTGTCTAATCCAACTCCTTAAATGTACAAACGAAGAAAGCAAGGCCCAGAGGTGAACTGACTTACCCAAGGTCACACAGGTAGTAAATGGCAGAATTAGAATTTGAACTCAAATCTTCTGTTTCCAAATCCAACACTTCCCCACCTCCCCATGCTACCAAAACAGTCAACGCTGTTATATCTATTTCACATTGATGATAACTAAGGCTAAGGGAGACAAAATGACTTGTAGTGACCTCAAATAAAGACTCAAACCTAGATTTTCCAGCTCCAAGTCTGGTCCTCTTTCTACCGACCCACACAGAAAAAGTTGAGTGTAGGAGCAGAAACAGTTAAAAAGCTTGCTGGCTAAGGTCTGTGGTGTCAGCGTTTCCTAGAGCAAAGCTAGCGTCCCTAATTCAGCTTTAATGGTGTATTCAGCCCTGGGAAATGGGGGGGATCACGTGGACCGATTCTCTGTCCTCCTGGGGGCGTCATTTTCACAAGGCTTAAAGAAACAAAAGATCTGTCCTCAGGCTTGTTGGCATGGGAAGAGAAGCAGAGGTTCTGGAAAGCAGGATGGTTCAGGTAGTCAAGGAGGCTTCCGAATGATGGCGCTGTGAATGGAAGAGGCTTGGGGCAGTATGGTGCAGCAAGAGGAGCCTAGACTGGGAATGAGGAAGAGCAGCCCGTTCCAGCTTTGGCACTCAGTGTCTGGGTGACCCTTCTCTCTCTGCTCTCAGTTTCCTCTTCTGTAAACCAGAGGTAATAATATTTTCCCTGCTTCACAGGGTTGCTGTCACAAAAGTACTTCATCCATCATAAGGCAAGGGGAAAAAGAGAAATAGTATTTATTGTTGATATAATTACTGCTATTGATCCACTATTGGAACTAAGTCCTACACCCTGCTCTGAGGATGGGGCTGCATTGTAAGTCAATCGATCAGTCAATCAATCTGGATTCATTAGGCACCATGCTAGGTACTGTGCTAGGGCCAAGGCTACAAAGATATGAATCAAACAGGCCCTGCCTTCAAGAAGCTTACATTTCATGCAGATGTAACCAAAGAGCAAAGTCTTGTGAAAACAGACTTTGAACCACTGGTTACACAAAGTAAAGATTCAGTGCTCCTGGAGGCTAGTAATGGGCGCTTTGTGGGTCTCTGTCCCTTACATTCATGTAGACTTGTGGTGGTTAAGTTGTTGTTGGGTCTCTGGGTGGGCCCAGATCGAATACCACCTCCTTTAGGAAGTCTTCCCCAATTCCTCCCGATTACAAACTTTCTGCTCCACCCCAACTCACATATCCGTTTATTATTATTTATTTTATCTCCTACGGTCCTTCTCAGAAAGGTGCCGTGGTGTCTTGGAGCACTGCTCTTGGAATCTGGGAGACCCGAGCTGGCATCTTGTCTCAGACACTTACAAGCTCGGTGGCACCTGTGTCATTGTGTAACTCCAGTCACTTAGCTTTCTTCAGCCTCAGTGTCCTCATCTATAAAATGGGGGGAGTAATAGCACCCCTGGTTGCTAGGAAGATTAGATGCTATCATATAACATGTATGTATATATTTTACATATATCACTTCAGGAACTATAAGTGCTCTATAAATGCTAGCTATATCACTGTTATTAACACTCCCCTCCACAAATGACAACAGCAACAACAGAGATTCTTATTTCTCTAGTAAAGAGCATTAAAAGTTATGAAGTATATTTTTTACAACATCCTTGAGGTAAGTTGTTCAAGGGTTGTTTGTACCCATTTTACAGATGAGGAAACTAAAGTTCAGAAAGAAATAAGTGGCATCTGGTGACCTGCTCAAAGTCACACCTCTAGGAAAGTGAAAGAACCAGTGTTGCTTAACACTTCACCTTAGTATCCTCATCTGTAACATGAGGTGATTGGACTTGGTCTTTTGAGTATCCTTCTGGCCCTAAAAATCTATGATCACAGCTTGCTTTGTGTTGTGGCTATTTGTATGGGTGTTACATCTCCCTTCTTTGCCACCCCCTCCGCCAAAGCTTCTTGAGGACCCTCAAGAAGCATCCTTTCATCCTTGGGTCCTCATTCCTTAGCATAGCACTTCCAATGTCAAAGATCTTTATTTTCTTCAGTGTGGATACTCTTTGCCCAAACTCAGATCCCAGCCCTTTCTAGCCTTGGTCACCTGTTCTATGAGCTATTGCAACCCCAAATACTTATCTCCTGTTGGCTGATCTTCTGGTAATGAGCCTCTCCAGTCTTAGAGCCCTCAGATGTCAGGACCATTGCTGGGCTAGTTAGCTGAGCTCTTCCATTTTGGTAGGACTTGGAGCATCTTTCATTCTGCTCCAATAGCTTTCCAGAATCCAGGGTGACCACTGAGACACAGGGAGGCATGGGAAGACTACTTTGTTAGACAGCCTTACACAGAATAAATGCTTCATCAGTTCTCAATGGAAGAGTGAAAAATTTTGCTGTGGAGAGTTCTACCTCTCCCTCCCTTCACCCCCCAAGGATGACAATGCCAGTGATGTCCACTTCTCCAGAGTATTAAGGCTTATAAAATGCTTTTTTTCATAGGAGTTCTGAGCTAGGTAATAATAGCTAGCATATAGATAGTGCTTTAAGATTTAAAAAGCACATTGCATATATACATATATGTTTATATATAATAATATAGAATGTATATGTGTCTATATGCATGCATACATGTGCACCTGTATATACCCATCCCTATGGATACATACACAGGTACACATACACAATATACTGATTTAATCCTCACGCCAACTCTGGGAGGTAGGTGCTATTATTTCTACCATTTCATAGATGAGGAAATTGAGATTGACCAAGGTTGAGTGAGTGACCCAGGATCACAAAACTATTAAGTGTCTGAGGCTAGATTTGAATTCAAGTCTTTATGACTTCAGTGTCAGTATTCTATAGCCTGTTAGGTCTTGAATATTATATTCTATCAGTTTTACAGATAAGGAAACTGAGGCTTATGGAGAGGAAATGACTTGGCCATAGACAAACAGCTAGCAAAGTAGAAGAGTCAGGAATGAAGTCCAGGTATCATTAATCTAAAACCAGGGATCTTTCCCCTACATTAGTCTTTCTTTCTATTTTCCAGTGGTTTCCTATTGCCCCCAGGATCAAATAGAACCTCTTTTTTTTTGGCATTTAAAGCTCCGTACAACCTGGATCCTTTCTCTCTTTTCAGTCTTCTTACATCTCACCTTGTCTCCGTGTACTCTTGGTGGAACCATATTGGCCTATTTGGTGCTCCTCATGGACAGTGCTCCATCTCCCACCTCCACATCTTTGTGCTGGCTATCCTCCATACCTGGAATGCTTTCCCTCCTCAGCTCTGCGCTTAGAATCCCTGGATTCCTTCAACACTTGTCACCTTTTATAGGAAGCTTTTCCTAGAACTACCAGTTGCTAGGACCTTCCCTCTAGAGATTACCTCACATCTGTACACACCTTGTGTGTACCCATTTAATACATTCTGACTCCCTCAATGTAATTAGCATAAGGTCCTTGAGGACAGGGGCTGCTTTTGCTTTTTATTTGTATTACCTGAAATATAGTAAGTACTTACTAAATGATTATAGACTTATTGATTGGCTAATGTCTACCACGGTGGGAGACAGGATAGGCAGATGTAGGAAAACTACCTAAAACGATATCACCACATGGGGAGCTCTGCTAACAGGGGCCACAGGAATGGCCAGGTGGGATCCAAACGCATGACTTTATCACTGGAGTCTCAAGATAAAACCACAATAGAGGGATTGTGAAGTAGTGGACAGAAGATGGGGCCAAGAGGATCTGAACTCAATTCCTATTGCAGACACTGGGCCTTGTGACCCAAAGCAAGGCACTTATCCTTCACATGATGTAGTTTCTCATCTTCTAAATAAAGGGATCAGATAAAATGGCCTCTCAGGTCACCTTCAGCCTTAAATCTAGGCTTTGTGACCTGTAGAGAAGGGACAGGGGGCTTTCCTGATACTGTTGACCATATGCTTAGTGTGTTATTGGGCTCTTAGACTGATAATTGAGTTTCATTGTTTCTTCCATTTAAACCAAAGCTTTGTGCCTGGTTCCAGCTGTTATTCCATCATTAACAGGAGGGATAGACTGAAAGAGGGATAATTTTCCTCCTTAAGATGAACACACACACACTAATGGAGTGGGTTAAAGTTTTGCTCCTCAAATTACAGATGCTGAAGGCTGCTTTGAATGATTGCTGGGTATTTATTGAGGGTCTGCCATGTGCTAGCTGCTGCATTATTTCTTCTTCAGTTTAAATAAGCTTCCCCTTTGTGGGGGGAATTGAAATGAGCTGTGGGGATATCTCCATAGACACCACAGACCAAGGTAAAGAACACATCATCTTCTGTATGTTCAACCATGAGTATGTGGTCTTGTGAGCGTGACGATTGTGATGGGATAGACTTCTGGGACAAGGTAGGAGACTCTAGATGGTAGTTCTTACACAGATGCCTTGTTTTAAAGTGCACACATTCTTCAGAATGGTCAGCTCCCATCAGGGAGAAGTCAGTTCACCTAGAGCTGCAATTAGGATTCTGGCATCTAGGGCTGGGTCAAGCGAGGGTCACAGAGGCCAAAGGGAGGTGCATGTCAGTTGGGTCCAGTCATGCCAGGCAATCTCTGGGAGAGTGGGAGAAAGAAAAGGAACTGGCAGGCAGTGGATAGGATAGCAGGGCCATGGGAGATGGGTAGCATACTTGTGTGGGCTCCCCTCCCTGGGTGTTAGTCTCCCCAGGGCAAAGATTCAGCCTGTCCTGCCCAATCACAGATCTGGCCCTCCCCCTCCCCCACTGCCTCATGCACTCAGTGAATCATGTTTGTCAATCATGTTGGTTGAGGTGTCTGGGAAGTAGCCTTCTCTCAAGAGAGCAGAGATTGTCTGCATGCTTTCAGTTAAAGGCCTGACACCTAAACTTCTATTGCTTTAAAGAGGATGAGGTTCTAGATTACCAAAAACACAGGTTCATAGCAGTACCTCAACTCTGCTCCTTACTTCCTGTAACATTTTGGCAAATTGCTTAACTTCTCTGGGCCTCTGTTTACCTCTGAAGAGGAGGTATGGTGTCTTTACAGACAGAGGAAAACTGAGGGGAGTGAGGTCATGAGGATCATCCAGAAGAACTTTCAGGGGCTGCTGAGGGCCTCTTGCCCATCCTGGTTGAGCTCTGATGGAGCTGGCCCTTGTGCACTCTCCTATGCATGGAAGAAGTCACTTGAATAGTGAGTTCACAGGTTCACATGTGGCCATTATAGACATAGGATCCAGGCTCATAGACTCTCAGACATCAAAAATCATCTCCAAGAATCCCCTCTATGCTACCTCCAGACAAGTGGTCATTCTCAAGCAGGTTGATTTTTTATACTATTATTTTACATCCATTAAAAAGTCTACATGTTATAGAACTTTACAGTCTTGCGTACAAGCATTAGTTTCTGGTTTTTTTTTTATAAAGAAATGTTCATTTATGTCAACTTATAATAAAAAAGAGGGTTAAAAAACTCAAGTAGGGGCAGCTAGGTGGTGCAGTGAATAGAGCATCGGCTCTGCAGTCAGGAGGTCCCGAGTTCAAATTTGAACTCAGACACTTGACACTTAACTGTGTGACCTTGGGTAAGTCACTTAACCCCAATTGCCTTGCTTTCCACCCTCCAAAAAAACCCCAAGTGGTCATTCAATGTTCACCTGAAGACCTGCAGTATTGATGATCCCTCTGTCTCCTGAGCTAGCCCCTTCCATTTTTGGACAGCTCTTGCTATTAGAAAGTTGTTTTGAATTGATCTAACTATCCACCTTTTCCTTTGTCCACATTGTTCCTAGTTCTGCCCTCATTTTGGCCAATCAGAGCAAGCCTGATCCTTCCCCAAATGATAGCCTTTGAGATATTTCAAGGCAGCAGTCTTATTTCTCTCTTAAATCTTTCTCTAGGTTGACTATCCTTAGTTTGATCCAAATGTGTTTATGTTCCTCAAAGCACAATTATCCTTAAAAGAGATTTTTTTCCAGTGCTTCAGGCAATCACACCTTGAACACAGCAGAAGGGGAGAGATGGGGACAGAATGTAAATACCCTGGAGTCCCTGTGTTGGCCACGTGAAACCTTTCCCTTAGGACTGACAAGGTGAGAAAGCTGGAGAAAGCTAGCTACAGTGAGGGCCTTCATGAGACTGTTCTCATGCAGTTTCCCTGGAAACTTTGGCTTCATGGATCACTCAGGCCATGCCGGACTGGGCTCCATTAACTAGGCTTGACTGAAGGGTTGTCCCAGTCTGTTGATTGCAGGGCTAATCCAAAGGATCATAGGATTTACAGCTTTAGGAGATATTATAGATCATTTAGTTGAGTTCAACCTGTATTATTATAATAAAATCTGATATTTATATAGTGCTTTAAGATTTGAAAATCACATTATATACATTATCTCATTTGACATGACCACCCTGGGAGATGAGTATACAGGGTATTAATATCCCCACTTGGGGTGGGGGATGGGACCTGGGCTTGGTACTTTATTGGTATGGGGCACTCCTGGATGAAGAAACTCCTGCTACTGGTACAAGCCACCTCCTCTGTAACTTAGAGCTTCAGAAAATTGTCAAGAGTCCTGAGAGGTTAAGTTACCTGTCCAAAGTCACACAGACAGCACATGATCCAGGTCTTCCTGGTCTGAGGCCAACTTTCTTTCTTTCTTTCTTTCTCTTTCTTTCTTTCTTTCTTTCTTTCTTTCTTTCTTTCTTTCTTTCTTTCTTTCTCTCTCTTTTTTTTTGCCTTTTGGAGGGGGGAAAACAGGGCAGTTGGGGTTAAGTGACTTGCCCAAGGTCACACAGCTAGTAAGTGTTAAGTGTCTGATTCTGGATTTGAACTCAGGTCTTCCTTACTCCAGGGCTGGTGCTCTATACACTGTGCCACCTAGACACCCCAAGAAGCCAACTTTCTATCAATCATGCCAAAATGCCTATGTATTCTCATTTTATAGACGGGGAAAGTCAAACTCAGAAAAGCTAAGTGACTTGCCCAAGGCCACTCAGGTCTTTCTGATTCACAAGAAAATTCTGATTCACTATTCCAGGATATCTCTTTAAAGATTAGCAAACTCAAGCCTAGAGAAAGTAAATGACTTACCTAAAATCCCACAAGAGATAAGCAGCAGATATGAGATACTATTGTGGGTCTGTGCCTCTCATGGCTAGATTAAGCATCCCCAGTTCCTTTACACAATTCCCATGTGGCACAATTTCAAGGAGAATAGTTTCCATCTAAAGGGGTTATATTTCCATTCTCCCCTAAATAAAATGTGTAAATGTGATGTTGGTGAGGCCAGAGCCCCTTTCAATCCCATCAATGAAGTGATCCACAGGGGATGGCCCATGATCCTAGGATTTGTATCAAGGGCTGGAAAGGCTGTGTTTGAGGGGGCACCTTGCTTAAAGAATGACAGAAAGGGAGCCAAAGAAGGACAACTTGTCTGTTAGCTATTCTTCTACACTGTCCTGGAGAATGACACCATATGTCTGATGGACCAGTATCTCTCTCATGTAACACCTTTCTTTGTATTTATAAAATGATCAAAAGGTTGTAGCTTTTAGATTTGGAAGTCAATGAATGAATAAGCATTTATTAAGCACATTCCACATTGCAGGCACTGTTCTGGGAAGACAAACCCAAGTGAAAAGATAGTCCCTGACCTCAAGAAGCTTACATTCAAATTAGGGAAGACAACATATAAAGAGGAGCTGAAAAGGGATGGGGAAGAGAAGGAAACCTGGAGAATCAGAATCAGAACTGGGAAAGAAGTGAAGAGAGCACAGCAGATCTGGGCATGTCCTCAAAATGGAAGTTCCAGGAGATACTCACCAATTGGAGGAGGCCTTAAGGGGGATAGTACTTTCTAGGCTAAGCATCTGGAAGAGTTCTTCATCAACATCTAACCTCATTTCCTCATTTTATAAGTGAGGGACCTGAGCCCTTAGAAAGCCCTTAGAAATACAAATCCATTTGCAAAGCCATGTGAGTAGTAGGCCTAGGTCTTCTTGCCTCCAAATCCATTGTACTTCCCACTGAGTCATGGTGCGCCTTCTCTCCTCTAAATGTATTTATTATATGTATCATTTATGTAGCACTTAGAAAATACTGCCTTATATTGTTCATCGTTTGATGTCTAGATCCTGTCTTCCCAGTTAGACTGTCAACTCCGTCAGGGCACCTCTTAATATCCCTAGTACAGAATACAATGCTTTGCATATACCATAGGAAAGGGTATGATAGGGGTCAATTTTCCATTCACTAGCAGTGTTATGAAGGTCAAACCACATCATCTGTCTTACTCCTAGCTTTCTGAGCTGCAAAACAGTTATTCAGTGCCTGTGCTACCTCCCTTAATAGGGTGGTTGAGAGGGGAGCACCATGTATGTGGCAGCATGTTATAGCAATGTGGACTTTGTGAGTATTACTCCTCATTTATGTATGTTTTGATTACAATTTTTTTTTCTTCTGGGCAATGTCAACCCAGGTGGTGAGCCTGTCCAAAATGGAAATTTTCTTGGGGAAGAAGGAGTGGGAAATGAGAATAGAGAGCTTATCAGCAAGTGCATGAATGTGCAAGTTGTCCTAGGATTAAGTCCTAATAGCTGCTTCAAAAATCTTTTAATATGCACAAGAAACCCACCACAAGCCTGTAACTCTGTAATGAAGATATAAAAGCAGAACTGATCAGCTGCCCAGTGGCCAGTAAGCTTGAAAGGAATATCCTTCAAACGCCCAGCTTTCAGTTCTCTATTTTCCACACAGTCTCCCTTCCTTTTATGACCTTTGAGTCCTAGAGCCACAGAGGACAGTGGAACTGTCCACTCATGTGTTCTAAATTCTGTCCTATCTTATTGTGGCCAAAGTTCTCCCTAGCATTTTTGGTGACCATGACATGCCATTGACTCATATTCATTCTGAGAAATCTGGTGGAATTACATACGTCAGGTCACTCATATTTAAATCTCAGGGCCCTTGGGAAGAGATAGTTTCTTTTCTTTGTAAAAAACAAAATCAACAAAACAAATAAACTTTTAACCTGTGGTAAATTTTTTTGTACTCTAGCAAAAGGTCCTATCTTGCCAGATCTTGTGGATAGAATGTAAACTCACTGAGGAAAGAGGTGCTTTTATTTCTTCCCTTCTATCCCCAGTGCCTAGAACATTCTTTTTTAATAGTAAGTCTGAATGGATGGATGGATGGATGGATGGATGGATGGATGGATGAATGGATGGGTAGGTGGGTGACTGGAGAATTGCAAGTGGCTTACATTAAAGACCTTGTTTAATGCCTTGCTCAAATAGATTTATTTTATTTATGGCCTGACCTTTCATTATAGAAATCATGTCCAAAAAGGAAATGAAAGTAGTCTCACATGATCTATTCCTAATGAACCAATACAGATCCCTTTTGATGGTCATTTCCCTCCATAAATACTCACAAATTATTTCTTTGATATGCTGCAGAAATTTTCCAGGAATCAAAGTCAAACTCATGAATCTGAAGACTTCAGGGATGGGGAACCTGCAGCCTTGAGGCCACATGTGGTCCTCTAGGTCCTCAACTGTAGCCCTTTGACTGAATCCAAACCTTGTGAAACTGTGAAGTTTGGATTCGATCAAAGGGCTGCACTTGAGGACCTAGAGGACTAAATGTGGCCTCAAAGCTGCAGGTTCACCACCCCTGATACTATCTTCCCTTAAAACTACAACTACAACAACCATAATCACAACCATGACAGCAATCAACAAGAATCAAGCGCAACAACCAACCAGAACAAAACAACCAAACTACACAACAATGTCACAACTATAACAGCACAACAACACAACAAACAACCAACAGTATAGTATTAACAATATGGTGAGCTGTTGTAGAAAGAATATTGATCATGGACTCAGAAAAACTGAGTTCAAAGTATCTCCTCTGCTTACTACCTGTATCATATTGGGCAAAAATAGTTTATTCTTCTGTAAAGAATGAGGATGGAGGGGGCAGAGTCAAGATGGTGGAGTAGAAACTGCTCTTCCTCGCAGCTCTGGCTCCCACAATTTCCAAATTCATGTAAAAGGGGACTCTGAACAACTCTGGGGCTCCAAAACCCACAAAGTGACACAGAGAAGCTAACCTCCCACTGAGGACAGCCCAGCAGCCCAGCAAGGAGTGGCCAAAGCAGAGCTCTGGGAGCTGAGCCCAGGCCCACATGAGTCAGAGGTTTTAGCCCCAGAGCGGCCAGACCAGCAGCCGACTGGAGGGACCCCAGAACACCAGCAGCTGTGGTGTTTCCAGAGTTATCAACACATAGATGCCATGGACAAAGCGAGAGATTAGTGCAGTACTGGACTTTGGGACTCATTAGTTGGGAGAGCATGTGGCCTCTTTGCCTGGGGGCAAGAAGCTGCTGAAAAGCTTCAGCACAGCTGAGGACACATGCAGCAGCTTCAGTTCCTGGCCTGTGGACTGTAGGGGGATCCGGCGATCAGTCTTTGGGATAATAACTCTTGCTTTAACCTTCTTGGATCTGGATTGTGGTCTGGGGTGGAGGTCTTGGGGGGTGTGACCAGCTTGCCAGAGGTGTGGAGGCTTCAGAGAGGGCACCCAATTAATACTTCCAGCAGCTGAGAAAACCCCAGCATTTGGGACGGAAGCTTCCCTGGCTGGTGGCAGAATCCTACTGTGGCAACAAGCCCAAAAGTCAAGTAATTGAATGGCAACATGCTTAGGCAAAGGAAACAAAATAAACAGAAAAATGCAATATTAGACTCTTATTTTGGGGGCAAAGAGGATCGAAGCATAGAACAGAAGGAGGACTGTGAGGTCAGAATTCCTATGCCAAAAGCCCCAAATGAAAATATGAGCTGGTTACAGACCCTAGAGGACCTTAAGAAGGATTTTAAAAACCAAATAAGAGAAGTGGAGGAAAAATTGGGAAGAGAAATGAGAAGGATGCAGGAAAAGTATGAAATGAGAGTCAACAGCCTGACTGAGAAAAATAACACCTTAAAAAATAGACTAACTCAAATGGCAAAAGAGGCTCAAAAAGGCAATGAGGAGAAGAATGCCTTAAAAAGCCAAATTTGCCAGATGGAAAAAGAATCTCAAAAGCTCACTGAGGAGAATCATTCCTTCAGAATTAGACTGGAGCAAATGGAAGCTAGTGACTTTATGAGAAATCAAGATGCTGTTAAGCAGACCCAAACAAATGAAAGATTAGAAGGCAATGTGAAATATCTCATGGGAAAAACCACTGACCTGGAAAATAGATCCAGGAGAGACAATTTAAAAATTATTGGACTACCTGAAAGCCATGATCAAAGAAAGAACCTAGAAATCATCCTTCAAGAAATTCTCAAGGAAAACTGCCCTGATGTTTTAGAACCAGAGGGCAAAATAGAGGATGAAAGAATCCACCAGTCACCTCTTGAAAAAGATCCCCAAAAGAAAACTCCTAGGAATATTATACCTAGGTTCCAGAATTCCCAGATCAAGAAAAAAAATATTATAAGCAGCCAGGAAGAAACAATTTGAATACTGTGGAAATGCAATCAGGATAGTGCAGGATCTGGCAGCTTCTACACTGAGGGATCGAAGGACTTGGAATATGATATTCTGGAGGTCAAATGAGCTGGGATTAAAACCTAGAATCACCTACCCAGCAAAACTGAGTATCATGTTTCAGGGGAAAATTTCGTCATTCAGTGGAATAGAGAACTTTCAAGCATTCTTGATGAAAAAACCAGAGTTGAATAGAAGATTTGGTATTCAGATACAAGAAGCAAGAGATTCTTGACAAAGTAAACAGGGAAAATAAATCATAATGAACTTATCAAAGTTGAACTATATACATTCCTACATGGAAAAACAATAACTGTAACTGATGAAACTTTTCTCAGTATGAAAATAGTTGAAGAAGGGTATATGAACATATGAATACATATGTGAATGTGTGCATATATGTTTACATGTATACATAGATAGAGGACACAGGTCGAATTCAATAGGAAGGGATGATACTTAAAAGGCTAAATTAAGAGGTGAGAGAGGAATATAAGGAGAGGAGATGGGGAGAGAAAAAATGGGGTAAACTCTCTCATATAGAAGAGGCAAGGGAAAGTGGTTACAAGGGAGGGGAAGAACAGGAAGGCAAAAGGGAATGGGTCAACCTTATTCTCATTGAATTTGGATCAGGGAGAAAATGACATACATACTAAATAGGATATCTCACCCTACAGTACAGTAGGGGGGAAGGGGATGAGAGGGGTGATGATGGAAGGGAGGGCAGGAGGGAATTTGGAAGCACCCACTTGTGAAAAGGGACAGGATAAAAATAAGGAACAGACAAAGTGGGAGGTGGGATAGGAGGGAGGGAAATATAGTCAGTCTTTTACAATATATCTACTATGGTAATGTTTTGCATAGATACACATATACAACATATACTGAATTGCTTATCTCCCCAGTAAGGGTGGGTGACAAGGGAGGAAGGTAATGAATCTGGAATTCAAAGTTTTAAAATCAAATGTGTAAAAACATATAAATACTATTATCAATACAATTTTACATATAATCAGGAAATAAGATATTCAGGCATTGGGGCACAGCGATTCACCTTGCCCTACTGGAAAAGTCAAAGGGAGAAGATATGGGAGAGAGTAGATTTGATGAGGGGATATCCTGTGGGACTGCTATTCTGGGGTGAGGGGTAGGGAACAATGGGGAAAAATGTAACTCAAAATCTGGCAGAAATGAATGATGTAAACCAGAATTTAATAAAGCATTTGGGGGAAAAAAGAATGAGGATATGCTACATAATTTCTAAGCTCCTTTACGGCTCCATATATATACTTCAATGATCATCTGCAACCCTGAGGTACCTTTCTTGTTCCCCACTATTTCTCAAATATCACCAACAGTGACTCAGCAATCATACACACCGTTTTTTTTTTCAGCACCACCAGAAACACCTAAGTGCTTTCTTACTATCTCCTTGCTTATCTTGAGTTTCCACTACCAATTAGCCATCTTTTGTTCTATCTTCCCCAATTCAAAGACCACTTTCCTAGGCAGAGAAAAGTGAAGCAAAATTAGAATTGAGGAATACTGTCTTTTCTTCTTTACTTCAGCATCAGTTATCATTGTCTTATTCACTCCAAGCAGTGACCCATCCTTTCTCTGTAAATCTTCTTGCTTCCAACATAGCTAAAAACAACATCCCCCCACAACTAAAAACATTTGGTTTTTTTTTCCCTCCTTAACATTTCTTCTAGCCTTGGTTCATTTTCATGGTTAAGGATCCTGACGTTATTCTTTCCATTTTGTTCTATTCTTCCTTTTTCATTCTTGGTTATCTGTTCTTATGTCTATTATAATGTCATTTAAAAATCTGTGCTGAGTTCTCTTTTATAAATCCTGTGTTAATGAGCCAGACTGTCTTTTCCAACAGCTTCCCTTCTTTTTCTTCATCAGAATTGTTTGTGTTTGCTAACAGAATTTTCTTCTTCCACATGACAGTTCCTCAAATACTTAAAAACAGCTATCATGTCCTTTCTAAGGGTCTTCTTCTCCAAAATTTCCAGGTCCTTTAACCAATCTTGAAGCTTGGTGTTAAATTCCCTTGCTCTCCTGTTCTCCATTCTCTGGATGCTCTCTGGCATTTTTAATGTCTTCCCCCAAACGTGACACCTAGAATAAGTCACAATACTACATTTATCCAGAACAAAGAACAGTGGAACTCTCCATTCATGTGTTCTAAATTCTGTCTGATATTTACTATAGCCAAAGTTCTGCCTAGCATTTTTGGTGATTGTGGCATAACATCGACAGGTATTCAATTTGGAGTCTGCTAAAACCAGTAGAGTTTTATGCATACTATTATTTAGCTTCATCTCTCCTAACTTGAACTTGCCACATCATTTTTTTGACCCTCCTACAGGACTTTATCCTTATCTCTATTAATATTTACCTTATTATATTTGGTCCATCATTCTAGCCTATCAAGATCTTTTCTGATCCTCACTCTGTCATGCAGCATCATAGGTATTCCCACCACTTTTGTGTTATACACAAAATTGATAAGGGTCCCATATTTTCCTTTATCCAAATAATTAATAACAGGGCAATCCCAATTTAGCAGAGACTTCTATTAGGTTTTGTCAATCTGCCAAAATCTTTTGGTCTGATCATTTAACCAGATCCATCTATTTCTTTTTGCATCATTTAGCTTAAAATCTATCCTGTCCATAAGCGGAGAATAAGGGGATTTGTTGAGAGCTTTGCTGAAATCTAGGAATAATAATAGCTAGAATTGATACAGTGACTGCTATGTGCCAGGTACTGTACTAAGGACTCTACAAATATCTTATTTGATCCTGACAACAGCCCTGGGAGGCAGGTACTATTATTATTTCCATTTTAAAGATGGAGAAACTGAGGCAAACAGGATTAAGGGACTTTCTCAAAGTCACACAGCTAGTAAGTATCTGACACAGGATTCTAACTCAGATCTTTCTGATTCCAGGCCAAGTGCTCTATCCCCTGCACCACCTAGCTGTGTGTAATAGTATATCCTAAGTCTACAGTATTTAATAATTCTCATGAGTATCCCAAGTCTACAGTATTTCATTGATCTCCAAAGGTAAAGTATTTGGTGACAGAATGCTAAAGAGGACCTCCCCCCATTTACTTCTTTGATCCCTGTACCTTTGTCTAAATATATCATTTGAGTCCAAAATTAAAAGAAAAGTGGGAAACTGAGAAAAAATTATAGAAAGTTTCTCTTATAAAGGTCTAATTTCTCAAATGTATAGGGAACTGAGCCAAATTGGTAAATGACCAAAGGATATGAACAGATAATTTTTTCAGAAGAAGAAATCAAAGCTATAAATAGTCATATGAAAAATGCCCTAAATCACTAATAAATAGAGAAATACAAATAAAAACAACTCTGAGGTACCACCTCACACCCATTAGATTGTCTAAGATGAGAGAAAAAGAAAACAGTGAATGCTGGAGGGGAATTGGAAAAATAGGCACACTAATTCACTGTTGTTGTAGTTGTGAAGATCCAACCATTCTGGAGAATAATTTGGAACTATTCCCCAAGGACTCTAAAACTATGCATGCCCTTTCCCCCAACAATACTGCTACTAGATCTATAGCCCAAAGTGATTAAAAAGGCAAAGGATCACATATATATTTATAGCTGCTATTTTTGTGGTGGTGAAGAGTTAGAAACTGAGAGTATAGCCCCCAGTTGGTATATAATTGTCATACAATACTACTATGCTGTAAGAAACAACAAAGGGGATGATTTCAGAAAAAAACTTGGGAAGACTTACGTGAGTTGATGCAAATCAAAGTGAGCAGAACTAGGAGAATATTGTACACAGTAATTGCAATACTATAACAATAATCAGCTCTGAAAGGCTTGGCTACTTTGGTCAATACAATGATCCATGATAATTCTAAAGAACTCATGATGAAAAATGCTTTCTACTTCCAGAGACAGAACTGATAAACTGAGTTCAGACTGAGGCATATTTTTTTTCAGCTCTACCATTTACTAACTGTGTGACCTTGGCAATCAATCAAACAACATACATTTATTAAACATCTACTGTATGCCAAGCAGTATGCTAGGCGCTGGAGATATGAAGACAAAAATAAAACAGTCTTTCTTGCCCTCAAGAATGAGCTTACATTCTAGTGGAGAAGACAAAATGTATTTAAATAGGTATATATGAGAGAATGCAAAATACACAACACAACCTAACCTAACCTAACAAAACATAACATAATAAAACATGACATGACATATAATAACAAATGTAAAGTAATTTTGGGAGGCACAAAAATACTGGGAGTGAAATCAGGAAAGGTTTCATGTGGAAAGGTAGTATTTGAGCTAATTTTTTTTAATGGGAGGTTTCTTTTTTTTATTATACTTTTTTTTAATTAAACAAATGCTTTATTAACTTCTGGTTTACATCATTCATTTTCACCAGATTATGAGTTACATTTTCCCCCCATTTTTTCCCTACCCACCACCCTAGCATAGCAGTCCCACTAGATATCCCCTCATCCAATCTGCTCTCTCCCATATCTTTTCCCATACCCCCTTCGACTTTGCCATTAGAGCAAGGTGAATCTCTGAGCCCCACTGCCTGGACATCTTATGAAACATTTAATTTTAAAACTTCGATTTTCAGATCCATTCCCTTTCTCCCTTGTCGCCCACTCCCTCTGAGAAGATAAGCAATTCAGTATGTGTTGTACATGTATATCTATGCAAAACATTACCATAGTAGATATATTGTAAAAGACTGCTTATATTTTCCTCCCACCTGTCTCACCTCCCACCTGGTCCATTCCCTATTTTGATCCTGTCCCTCTTTGATAGTGGGTACTTCTAACCTCCCCTCTCCCCAGAATGCCCTCCCCTTCATCATCCCCCCTCTCATCCCCCTTTCCCCTACTCAGGAGAGTGAGGGTAAGATATTCCATTTAGTATGTATGTGATTCTCTCCTTGAGCCAACTTCAATGAGAATATGCTTTTGCCTTTTTGTCTTCCTGTTCTTCCCCTCCCGTGCAACTACTTCCCCTTGCCTCTTCTACATGAGATAGTTTGCCCTACCCTGTCTCTTTCCATCTCCTCTTGCCACTTTCCTCTCTCACCTCTTGACTTCACCCCTTAAGAATCATCCCTTCCTTGGGGCGGCTAGGTGGTGCAGTGAGCAGAGAGCCAGCCCTGGAGCCAGAAGGACCCAAGCTCGGATCTGGCCCCAGACACCCAACACACAAACAAAAACCCAGCCACGTGAACCTGGGCAAGTCACCCAACCCCAATTGCCCTCCAAAAAAAATAAATAATCATCCCTTCCCATCAAATTCAACCTGTGCCCTCTATCCATGTATATCTGTGAACATAGGCCATGTACCCTTCTTCAATTATTTTCATAATGAGAAAGGTTTCATCAAACACAGTTATTGTTTTTCCATGTAGGACTGTAAATAGTCCAACTTTGATAAGTTCCTTTTGATTTCTTTTCCTTGATTACCTTCTCAAGCACCTCTTGCTTCTTGTGTCTGAATGTCAAATTTTCTATTCAACTCTGGTTTTTCATCAAGAATGCTTGAAAGTCCTCTATTCCACTGAATGACCATATTTTCCCCTGAAACAAGATACTCAGTTTTGCTGGGTAGGTGACCCTTGGGTTCATTCCCAGCTCTTTTGCCCTCTGGAATATCATATTCCATGCTCTTCGATCCCTCAATGTAGAAGCTGCCAGGTCCTGGGCTATTCTGATTGTGTTTCCACAATATTGAAATTGTTTCTTCCTGGCTGCTTGGAGTATTTTCTCCTTGATCTGGGGATTCTGGAACCTGGCTATAATATTCCTGGGGGTTTTCTTTTTGGGATCTTTTTCAGGAGGTGATCTGTGGATTCTTTCAACCTCTATTTTGCCCTCTGGATCTAAAACATCAGGGCGATTTTCCTTGAGAATTTCTTGAAGGTTGATTTCTAGGTTCTTTCTTTGATCATGGCTTTCAGGTAGTCCAATAATTTTTAAATTGTCTCTCCTGGATCTATTTTCCAGGTCAGTGGTTTTTCCCATGAGATATTTCACATTGCCTTCCAATCTTTCATTTGTTTGGATCTGCTTAACAGCATCTTGATTTCTCATAAAGTCATTAGCTTCCATTTGCTCAGTCTAACTCTGAAGGAATGAATCTCCTCAGTGAGCTTTTGAGATTCTTTTTCCATCTGGCAAATTCGGCTTTTTAAGGCATTCTTCTCCTCATTGCCCTTTTGGGCCTCCTTTGCCATTTGAGTTGGTCTATTTTTTAAGGTGTTGTTTTCCTCAGTCAGGCTGTTGATTGTCATTTCATACTTTTCTTGCATCTTTTTCATTTCTCTTCCCAAATTTTCCCCCACTTCTCTTATCTGCTTCTTAAGGTCCTCTATGGCCTGTAGCCAGCTTGTATTTTCCTTTGGGGCTTTTGGTGCAGGAGTTCCGACCTCACAGTCCTCCTCCATGCTTTGAGCCTCTTTGCCCCTAAAATAGGAGTCCAATGTTGAACTTTTCTGTTTATTTTGTTTCGTTTGCCTAGGCATGTTGCCACTTAATTACTTGATTTTTTGGGCTTGTTGCCACAGTAGGACTCTGCCACCAGACAGGGGAGCTTCTGCCCAAACGTGGGGTCTTCACAACTTCCGCCAGTTGGGTGGCCTCTGTAAAGCCTCCACCCACTCTAGCAAGTTGGATACCCACCCCAAACTTCTTGCCCAGACCACAATCCAGATCCAGGCAGTTTAAAGCAAGAGCGATTAACCCCCAGACTGATTGCTGGATCTTCCTACAGTTCACAGACCAGGAGCTAGAGCCACTACTGACGCTGCAAAATGGCTTCTGTGCAGCTGTTTCTTCAGCAGCTTTTTGCCCCCAGGGGAGGAAGCCACGTGTTCCCCAAATTCTGGTCCCAAAGTCCATAGGGCACTAACCTCTCACTTTGTCCTAGGCATATCTGTGCTGATAATTCTGGAATCGCCACAATTGCTGGTGTTCTAGGGTTCCACCAGCTGGCTGAAGGCCCGGCTGCCCTGGGGCTAAAACTGCGGACCTGGGCTCTGCTCTGCGGGCTGCGCTGTTGGTTCTCGGCGCGCTGTGCTGCCTGCTCTCAAAGCGCTGCGCTGGCCACTCCCTGCAGGGCTGCTGGGCTGTCCTCAGCAGGAGGTTAGTTTCTCTGTGCCATTCTGTGGGTGCTGTGGTTCCAGAAGTTGTTCGGAGCTCCCTTTCACATTGTTTGAAATTTGTGTGGGGCAGAGCACATTGGAAATGCTGTTTCTACTCCTGAGGCATATTTTTTTAAGAAAAAAATCTTTCTTTACTTTTCTTGCTTTTTTGCACAACATGGTTAATGTGGAAGTTTGTTTTCCATGACTTCATATGCACAATGGGCATCATATTTCTTCTCTCCTCAATAGGTAGGGGAGAAGAAGAAGGGAGGGAAGGAATTTGTAGCTGAGAATAAACAAATTAACAAAAAAAATAACTTTGCTCTATTCCAGCCCCATGTCACTTCTCCTATCCTCCTCGATCTATTAAAGATCAATGAAAATGGCTCAGCAATCACATTCATCAATTCTTTTAATACTCTGAGATGTACTTCTTGAGAGTTTAGTAACTTGTATTCATGTAAGGGAGTCACGTTCCTCATTTTTAGTCAAAATCCAGCAGCAGATTTTGGATAATTGAAGTCACCCAACATTACATTATGACTCCATGCCAGGTTTGTGATATCCTTTCCAAACTCCCCATCTATTTTCTCTTCAGCTCAGGTCTGTAGTAGACTTTCAACAACAATGACAATTCTTCCTCTCCTGCTTTTCAGTTTGTGGATTTCTTAACATGAGTATTATCTTTTTAATAAGCAATGCTCCTCTGGCAACCCTGCCTTATCTTTTTCTATTCATTTTTAATAATGTAGACTGCTTAAATCCTATACTTCTATAGAAAGAATGTTGTATACCTGTTCTTTCATTTACCTTTCATCCTGTCCCAAACCTTTTGGAACTGTCCAAGGTATTGGAAGTCCAGCTGGGCATAACATCTGTCTATAATAAACTATCCTGCATCAAAGTCCAGTCTTAGAGCAATTGCTCCCTTAAGTTGAGACTATGTACTTTGTTGGTATGTTCAGAAGTAGCAAGGATCTAACATGACCCAGTACTCTGGGGCTTTGTCCAATTAGAGACATTCTTCCATAATTGAGGCTTTCCTCAAAGTTTGCTCTTTCACCTTCCATTCTGTGCATCAGTAGTCTTGGAGGCTCCCACCTCTGGTAATTCTGCAGCCTGAGCAGCTGGTGCTTTTCTCTTAAGATTTAATACTCATCGTTTATCTGTGTCAAAACTGCAAAGGAGCAAGTTTCCTAAGACAGATTTATTATGTGCTATGGGTTTCCAGGTGCTGTAGTGCATGTAGATGGGCTGAATTTCATATTTTTCTCCAGGTCTTTGTTTTATAAAGATGGCTACTTTAGCTTCCCATTCTGATGGGTGAGAAATAGACTTTACTAAAATGTGAATCACCACAGGGCACTCACAAAAAAGTAATATTATTTTGTGGTTGAGCTATCACTGGTCTCTTTCAGGGTCAGCTTCCAAAGGATTTTATGGTTCTGTTTACACAAGTACTTGCTTAGGGAAAAATCGGGTTGTTTTAACCCCAGCTCTGAGGAGTTGGCATGCAGGTATGTCAACTAGCACATTTCTGTCTGTCATGTTCAGCTTGTTGTGGGCTATTATTGTTTATGGTAGGATCCATGACATGAGCACAGCAGGCCTAATTTGGATTCAGGTGGCATGATCCTATGAAATAATCAGGAGAGTTGGGCTCCTGTCCAAAAGACTGGTGTGATTGTAGGTGAGTCACTTAACCTCTGTTAGATGAGGCTAATACTACCTGTTTGGCTCTCTCCTCTCCTTCCTAAGGATGTAGTAAAATTAAATGTGAGTTTGAAAAGTCTCTTGAATTTTGGGTAGCAAGGTGCTTCCCAAGAGGAGGTATGGTATGTGTTCATCATACATAATGCTGATGTTTGCCTTTGGAAGATGGTTCCCTCTATCTGTAAGTCAGATTATATTTGGGAGGGTGTTTTACCTCTCCTAGGCATCTTCTTTCTTCATGAGGCTGTGCTTTGTGCTTCAGATCCACAGTCTCACATCAGAATATAGTTATGTTAGTCTGGAGGCTTTAGATTAGTCATTGGTAGCTGCCATCCTTGTGGAGATTGACCAGCTCTACCTACCACCCATAGACATATACAGACCAACAGGTATCCTAGTCCCACCATAGTCTCCCCACAAAAAATAAAGTATGAAATTTAAATCTTTGGACCAGAGTCAGAGGAACTACCTAGAGGAAAGAATACATGGAGTTTTGGGTCAATCACCCCACATTTAAAAAGCTGAACTCTTTGAATAAGCTGCTTTGCTTTATCCATATCAAGATATCATTCTTCAATAATCCCTAGTGAAGCTGGGAAGAAGCTAATCAGAAGCACTATTGCTAACAGGGTCACAGCACTGGTTGCCATAATAGCAGCTTCACTGGACACATTTTGTGTAAACATATACTATGTGGATTTATTTTTATTGTGTTTATTTGTTACAAGAGTTTTTTCTTTTCTTTGTCTGGGTTTTTAAATTTGCAGAGTGAGTAGGCATGCAGGCTAATATTCATTAGCCACAATGATGCCAGAAAAAGTAGGTCATTGTAAAAGTTTTTTTTTTTTTTTTTTGCTTTTTGGAGGGCAGTTGGGGTTAAGTGACTTGCCCAAGGTCACATGGCTAGGTTGTTTGTTTTTTTTTTGGTGTGTGTGTGTGTGTGTGTGTGTGTGTGTGTGTGTGTTAAGTGTCTGAGGCCGGATTTGAACTCAGTCCCTCCTGACTCCAGGGCCAGTGCTCTATTCACTGCACCACCTAGCCACCCCCATTGTAACATTTTTTAAAATGGACAGAAGAAAATGGAAAGAAATTTAAAATGAAGCACAGAGTGGAATGATAGTTTTGAAAATAATTTATTGTATTCTTTAAGTAAAGCAAGTGTTATGAAATAAAGACCCATAGTTTCATATAGATTCTCTCTTTTGTGTTCTGCTGTGCATATGGAAAGGTATTTTTTTGGTGTTTAAGGTTAGAATATCTTTTTTTTTTAAAGCAATTGGGGTTAAGTAACTTGCCCAAGGTTACATGGCCAGTTATTTTTGTGTGGGTGCTCATTTTCTGAGGCCAGAACTGATCCTGGGTCCTCCTGACTCCAGGGCCAGCGATCTTACTCACTGTGCCACCTAGCTGCCCCCAGAATATCTTTTTTAAAGATGTCAACAAAAGTTATGCTAGCAGAGCAAGATCTGAAGGGTACTTAGGGTTAGGAACCAGACCTGTGATTTTATTGATGAAGGGAGATCTCAAGTGAAGAAACTTCTTTTGTCAATGCAGGTTGGAATGTTTTCTGCAACTTATAGTTTTACAGAGTTGCTTAGATTATTTTAATACTCTAGTTTAGTAGCAGGGCTTGAATTCAGGTCTTCCTGCCTCAGAGGCTATGTCTCTAATGCTAGGTCATGCTGCTTCTCAACACAGCAGCCTACCAAACAGTAAAGGTTTAGTGTGTGGACCCAGCAATGGGGTGCATGTCTAGATAAATATAGGAAGCACCTCACCATCCGTTTAACCACGGGAAAGGCTTTTTTTTTGTGCTGGTGTTGGCAGCAACTGTCAAAGAGGTTCTACAAAGTTTGGAATGGTGATAATCATTATTAGTGAAGGAATTTCCCACAATGAGGAAAGCACAGATACTTGAAGGCTTTCTCAGTTCGTTTTTCTCTTTCACTGCAGCTTGGATCACCTCCGGGTTTTGCCACCATCTTACAGAGGGATGTTCTCTTTTGTCAGACCCCTGCAAGACCCAAATCAGTGCTGAGCACCATGGCTCCCCTGAGTCTGTAATGCACCTATCCTGCCTTAAATTTCTAGATATCATGGGTAGAATTAAAAAAAGACAAGACAAATAGTCACCTTTTGATGCATCAGGTGCTTGGATTCTAGAAGATTTTTGGGGACACTTTGCTCCTCTCTTGCGGCCACAAATCCCATGCTTTGTCAGGGCCAATAACTATACTGTCCACTAGACATTCACAAGAAGCCAGATGGTCAGGGATATATGTTGAATGAGATGGACTCTGGGATTTCCTTTAACTCTGAGATTCAATGACTGCATTATGCTGTGAACCTTTGGCTCTATGATTCAGCACATCAACATGATTTTTGATCAGTTTAACTGAATTTAGAAACTTGTACCATTCTGTGAATTTTAAAGTCCATCTTTGTTTACAGAGTCTTATCCTGAACCATGTCATTCTAAGTGGGAACCTTGGCAACTTCCCGCTGTCCATATGGAAGGGTACTGTATAAGCTGAGATATTAACGTAGCCATGAAATGAGATTGGGTTCAGCGATTAGTTCAGCTTAAGCGCACAGATTTCTGTTCACTCTTGAGCACTTGTCAAGTGTGGACAAGCCACCTTAATGGGGAATGATGATTTGTCTGACTGGAAAATGTTAACTATAAAAATGACACCTTTTAGCAGATGTACCACATGTGTCAAGATTAAATAGCAGTACTGGGCAAATGGGTACCTGGGGCCATAATGAAAATGCCCGAATCCCTCCTGTTGAAGACTGGCAATCAAGAGCAAGTTTATTGTCAATCTCAGGATCCATTAGCCCAATATACTGGAAGCTATTTGTACTGATGGCTACATCCCACTGTAAACACCCATGTAAACCACCCAGGATTAACATGACAAATGAAGACCTGTCAGGGCATGAATAAGGCAGCACAACTTTTTAATCTAAGGGAGACTTTGAGTTGTTATTTTCTGCACCATTGAACTTGTGAACAAAATGATTTAGAACAGTAACACAATTAATAGGGGATTACAGACAGTTGGCCATTTTGAGAAACTTTCAGCATGTTTGGGCAACATCTGGCCAGCTGCAGTCATAGTGAAATGGATAAGTTTGGGAAGAATGGAATCAGACCCAGACCTCATATTTAGAACTACCAGTCATCTCAGAAAGATCTAGCACTAAGTGTTAGTTAAACCTTAGAAGGGCCAAGGAACTTTCCTTGTTGTTTTGGATTTGGAAAACTGAAATGTCTAGTGTTTCTCTCTCCTTTGTACCTGTTGTATTCTCATGACCTTCAGGTGAAGAATTGCAGATGGCATCTGGGTAATAAATTTCAGTGTTAGGTAAACCAGATCTCCGGTCAAGGGGTCCCATCTTCTTTACCCATAGTGTAGGAGCAGACTTAGGTACTAGGTATGTCAATGTGAAAGATAAGACCTTAAGGTGTCCTGAAAGTCCAATTTTTAATTAGGCTTAGGTTTTCATTATTATATGGAATTCCTGATGTGAAAAAATCCCTCTACCAATTCAGATCACCCCTACTCTGTAATGTATAATTTTAGTTTCTTCTGGAGATACTGAGACCTTTCCAGGGGTAGAACTTGAACACAGATTTTTCTTACTATGAAACTAGCTCTCTATCCACTAACCCACACTGACTCTAGAGTGTAAGCTCGATATACATCAACAATGTGGCAGCTAGAAAAGCTAATTCCATATTTATATAAATAGAAAGGGGCATATTTTCCAGTGCTAGGGAGGTGACAGATCTGCTGTACTCTTGTCAGAGAACATCTGGAGCATTGTATTCCATTTCCAGCACCACATTTTAGAAGGACACTTGAAATGATTGATTTTATCTGAAGGAATGAAAGCATGGTGGTCAGGAGACCAGAGGCTATTGCCTCTTGAGGATTTTCTGAAAAGACTGTTATGCTTAACTTGGAGAAGAAAAGGCTTAAGGGGAAATCATCATTCTCTTCAAGGGTTTAGAAGGGCTATCAAGGTCAGATGCTTTAATTGGCTAATAAGAAGAAGCCTCTGTGTGGATAGCAGATTTTGGTTAAATACAAGGTAAAAATGTCCTGAGTGGAATGAGGTCCTTAGGAGGTAGTAAGTTTCCTATCACTAGAGGTCTTTGAGCAGAGGCCTGATGACCACTTGTCAAGGATATTGCAAAGGGGATCCTTTCTCAGGCTCATGTTGGACAAAATACCCTCTCTCCCATCTCTGAAAGTCTAAGATTGTATTATTCTATGAATTGTTACCTCAACAATATGTCAGGTTGGTTTTCCAGTGTGTTCAAGTAGGTTTGGAAATCTGTGCTGTTCTATGGTTTTTGAAGCTCCTCCTTTGTTTATAGAGCTCTCAGAGTCAGTGATGGATTCTGTACGTCAATTCCTCCTTCCATAACTCAATCAGTTTCTCTTGTGAATCAATAGGATATAACAGAAAGAATGGTGGGTTTGAAGTCAGAGATTTTAGAATTGAAAACCAGCTCTGTTATCTGCAATCTTGAGGTCACACGTGAACCTCTAGGTGTTCAAGTGTGGCCCTTTGACAAAATCCAAACTTCAAGTTAGATGGCCACGTATGGCCTTGAGGCCACAGGTTCCCCACCCTTGGTAGATGACCTCTAAGTTCACTTCTATCCTTAAATCCTATTCCCTCCTTGTTCCTTTGTTAAGGGGAGAGAAAAGGAAGCATATGAAAATGAATGAGACCAAGCCCTTGTATTGTAGGAGCTCCCGATTAATTATGGAAATACACAAACACAATTCATAGACTCAGAGGATTAGAGCTGGAAGAGATCTGACAGGCATCTAGACCATTTCCTCCCTCTAAGCTTCAGTTTACTCATCTGTTGGTCATACACTTAGACCTGGAAGGAACTGTATTTTTTTTTTTTTGGCGGGGGAAGGGCAGAGTAATTGGGGTTAAGTGACTTGTGGAAGGTCACACAGCTTTTAAGTGTTAAGTGTCTGAGGCTGGATTTGAACTCATTCTCCTGACTCCAGGGCTAGTGCTCTATTCACTGTGCCACTTAGCCACCCCTGGAAGGAACTTGACTGGTTATCTGATTCAATCCTTCATTTTATATATGATGAAACCATGGAGAACTTTAGTGATTTTCTCAGGGCTATATAGGTAAAAAATGGGGGAGGCAGGATTTGAATCTGGTCCTCTGCCAGTGCTCTTTCTAGGCCCATTCTCTGGGGCCCCCATTGGAGGACTGGAGTGAGAATTAAATGAGATAATGTATATCTAACTCTACTTAACCAGAGCTATGTGCATGATTATTAGAATTTTCCTAAGCTATTGCCTCTCCGTGTCAACATTTTGCTAACCCACTAGCTAATGGGTCACTTAATTATTGCTTTCCCCCCTGGCTCTCGGATGTTTACCACCCTTTCTGAACAGTTTTTCAGAAGAGCCAAACTTACCTCTTCATCAGAAAAAATGGAACAATTCTGTTCATTATAGCCAAGCCCTGGAGAAAACTCCTTGTCAGATGAACCAACATTGCTTCTACAAATAGATTCCATTATTTTGTCAAAGTGAGTTAAAATAGAATGTCACTTATAGGAACATCACATTTCTGAAAGGGATGTGTCATGTGAGGGGCTGTTGAAGACACCCACTCCTGGGGCCCTGGCTACCAGCCCCAGCTGAGGAAGGAGAATTGGCCGAATGAAAATTCCCACTTAGGTTTCATTTACCTTCTTTCAGGCTCAACAGTACAGTAGAAATTGAGCTGGTTTTCTGATCTGAAAATACAATTTTAATTAAAAATTTATAAAAACTATTTGGAGGAAAGACACTGCATGAATCTAGAAGAGTCTTTTTAAGTCCATTGCTTTTCAACTGGGAATTTTCCATACTTGAAGTAGCAATTCAACTCTCTGGACATTTATTAAGCTCTTGCTGTGTATAAGGCCATGAGGGACACAGAGAGCTAATTTTACACAATCTCCTACACTTTGTGTCATTATTTTATTTGATCCTCACAACAGCCCTATGGTATGGTTCTTATTTCAATTTTAGATATGTGGATACTGAGGCCTAGAGAGAAGAAATGTCTTTACTCCAGCTAATATGTAGTCAATATGGTATTGGAACCTAGGTTCTCCTGACTGTCTATGTTGTCGAGTAGAATCTTGTCAGGTGTAGCTTAGCCTAGTTGACCATTGATGTACCTTACAACTCTGACATTCTGTGATTAAGTAACTCCTACCTCAAATTTAGTTCTCTTCCCATTTCAGTCCTCAAGAAAATTACAACTTATTAGACAGGAACACACACACACACACACACACACACACACACACACACACACACACATATATATATATACATACATACATACACACACATATATATATATATATATAATATGCACATATACACACACAGATATGATATACATGCATACAAATGATACAAAATAGAAAGCAGTATATGTAGTAGAAATACATACTGGAAAACTTGTACGAACTGATACAAAGTAAAGTGAGCAGAACCAGGAGAGTATTGTACACAACAGCCATATTGTACAATGATCAACTGTGAAAGACAGTTATTCTCAGCAATACAATGATCCAAAACAATCCCAAAAGACTTATGATGAAGCATGTTATCCACCTCCAGAGAAAGAACTGATATTTTCTGAATACAGACTGAAGCATACTGTGTTTTTACTTAGTTTCTTTAATTCTTTTGTTGTTGTTGTTGTTTGAATGTTCTTATATAAAAGGACTAATATGGAAATGTTTTACATGATTGCAAATGTGTAACCTATATTGGATTGCTTACCTTCTCAGGGAGGTGGGAGGGGAGAGAAAGAGATAGGGAGGGATAGAATTTGTAACTCAAAACCTTTTTTTTTTATCATTATCCTGATTCAGTTTATTTCACTCTTCATCAGTTCATATGCTGTCTATAAAAAAAAGTTTATTTATTTTTAATTCTCAATATTCACTTACACAAGTTTTAAATTTTCTCCCCCTTCCCTCCCTCCTCTCCCCAAGATGGCATGTAATCCAATATAGGCTCTATATGTATATTCCCATTAAACATACTTTCACATTAGTTCTGTTGTATGGAAGAACCAGAATGAATAGAAGGAATCACAAAAAAGAAGCAAAACAAAACAAACAAAGAAAAATAGTCTGCTTTGCTCTGCATTTAGACTCCATAGTTCTTTCTCTGGATGTGGACAGCATTTTCCATCATGAGTCCTTTGGAATTGTTTTAGGTCCTTGCATTGCTGAGAAGAGTTAAGTCTATCCAAGTCAGTCATTGCACTCTGTGGCTGTTACTGTGTACAGTGTTCTCCTGGTTCTGCCCATTTCACTTAGCATCAGTTCACATAAGTCTTTCCAGGCTTTTCTGAAGTCTACCTGTTCATCATTTTTTATAGCACATTCATATACCACAACTTATTCAGTCATTCCCCAATTGATGGGCATTCACTTAATTTCTAGTTCTTGACCACCACAAAAGAGCTAATACTAATATTTTTCTATGTGCGTCCTTTTCCCATTTTTATGATCTCTTTGGGATACAGACCTAGAAGTGGTACTGCTGGGTCAAAGGGTATGCACATTTTTATTACTCTTTGGACATGGAACTCAAAACTTATAAAAAATGTTAAAAATTGTATTAACATGTAATTGGGGGAAAATAAAATATCATTAAAAACAAAATTATGAGACAATTACCCTCTCAATAATGGGCAAAAGGATGAGGGTAGAGAGTTGGCATTCAGAATCATTGTCTTCTTTCAACAAGCAGAGATGTTGGGTGGGGAAGGGAGATTCTGACTGTCACTCTCCAGGTCAAAAAGCTTTAGTAACTCCCTGTTGTGTCCAGGCTAAAGCATAACATCTTCTGGTTGACATTGAAAGCCCTCACACACTCTAGCTCCAAGCTGATTCCATGTTATTCCTCCTCACACACTCTACACTCCTTCTAGGCTGGCTTGTTTGCTGTTTCCCCCATTCATGGCATTCCATCTGCCTCTCTACTCCTGTCCCTGCTCCACACCCCCCCCCCACTGAGATTCCTCTCCCTCTCATCTCCACCTGACTCATTTTAAAGATCTGCTCAAATTTATTCTTTTCTAGAGGCCTCTCCAAGCTCCCCTGGGCATGGATGTCTCCAACCCACTCATTTTCTATTCATTTTATAAATAGCTCATACTTACTTTTCTGTAAGGGTTTTAGTCCCCCAAGTAGACTGTAAACCCCCTGAAAGTAAGGACTCTTATATTAGTGTTCCCCATGCTTAGCATAGCATCCTGTACACAAACAGGTCCTTAATAGATATATCTTTTGATTGATTTATAGTTAGGGTTAAGGTTAGAGTTAGAGGTATTTAGGTTTGGAGTCAGAGGCATGCATTTAAGGTTAGGGTTAGGGTCAGAAACAGGAATTACTTAGCCCTTATCAAGGGTAGTAATATGACATAGGTCCTAAAAGACAGAAAGAAACTAAATTATAGGAGGCCTTGAATGCCGTACTAAATTATTCAGATTATCTGTTGAGTATGCAATGGAAGATAGTAAAAGAAACATTATTCAGCTTCCTATGAGCAAACAAATATCTTTCTTACTGGTGTCAAGTTCTCTGCCATTCTTAATCAGTTCCTGTAAGTTCAAGGGAAGTTGGTGATATTAATAAATGCTTACTATACGCTAGGCATCGTGCTAACCCCTGGGGATACAAAGAAAGGCAAAAGACAGTCACTGCTCTCCAGAAGCTCACAGTCTAATGAGAGATAACATGCAAATAACTACATACAGACAGGATATATACAGGATAGATTGGAAATAGGGAAGGCACTGAGATACAAGGCATATGTTGTCCTGTCTAATCCACCAAGGCCTTCTTGCTCCCTACTCCACCTTTCATCCCCAAGCTCTCAGAGCAGTAATTTGTAAAAACACTTTCTTGACTTTCTCAAGCCCAGTCATGAGAAGAAAGTCTTTGGAAGGCATTTCTGCCAGAATCAGGGCACCGCAGGCTGTGTCTCAAAAACCCTAGCTAAGGACTTCAGTCTGGAATGTGAAATGGTACAATGAGCTGTGTCCTCTGTCCTTACCCCACAGTGCTCTTAGGCTGTCTCTGCAGAATCATGAAGATATAGGGAAACACTCTTTGCTTACTCGTCATTTGGAAACAAATCCTCCCTGTTAGAGCTAAAACTGGGAAAGGGTAACTGGGGCTTTTCTTCAGGGCATCCCAATTGAGAGAATGCTGATAGTACTTAAAACTCTTTCAGCATTGGAGAAAAAAAAACTATTTAGCACTTAGGTGTACTTTCCATCCCCAGTGGCTGCATCATAGGCCTAACTGTGCTCCTTCCCCGTCCTCAGGAGTGGCCTTGCAGTATTCTGAATCTCTGACAACAGGAGCAGCATCCTGAGTTCTTTAACTCTTCCTACCAAGGGCTAGTGTTCTGAGGTCTCTTCCTTCATTGGGTCTTGAGTATTAAAGTTACACTCTCAACCCAAATGAATTTATCTTTAAACATGGATACAAGGACATGCTCTTGTTCTGGAGAATTCCTCTAAAACCTTCTCAAGGCACCAAGATGGCTAGTTATGGCTCTGTTGCCAGATCTAGCACCTAGCATTGTAGGAGCTAGGGATGGACCTGCTAATCCACAGACCCTCAGAGTTGGAGGGACCTCAAGAGTCATCTTGAGTGCACAAGGCATGCCCTGGGAAGAATTCCCTCCACAACATAAAGAATCAGTCAGCACTTTGGACGTCTGCAATGAGGTGGCCTTCCCAGAACTTAGAAATGATCTCGTCCATGTTCTCTGTGGGGTACCTTTCAATGCACGATCCTATTGCAAATAAAGGTAGTCACTGGGACAAAAAAGTCTTCTCACTTTTGATAAACCACTCTCTCTCACTGCCTTTCTGGTGGATGGCTCAATGGGTAGAATTCTAGGCTGGAGTCATGAAGACCTGAGTTCAAATTCAGCCCCAGACACTTGATAACTGTGTTCCTGGGAAAGTCATTTAACCTCTGTTTGACTCAGTTCCCTCAACTGTAAAATGGGGATAATAACCACCTTCCAGAGTTGTTGCGGGAATCAAATGAGACGGTATTTGCACAAGGCTTTTCATATTTTGTTGTTGTACTTTCATTTCAGTCGTGTCCAACTCTTTGTGACCCTATTTGGGATTTTCTTGGCAAAGATACTGGAGCAGCTTGCCATTTCCTTCTTCAGATCATTTTACAGATGAGGAAACTGAGGCATCAGGGTGAAGTGACTTGCCCAGGGTCATGCAGCTTGCAAGTGTCTGAGGCCAGATTTGAACTCAGAAAGATGAGTCTTCTTCATTCTCCTTAGGTATCTCTAACAGACTGGCCTGCACTTGGGGGCCACCAGGCAGAGTAATGGACACAACACGTCATTCCACAGAGGTGGTATTGGTGTAAAGTTAAAAACTCCACTGGAGAAGTGAAGGGAATAAGCATTTGTTAAGGGCTTACTATGTGCCGGGCATTGTGCTTAGTGGTTTACAAACATTATCTCATTTGATCCTCATGACAACCCTCGAGGTAGGTGCTGACTTGGAGGGCATTAACAATAACCAGATGAGAGAGAAGCACCAGGCTGGGGGAGCCATACCCAGCCTAGGACTCTGGAAGAGCTGCATTACTAGTATCCCACACATTGTGTTCTTCTGTAAGCCAGGGCTTGGGAGAGATCAGGTCTCTAAGCAACAACATCTTCAGAAATAGTTTATCCTTAATGTAGACTTGTAGTCACTCCTGGCCTTAGAAACCCCCCAGAGTAGGCCAACACCTCCAAGAACCTGGCTGCTCTTGACTGATGGTATTGAGGCTTACCATCAGGGGAGTTGTGCACTCTTGTCTCCCTCTGCTCCCCAGCCCAATATTTTGGTTTTGGGGAATAATGAACTTTTTCTCCATTAGGGAATGAGGACAAGGAATGATCTACTTTGGTTTTTGTATCTTCTGTGCCTGGAATAGTGCTCGACACCTAGTAGGGGCTTAATAGATGTCTCTGATTGATTGATCTCCAGTGGATTTTCAGCACTGAATTGGGAAAGGCTGGATAATAGGTGCCAATGTAAGAGTGATCAGGTGTGTGTCCCCGCCCAAGTCTCTTGTCTACCTTGGGCTTGGAGAATTCTGTTCAATCATCATAGGATTGGCTTCAGAAAGGTCATCTCCCCAAGTGCCTTTATAGGGGTCATAGCCATACCTGGACCCAGAGAATCTGCCCCTAGGACAGGTGGACACCAGTAGACATCAACTCCAGGTAACACTGGCTCGGGGAGATATTGATTTGGGATCCAAATGATCTTAGATATGTGGAATCTGGAAGGGACCAGTTCTGGAAAGTTCTAGCCCAGGGAACTTTACTTTTCTAGAATGTTGGAGAATTTTAGGAGAGTACAGGGCTACATGCTTAACATTCTTAATCCAGCCTGGTGTGGTTATAACTAGACTCATTCATATGCATATTAGATAATATAGTATTAGTGATGCCCATTAATTAAGCATAGCAATTTGTTTATAATTAACTTGAGAAATTTACAGCTTTAGAAAACAATTACAGTGGCTGATATAAACACATTAGGTAACGATAGCAATGCCAAGTTTAATTGCTTGCAAGAAGAATTACTGATATTAATGGCACAATCATCACTATTCATGTTTGACAGCATTATGGCAATCCAGAGCTTGGTTGGTTGAGCCAACTTGTAGGGTGACTTCAAATAATCAAAATTCAAAACCTGTTAAATGACTTAAAGTCCATCACAGCTCTTTTCAAGTGACTATTGATGGGACAAAATATACAGAACAAGAAAAGGCAGCACGTGAATAATGGGAAGGACGTTGACCCAGGAGTCAGGTTGTATGAACTTGGGGAAGTCACTTGCCTTTCCTGAGACTCATCTGGGGCTAGATTATCTCTAAGGCTTTTTTTCTGCCCTGAAATTCCATATTCCATGTCCTAAGATTTACTGCAGCTGTGGCACTGTTTTTTTTTTAAATTCAATTTTTAATTAACAAAAATCTATTTTCTCTCTCAGGTGAAAAACCTGCCCCACATTGAAAAAAAAAACACAAAAGAAAAACAAAACCATTGCAACAAATATGCACAAATAAAACTAATTCCCACATTAGCCCTATTCACAATCTGTTATTCTACATTCCAAGTGCCCTTCATTCAAGTCCTTCCAGTCTATGTTCAAAAGACCCCTATCAGCCCCAATATTCTCTATTCCATGTTCTAAGGTCTGCTCTGAACATCCCCCAAATATGAAAATTCATATTCTAAGAGCCCTTGAAGTCCTAATGTTCTATGTTCATATGTTCTATGGCTACTTCCCAGATAACAGGATGCCTAATGCCTCCCTCCACTGCTGCCATCATAGAATCATGGCCTGTGCCCCTCAGAGTCCAGGCTGTGCTTGGTGAGTTTTCATTTTATCTTGTTAGGAACCAGGCACCACATAACATCTTATTCATCTCTGCACTGTGCCTCCTCCTCTTCCCCACCCCCACTTTCTTTCCAGCTCCCAGGCAGACTGTCTAAGATGTTTGTATTTCTATACCCAGGATTTAGTAGAGTGACTGGCATATAATAAGCACTTAAGAAATCTCTCAATTTCTCTCTCTGTCTCTGTTTCCTTGTCTGTGTCTCTTTGCTTTTCTCTCTTTATCGCTCTGTCTCTATCCCTCTCTCTGTCAGTCTCTAACTCCATTCTGTCTGTCTCTGTCTTGTCTTTCTCTCATCTCTTGACTGTCTGTCTCTCTCATCACATCTATCTATCTATCTATCTATCTATCTATCTATCTATCTATCTATCTATCTATCTATCATTGTCTCCCTACCTACCTATTATTTATTATCTATCCATCTACTTACATACCTACCTACCTATTCTCTCTCTGTCTCTCTGTCTCTGTCTCTCTCTCCCTCCCTCCTTCTCCCTCTCCTCTCCCTCCCTCTCTCCTCTCTCTCTCTCTCTCTCTCTCTCTCTCTCTCTCTCTCTCTCTCTCTCTGTCTCTCTCTCTCTCTGTCTCTCTGTCTCTCTCTCTCTCTCTCTCTCTCTCTCTCTCTCTGTCTCTCTCTCTCTCTCTCTCTCTCTCTCTCTCTCTCTCTCTCTCTCTCTCCCTCTCTCCCTCTCCCTCCTCTCTCCTCTCTCTCTTCCTCTCTCCCTCTCTCCTCTCTCTCTCCCTCTCTCCTCCTTCTCTCTCTCTCTCTCTCTCTCTCTCTCTCCCTCTCTCCTCTCTCTCTCCCTCTTCCTTCCTCTATCTCTCTCTCTCTCCTCTCTCTCCCTCTCTCTCTCTGTCTCTCTCTCTCTCTCCCTCTTCTCTCCTCTCTCTCTCCCTCTTCCTCCCTCCCTCCCTCCTCTCTCTCCCCCCTCTCTCCTTCTCTCTCTCTCTCTCTCTCTCTCTCTCTCTCTCTCTCTCTCTCTCTCTCCCCTCTCTCTGTCTCTCTCTGTGTCTCTTTCTCTCTCCTCTCTCTGTCTCCCTCTCTCTCCTCTCTCTCTCTTTCTGTCTGTCTCTCTCTCTCCTCTCTCTGTCTCCTTCTGTCTCTCTCTCTGTCTCTCTCTCTCTGTCTCTCTCTCTGTCTCTCTCTGTCTCTCTGTCTCTGTCTCTTTCTCTCTCCCCCTCTCCTCTCTCTGTTTCTCTCTTTCTCTTCCCCCCCCCTCTCTCTCTTCCAAGGACCCCTCCAGTTCTGACCCTCTTGATTCATAATATCATGGTACCATCATAGGTCTAGAGCTGAGTGTATCATATAGTCTAACCCTCTAATTTTACATATGAAGAAACTGAGATCCATGGAGATTATATAACTTGCTCAGGGTCGTGAGTGAGTGATGGGACAAAATAGTGAGTGGTGAGTTTCAGGTAGTGAGCTTCAGGCAGGATTTGAACACAAGTCCCCTCATTCTTTCAGTATTGCCAACAGTGCCATTCAGTGTTCTATGTTTTTCTCCCATCTTTGCCCAAGCTTTCTTCCTGCTTTGACGTCCTATGTATGACGACTCACCCAGGTAGTCAGGCATTTAGGTTGACACAGTGGGTAGAGAACTGGACCTGGAGTCAAGAAGACCTGAGCTCAAATCCAGCCCCAGATGTTTACTATCTGTGTGATCAGGAGCAAGTTACTTCAGTTTCCTCATCTATAAAATGGGGATAATAATCATACCTACCTCCCAGGGTTATTTCCAGGATCAAATAAGATAATATTTGTCAAACTTTTTGTAAAGCTTAAAGCTCTATTTAAATGCTATCCATTATTATCATTAAACAGTAGACTCTGGCCCCAGGTCCTCTGACTCCACTGTGCCAGCAGCTCTGGCCGCCCATGTTCTACGTGGAAGCACCATCCAAACTCTCCTGTAGCAGCCTCCATTCTAAGGCCCCTCCCAGCTGTGGCATTCTATGCTCTAAGCTCCTTGCAGTGCTGACATCTTCTCTTTCAAGCTTTCTTCTGGTGCTCCCAGTCTGTATCCCACATCCCAAGGGCCCTTTCAGTTGTGATGTTGTACAGTTGTGTGATTCTAAATGAATTGGCACCTGATGGAAAAGAGATTCTGAGCTCTCTGGAGGGTGGGGGTGAGTACTGAAAGGAGAAGAAGAAGAGGCTGTGTGGTTTATCCTGCTCCTGTCTCAGCTCCCCTGTTAGGGGCTGGGGAGATGAAAACCAGGTCACTGCAATAGGGAGGATCTCAGTGGCCATTACTGCTTTGTACACACAACTGGCCCTGTCAGAGAGCATGACTGATTTACAGCCAGGTGCCAATACCAGCTGGGTTATTTGTAGAGCCAACATTTCATTTCTCTATGAGAAATGTCATTAATTAGGGGCTATGGGAAATGCTGATCTTTCCGTGACTTGTCAGGCTGCTCTTGGAGCCGGCTATAGTGGGCTCTGCCTAGGGAAGTGGAGGGTGGGGGGTGCTTTGCAGTAATTTTCCCATCACTTCCCTCAGCAGGTACTGAGCTCCTCCAGAGAGATCCAAGGCTGGGCTCAGCTAGGGGCTTGGAGAGACAAAGAGACAAGGCTGCTGTCTTCAGGGGGTTTACATTCTGAATGCCCCAGCATCAGTAACAAGCCAGAGAAAACTGAGCATATACATGCATTTATCAAATACAGGCTACATATTCGCTCAACATATAGCACCTTACTGTAATGGGATTTCTAAGTCCGGGAAGATGTGTGATATATGCCTTAACCAAGGAGAAGCTGGCATCTCTACTGACATTACCACCCCCCACCTCAGGAATATTGCCAGTAGCAGGAGCATCATTATCAAAGAATATAAGAATTTATGGAAACTTGAACTTTACCCTGGCTCCTCCCCCCATCATTAACCCCCACTATGGTGGGTGAATCTTCCTCCTGATCTTGCTGGGACCCATTTCCATTTCCTGTAGTTTTCTTACTCTCTTCTCTCCTCTCCTACCCTTCCTTATTCTTTTCCAGTACTTCTTTATGTGTGGTCTTCTCCTATTAAAATATAAGCTTCTTGAGGGCAGGGGATGTTGTTGCTTGTTGTTATTTGTACCTTCAGTGCTTTGCACAACTCCTGGCATACAGTAAATGTTTAATAAATCCTTTCTCTCTTATCTGTCTAATCATTGGAAGGGTCTTAGAGATCATATGATCCTGTCCTCTTAACCACTCCTCTTCATTTAAGAAATGGATGTTGAATCCCAGGGAGGCTCATTACAACCTTTCTCTGATGTTTCATTATGCAGGGAGTATTCATACTATGAAATTTATGGATATTTGAAGTTTCTCAGTAATTTAAAGACTTGTCATTGATTGCTGAGGGTACTCGTACCATTGACAAAGATAGCAATTTCTCTACAACTTAGTAGATAGACTTTCAGCTCTGTTGTGTCCAAAAAGGTCATCTCCCAGTGATCTCTCAGGTAGGAGCCTCATGGAACTTTGGCTGGTTCTCAGACCATAGACAGACAGTCCATTGCCAAGCCTGTATTCAAAGCATTTCCAGGTTGATAGAACATGTCAGAACTAGTACTCTGCAGGCATAGCTTTCGAGAATCAGGAATCAGCAAGTATTTATTAAATACCTATTACTTGAAAGGCACTGTGCTAAGCCCTCTACAAATATTATCTCATTCATCCTCACAACAACCCTTGGAGGTAGATACTGTTATTATGCCCATATTATAGTTAAGAAACCTAAGGCAGACTGAAGTTGTGACTTGCCTGGGGTTACATACCCAGTAAGTGTTTGAGGCTGGATCTGGACTCAGGTCTTCTTGACTCCAAGAAGAGGGCCATTACATTTCATCCCAATGGCCCATCCTCCTCCCTCCACATGAGTTGGCAGTAGGTAAAGCCCCCCTATACATGCTCCCAGGACTGGGTTCCCCTGGACCAATCCCTGCGATGCAAACAGAGTGCCTATTGTGAGTTTCCCCACATCCCAGGGAGGATGGTACTACAGGCATTATTATGTCCATTTTACAAATGAAGGACCTGAAGCACAGAGAGGTTACCTAGTTTACTAGGATAGTCATAGCCAGCAGGTGTTAGAGACAAGAGTAGAGCAAGATTCTCAGGAAGCTCTTTACTCCTTACCTAAGGGACCTCAGATAGCTTTACAGACAATGTCTCCAATTATAGGTGTGTAAAAGACATGGAAATATGAACCAAATGAATGTTTCTTAGTGACATTAAATGAAGGTCAAGAGTATCATATTGAATGCTAAGGTCCTAAAATCATTTCTGTGGGGAGCTGAGATACTAGAGGGCAGGGAAACAGTTCCCTGATGACCTCCCATAATGTAGGGGCAAAGCTTAGAATACCTAGGGAAATGGTGTCCTAACAGACCTGCTAAGATGTCTCTCTCTCTCCAACAGCAGGCCCCTAGATTGAGCCTTTAACAAACCCTTCATGGTAGGTGGTGAGATGTAGTAGAATGAACAGACTCAGGAGTCATTGAGCTAAAGCCTTGGTTCATGTCCGAACTTTACCATTTACTAGCTATGTGACTTGGGCATAAGACTGCTCCTACCTTCTCTTGGCCTCAGTTTCCTTATTTGTAAAATGGGGACAATAATATCTAGACAATAGGGTGGGTGGTGAAGAACACAGGGTGCTTTTTAAAGCAGATATGCAAATATGAATGAGTACAATTAACTAACATTCAATGCATGTTTAAATGTGCGAAGCATTGTGATTGGTTTGATCTTGGGTACTCTGTGGCTCTGGGCAACAATTTGCAGACACAAAATCAGATCTCTGAGTCCTTTGGGCTTGGCAGATAAACATGTTTTCCTAAGGTCACTGGTCCTATGCAGTGTGGAAGGAAACAAATATTTATAAAGTGCCTACTAAGTGATGGGCAGTGTTCTAAGGGTTTTACAAATATTATCTCATTTGTTCCTCAGAACAATCCTAGAAAGTAGGTGCTACTGTCATAATCCTTATTTTACAGGTGAAGAAACTAATGCAAAAAAAGTGACTTGCCCAGGGCCACATAGCTAGTAAGAATCTGAGGCCATATTTGAACTTAGGACTTCCTGACTCCAGGCTCAGTGCTCTAGCCACTGGGCCACCTGGCCAATGAGTGAATTGAAGGGATTAGAACAGCAAATCATTTCATCTTTCACTTAGTACACTGTTGAAAATCTTCAAATTGCCTCTAGTGAGTTTTCTTGATGTAAGAGGTGGAAAGAACCATTTTCAAATGGTTTCTTTCAAACCTCCCCAATCTAGCAGGAGTTGCCTCTCTTGGAAAGTGGCTACATTTTAACGGGGCTATGGCAGCTGTTCATTTCCGAGGGTAGCCAAACTATACTGTGGTTTATGGCACTCGGGCATTCTCTCAATCCCCAGTGAATGTGAGATAAGAAAATGGGAATGATGGTCTTGGAGCATTCTAGGTATAACAGGACACCTGAAAATACAGGTTCACTTCATTCTGCCTTCTATCACATGCCGTTGAAAATCCATGGAAGATAAAGCATCCCTAGGGCCTGGAGACAGAATATAGGATTGCCAGCATTCTGTCCTCTCTGTCAAAGAGAACATCTTGCTCAGAATGGGATGAATGGAATGGAATCTGGGCCCCCTGTGAAGCTGTGAGCCAGGACTGTTCTATCAGAGATCCCGGATTCACTGGTCTGGAGCTCCAAGTGGTCCAACCCCCTCATTTTACATATTGTGTAGAAAATTGTACAAAATTGTGCAGAAAAAACTAAAGCCTTTTGCTGTGGACTCCTCTCTTCTTCCTCTTCTGTCACTCGGGTACCTTCTTCCATTTTCTCTTCCTTCACCCCTAACATGATGCAGTGGCCCTACAACACCTGGTAATCTACTCTCACCTGTGGCTCCGAGAAGATGTGGCACGTGTAGCAGCCACAGCCTCGGAAACTGTCTTGGAAGCTGGGCTAAATCAGGCTGAGGGTAACTGACAAGCCCCCAAAGCTACCCTTGGTGAGTTAGGGGAGCATCTGCCCCAAACACAGGAATACTTCCTCCAGGGGAATGGGTAGGTGAAAACAATCTTCCAATGGCACTGAAGGCAGCTGAGTCAGGAGATGTGGAGCGCTTAGAGCTTAGAGCCCAGTCAGACTTCAAAGAGGCCAAGGCCATTCACTGCATCCTGAGCCATCACCAGGTGTCTTGACTGTGGTCTTGTTACTGGATTTCACCAACTCTGGAAGAGAGAGTGAGGCTGACAAATTTGTGCAGTTCTGCCTCATTCAAATCCAATTCACCCACGAGTCAAGACATCACCCCATGATGTCATTGGTCCTCTTTGAAAATGAAGGACCAGATGACAAAAACAAAGCATGAGACTGAGGCCCAGCAAGGACAAATGGCTTTCTTACAATCATACAGAAAGTGGCAGAAAAGGGATTGGCACCCAGGTGCCATGACTCAGTGTACCAGGTCAATGCTCACTGATTCAACAAGCTTGTTCTCTTGGGGATATGCTATACTTGGCACTTGAAGATTCAAAGAAAAAAATATAACCCTCATTTTGAATAGGAAATTATACATAAGAGGGTCATAGGTTCAGAGTTCAGATCATAAAATTCTTGATTTGGAGATGGAAGGTACCTTGGAGACAGCTAATACAAACCCATTTTACAGATGAATGAACTGAGGGCCATGAAGTTGCCCAAGGATGCATAGGGAACAAGCATTCAAGGCAGAATTTGAACTCAGGTCCTCTGACTCCAGATTCAGTGTACTACGGGTTATGGGATCAAATGAGAGAGTGATCACTCCTGACTGGGGACCAGGAAGTGATCTCTAGAAGAAGTGGCATTTGAGTTAGACCTTGAAGGATGGATTTGTTGTTAACAGGAACTAGGGGAAGGAAAGAGTGAATAAGAAGGGAGAGAGTGTTCCAGGCATAGGGCAGAATCTGCCATGTGGAGGTCAGACTGGGGGAATGGTGGACTGTCCCTCTTGGCTGGTTTACAGAGTACTCTGGCGAGATTACTGCTTGCATGCAAGGTCCTGGTTTCTGAACCATGTGTTGTTGCTTTGATCAGTTTATAGTTTCAGGGTGTCCTGGGGAAACAAGGCTTACAGTGGAAGGAAGAGTGGGCTGAGTAATGCAGAACTGTGAATTCCTCTCTTCCTCACACTCACTTTCCACATTGAGCATAGCTGGCAGAATTTAGCTCAAGAGGGGCCTATTCTGTGTACAGGCAGGGACTGCCTTGTGGGGCAGAGATTCAGCCCCCTCCTCTGGAATCCCAGGCAGGCATTTGTCAGTGAGTCAGTTCTCTGATTCCAGATAGTGGTCATGAATGGTACCTATCTTCCATTGATGGAGTCACTAGGCACAGAAGAAATAGACTCATAGACGCATATTCAGAGTAGACTGGATTCCAAGTGCTTCCTCCTTCATCAACCATCAACAGCCCTGATCACGGAGGCAGGCCCCATAGGCCCTGGAAGTTGCTTTCACTCTTATTTCTCTTCTGTGATTAGGAAAGGCAAAGGGATGAAAGAGCAGAGGCCAGATCAGTCCTCCTGCTTTCTCTGAATCTCTTAGCTGATGAGAGGTTAGAGGCCCGGTGGGGATGAGGGCTTCAGTGGGGGAGAGCATTTTTCCAAGGGCTAAATCCCAAGCAGATCTTAGAACATCCATTGAGAAGGAGCTTAAGAAGTGGTATCATTAAATGCATAGAGCCTTAGACTGAGACTTAAGAAACTTGGGTTCAATATATATTGAATTTATATATTATATATTAGCTGTTTGCCTGTGAGCAAATAAATCCCTTACCCTTTTTCTGTCTCCTCTTCCTAATCTGTAAAATGAGGAATTGGACTAGGTGACCTCTAAGTTGGCAGTTAGATAGTGCAATGGTTAGAGCACTGGGCTTAGAGTCAGGAAGATCTGAGTTTGAATCCTGCTTCAGACACTTGCTAGCTGTGTGACCCTGGGCAAGTCTCTTGATTTCTCTGCCTAAGTTTCCTCATCTGTAAAATGGGAATAGTAATAGCATGCACATCATGGGTCATTGCAAGGATCAGATGAGATGTTAAATAAAAGACCTTTCCAAACTTTAAGTGTTATATGATATTTTTAAAGGTCCCTTCAAGTTCTAATAATACGATCCTACCTCAACATCTCATTTTCTTTACGTATTAAATGGGAACGCTGGTTTCATATCACCTTCCTCACTGGGTTGTTGGAAAGAAAGTACTTTGTAAACTGTAGAATCCCATAGAAATGTGAGGAAGGCATTACAGGTAAAATAATCTCCATACTGAATGGAAGTGACCAACCTAAGCATGCAAGAGAGGACGGAAGGTTTCTAAGTCCTTTTGTTCACTAAGAGGGGTCTGTTTCTTGAATATCCTTAAGGAGAGGAGACAATCACATCCCCAGTTCTGTCTGGGGCATCCTCTCCTCAGTGCTGTAGGCATCAGGCTTTGATTTGTATTGTTTTAACATTCTTGGCATCTAGAGCTGTAACCAGGTTGGGGCAACCAACATTACATTACCCCAAGGTGATGTAATTTAAAGGGAGCAGGCAGAACTTGCAGTAATTCAACAGCATAGAAACATATATGTTTAGTACCTAGTTAGGAAGAGTAATTAAAATAGTTAATAGTTATTAAATAGTTAAGCTATGAAGCTACCAGAAGTGTACTTTCTGTCCCCAGAAGCTACATTCTAAGTGAACTCCTTCCCAATCAATCCTTCCCTCCCAGGGCCTGCTACCTATTTTATATATCTGCCTTGAGTGCAATCATTAGGTTTACATTATTTTTGAATTTATGGCTTTCTTAGTCATGGATCCTGACAGGTCCAAAGTCCAGTGAATTACAAATTCATTTTTCAAATAGAGGTGGGAGTAGGTAGCCTAGAGCTCCCCATGTTTCAGTGATTACTCATAGAAAGGAAGAAGGTGGCTAGGAGGTTGCAAACCAGCCCCGGACATCAATTATCATATGTCCTAACCTGGCTTTCTTCCCTGACTCCTAGTTACTAAAGGTCATATAATGTCCTTCAAATAAGCCCAAAGGCTTTTGGTCTCCATAATATTTTGCTACTGGTCTAATAAACCTTTTATTGTTGTTATTGTTAAGGCTTTGAACTCCTTAGTTCCCACAAAGATAGTCAGAATTGGAATATTGGAAGAAGTATTTGATTTGGACTCAAAGGACCTGGGTTAAATTCTGGTTCTCCTACTCACTGACTTCCTGCTCATGTGACCTTGGGTAATTCAGCTCCTGTGGTCCCCAGTCTCTATAGCTATAAAATCCTTTGGTAGCAAGCTGACATCATTAAATTAAGTCAAATAAGCTTAAATATTTCAGGCCACTGGTGAGCAGAGTAGTGAGGCTCTGAGAGACCATGCCGTATAAGGATCAACTGGACAAACTTGGGATGTTGAGTCTGTAGGAGAAACGATTTGATGAAGAGACACAATAGCTTTCTTCAAATATGTTGGAGGTTTAGACTGTTGCTAGGTGGTACAGTACATAGAGTTCTGGAGACCTGAGTTCAAATCTAGCCTCAGCCACTTTTTAAAACCCTGATGCCTTGCCTCTCTCTACCAAGTATGAAGGAAAAGAAATTGATGATACACAAAGAAATGGAACAAAGGGAACCCACTTTTCATGGTCATGCTTGGATTAGTGACCACACTAGGACCACAAGAGCCTGATTACTGGGATCTGGCTAAACTTGCCCAGATCCCTGGGATCTGATACTTTGGTGTCCCCCAGCCATATCTTCCGTGCATGCAGCCAGTGCCCCCATATGATAATGGTGGCAAAATAACAGCTACAACAATAACAATACCACTAAGGATACCTCAAGCTAGTGCTTGAGGGTTTGCAGAATCCTTTATATGAGTTTTCTCCTTTGATCCCAGAAGAAGCATGGCAGTGAATCTGGCTCCCTCTCTGTGGCACTGCCCTGACACCTCCTGTGTCATTCCACAGCCAACTACACTAATAGCTGGAGATACATTATGGGTAACCAGTACTGTTGATAGTTTTCACAGGCTGTTTTTATTTTTTTAATTAATTGAGGAAGTTTTTGTTCCATCATGGTCAGTTCCATGTACAATCCCACCCTCTGAAAGAACTCTTCCTTATAACAAAGTAGGACTTAAAAATAACCAGTGCAGCAACCACATCTGGCCAGTGTGTGCCGCATTCCTCACCCCAAGCCTCCCACCTCTCTCCTGACAGGCAGGAAGCTTCATCCCTCACCTTCTGACATCCCCTAGGTGATCTCTGAAATGATCTGAAGGTGTTAGTGTTGCTTTCTCTGTCCTGGATTATATTTATCGTTGCTCTTCTATCCTAGGCAGGCAGCTGTTGGCAGGGAGGGAGGGTAGGTCTGGGGAATGATTGATTGTAAGCCTGCTCCACTAAGAATCATTTATTATTTTGCATCTGTTTGTAAAGTGGCTACATTTTAATGGGGCCATGGCAGCTTCTCATTTCCAAGGGTAGCCAAACTATCGCTATGGTTTACGGCACTCGGGCATGCTCCGAATCCCCAGTGAGTGTGAAATAAGAAAATGTTTAACAAAGTCTTCTTAATGGAAGCGAGTTATGGAACTAATAATACTGATATTTTCAATGGACCAAATTAAATTATGCTTCCCGTCTTGTATCTTAATTAAAGGGATAAAAACGGTTTCACATTTTAATTAGCAAGTACATCTTGAAGAGGCTTAGATTAGCATGGGAGTCATATCTGTTTGGAAGCAGCCTGCTGCAGGTGACTCCAAGGACAGAGGGGTCCACAAAGGGGAAATAGGGTTTACATCTGGAATGGTAGATGGCCAGCTATAGTCCAGATGGGAACTCAACAACTTCTCCAGTTTTTGTTGGGGAAAAAATGTGTTGATATGGGGAATGTGACCTGATTGTTTGTGCTGAAAGACACTCTCTCCTTCAACCTGAAGAAGAGATATGAAAATATATCTCCCTTCCTTCTTTGAGGAGGTGGGGGACTGTGGGTGCAGAATGCTGCATATACTGTTAGTTTTAGTTGATGTACTGGTTAGTTTTATTGAACTGCTTTTCTCCCTCTTCTGTTTCTTTGTTAAATTATAGTTTTCTGACTTCTGAGAGCCAAGATGGAAGAGTAAGCAATAAATTGCTGTAGCTTTCCCATATTCACCTCCAAACAACAATAAAATAGCACTCCAGAACAAATTCTGGAATAGCAGAGTCAGCTGAAAGATGGGGTGGAGAGGTCTTTTGGCCAGGGAGACTTGAAGGATTGGCAAAACAAAATTCATCTCACCTCAGGTAAAAGGATAGCACAGTCCAGGACAGGAAGTATCCCAGCAAGTTAGCAGCAAGCCCAACCTTAGCAAAACAGGTGGAGATCCTGAGCACCAATGTGGTGGAGAAGACAAACACCAACACTAGGACCCCCTACATGTTTTAACATAGCCAGCGGAACCTGCAGACTCCAGCTCAGAGAACCACAATGTGTTTTAGCATTGCCCCAGGCTATGTGCTTCAGCACAGCTCCAGGTAGGCAGGCAGCCTCCAGTGACAAGAAGAACCTCCGTATCCTTCAGTGTGGCCCAGGGGAAATGCAGAAAATCCTCATTGGACATCAGCGCACACCAGACATCCATACTAGGACTCCAGCTCAGCACCAGGTAAGCTGCCAGATCCCTATGGCCTCCAGTAGTCCCAGCCACCCTCCACCCCCTCAACACAGCTGTGGGTCTCAGTGTAGAATCAGGTAAATAGCCAAGGCCTACAGCAACTGGCACAAGAAGCCTGAGACAAAGTCCCTTCCACCCTGGGATTAGAGATCAAATATAAAAGAAAGGAAAAAGACCATAAAAAGAGCAACAAAACCACCTGACCATAGAAAATTATTATGATGACAGGGAAGACCAAGACACAAACTCAGAAGAGGACAATGATGTTAAGATACCTATAGGCAAAACACCAAAGAGAAATGGAAGGTGGTCTCAGGCCCAGAAAGAACTTATGGAAGAGCTAAAAAGGAGCTTAAAAATCATATGAGAGAGGTAGAAAAAAATTTGGAAAAGAAATGAAAGTGATACAAGAGAGTTATGATAAAAGAGACAAATCCACTGAAGAAAACAACTCCTTAAAGAGTACAATTAGCCAAATGGGAAAGAAAGTTACAAAAGCTAATTGAATAAAACAATACCTTAAAAGTTAGAATTGGAAAAAAAGTTAGAATTGGGCAAGTGGAAGTTAATGACTCTATGAGACATCAAGAATCAAGCAAAATCAAAAGAAGGAAAAATGGAAGAAAATATAAAATACCTCATGGTAAAAACAACTGAACTGGAAAATAGATCCAGGAGAGACAATATCAGAATCATTGAATTACCTGAAAACCATAATCAAAAGGAGTGCCTGGAAAGCATCTTCCAAGAAATAATCAAGGAAAACTGCCCTGATGTCCTGGAACCAAAGGACAAAATAGGCATTAAAAGAATCCATGGATCTCCTCAGGAAAGAGATCCCAAAATAAAGACTCCAAGGAATATCATAGCCAAATTTTATGACTATCAGGTCAAGGAAAAATATTACAAGTGGCCAGAAACAATTTAAATGTTAAGGAGTTACAATCAGGATTACACAGGACTTGGCAGCTACAACATTAAAGGATGGGGGGTCATAGGACATGATATTCCAGAAAGCAAGGAAGCTAGGACTACAATGAAGAATCACTCACCTGACAAAATTAAGCATAATATACCAAGGGAAAAATATAATCAATGAAAAAGTGGGATATTAAGCTTTCATATGGAGAAGACCAGAACTAAGCTAAAAATTTGACCTCCAGTGTCAAGACCCAAGAGAAGCATAAACAGGTAAAAAGAAACAACTATTTATATCCCTACATGGGAAGATGACACTTTTAATTCTTAAAATTGTATCACTAATAGTACAACTAGAAGAAATATAATAGACAGAAGGTACAGGGATAAGGTGAATTTGAAGAAATGACATAAACATTTTAAAGGATAAGAAAGAGGAGTACAATGGGTGCAAAAGGAAGGGAGAGGAAGGATGGGGTAAAGCATTTCGCATGAAGAGGTGCTAAAAACCTATTACAGTGGAGAGAAGGATGGGAGGTGAGTGATAAGCATTCGCTTGAATCTTACTCTCATCAGTATTGGCTCAATGGGGGAATAATATACACAATCAGTTGAATATAGAAATCTATCTTACACAACAGGGAAGCAGGAGAGAGGAGATTAAATAAATCAAGGGTGGGAACTGACAGAAGGGAAGGCAGATCAGAGAAGGTGGTAGACAGAAGCAAAACACTGGTGAGGAGGAAAAGGGTGAAAGGAGAGAGGACAAACAGGAGGAAGAATAGGATGGAAGGAAATGCACAGTTAGTAATCACAACTGTGAATGTGAATGGGATGAACTCTCCCATAAAATGTAAAAGGATAGCAAGGTGAATCAAAAACCAGAATCCTAAAATAGGTCATTTACAGGAAACATACTTGAAACAAAGGATACCCAGAGTAAAGGTAAGGGACTAGACCAGAATCTGTTATGTTTCAGGCGAAGTAAAATAAGCAGGTGTAGCAATCCTGATCTTGGACAAAGTAAAAGCAAAAATAGACCTAATTAAGAGAGAAAACTACATCTTGTTAAAAGGCACCATAGACAATGAAGCAATATAAATACTATATATATATATATATATATATATATATACACACACCAAGTAAGATAGCATCCAAATTCTTAAAGGAGAAGTTAAGTGAATTATAGGAAGAAATAGAAAACAAAACCATATTAGTGGGGGACCTCAATTGTCCCCTCTCAGGACTCAATAAATCCAACCAAAAAATAAACAAGAAGGAAGCTAAGGATGTACATAGAATTTTAGAAAATTTAGATATGATAGATCTTTGGAGAAAACTGAATGGGAGCAGAAAGAAATATGCCTTTTTTCTCAGCAGCATATGGCACCTATACAAAAAACTGACAAAATGTAATAGGTCATCAAAACCTCAAAATAAGATGTAAAAATGCAGAAATAATGAATGTATTTTTTGGATCATAATGCAATAAAAATTACATTCAACAAAGGACCATGGAAATATTGATTAAAAATTAATTGGAAACTAACTAATCACATCCTAGAGAATAAGTGGATCAAAGAACAAATCATAGAAACCATAATTTCATTAAAGTGAATGACAAGAATGAGACAACATACTGAAATTCATAGGATACAGACAAAGTAGTACTTAGGGGAAAATTTATTTCTCTAAATTCTTTCATCAACAAAATGTAAAAAAGAACAGATTGATGGATTAGTCATGTAACTAAAAAACCCAGTTGAGCACCAGATCAGAAATACTAAAAACCAAAGGTGAGATTAAAAAGACTGAAAATTAAAAAACAAACAAACTATTGAGTTTATAAATAAATCTAGGAGCTGGTTTTGTGGAAAAAACCAATAAGACAGATAAGTCTTTGGTTAGTTTGATTTAAAAAAAGAAAGAAGAAAACTAAATATCTAGTATCAAAATGGAAAGGGAGAAATCATCAACAATGAAGAAGAAATTTAAGCATTCCTAGGAAATTTTTGCCCATTTATATGCCAATAAATCTGTCAATCTGAGTGAAATGGACAAATATTTATAACAACATAAATTACCTAGATTAATAGATCAAGAAATAGAATGCTTAGACAAACCCATCTTACAAAAAGAAATTGAATAAGCTATTAATGAACTCCCTAGGAAAAAAAAATCCCGAGGGCCAGATGGGTTCACAAGTGAATTCTACCAAACATTTAAAGAACAATCAAATCCAATATTTATAAACTATTTGGAAAAATAGGCAAAGAAAGAGTACTACCAAACTCCTTTTATGTCACAAATATGTTGTTAATACCTAAAACAGAGAAAATTATGGGCCAATTTCCCTAATGAATATAGATGTAAAAATTTTGAACAAAATGCTAGCAAGGCAACTATAGCAATGTATCACAAAAATTATACACTATGAACAGGTAGGATTTATACCAGGCATGCACGGTTGGTTCAATATTAGGAAAACTATCCACTTAATTGACCATATCAATAACAAAACTAAGTGAAATCATATGATTATCTCAATACATGCTGAAAAACCTTTTGACTAAATATAGCACCCATTCCTGCTAAAAGCACCAGAGAGTATAGGCAGTGATACTTAAAATGATAAGCAGTACCTACCTGAAACCATCAGCAAACATTATCTCTAATGTGCATAAGTGAGAAGTCTTCCCAATAAAATCAGGGGTGAAGAAAGGCTGTCCATTATCACCAGTATTACTCAACATAGTACTGGAAATGTTAGCTATAGCAATAAGAGAAGAAAAAGAAATATAAGGCATTAAAATATGTGTTGAGGAAACAAAACTATCACTCTGCAGATGATATGATGTTATACTTAGAGAACCCTAGAGCATCAACTAAAAAATTGAAATAATTAAAAACTTTAGCAAAGTTGCAGAATACAAGATAAACCCAATAAATCATCATCATTTTTTGATATGACCAATAAAACCCAGCAGCAAGAGAGAGAAAGAGAAATTCCGTTTAAAATAACTGTAAACAATATAAATGGCATCTGCCATCCAAGACAAACCCGGGAACTACATGAACACACTTACAAAACACTTTTCACACAAATAAAGTCAGATTTTTTTTTTAAAGCAATTGGGGTTAAGTAACTTGCTCAAGGTTACACAGCTAGTCATTATTTATGTGTGGGTGCTCATTTTCTGAGGCCGGATTTGATCTTGGGTCATCCCAACTCCAAGGCCGGCGCTCTTACTCACTGCGCCACCTAGCCGCCCCTAAAGTCAGATCTAAACAAATGGAAAAATATTTATTGCTTATGGGTAGGCCAAGCCAATATAATAAAATGACAATTCTTCCTAAACTAATTTATCTATTCAGTGCCATACAAATTAAACTACCAAAATTATTTTATAGAGCTAGAAAAAATAACAACAAAATTCATCTGGAAGAACAAAAGATTGAGAGTATCAAGGGAATTGATGAAAAAAAAATACAAAGGAAGGTGGCCTAGAAATACCAGATCTCAAACTATATTCTAAAGTAGTAATCACCAAAACTATCTGGTACTGGCTAAGAAATAGATCGGTGGATCAATGGAGTAGGTAAGGTAAACGACACAGTAGTCAACGATCATAGTAATCTAGCATTTGACAAAAGCAAAGACCCAAGCTTTTGGGATAAGAACTCACTATTTGATAAAAACTGCTGGGAAAGCTGGAGAACAATAAGACACAAGCTAGGTATAGATCAATGTCTCACACTAAATACCAAGAAAAGGTCAAAATAAATGCATGATTTAGGCATAAAGGGTCAGAAGCATAAGGAATATTCAACCTGAAAGATCTAGGGGGAGGGGGAAGAATTCATGACTAAACAAAAGATAGAGAGTATTACAAGATGTAAAATAGATAATTTTGATTATATTTTTTAAAAAGCTTTTGTACAAACAAAGTCAATGCAACCAATATTAGAAGGAAAGCAGAAAGTTGGGAAACAATCTTTACATTAAGTGTCTGACAAAAGTTGTATTTCTCAAATGTATAGAGAACTGAGTCAAATTTACAAGAATACAAGTCATTCCCCAATTGATAAAGGTGGAAGGATATGAATAGACAGGGTTTCTTTTGCTGTTCATTGATTTTATTTTATTTTTTCCCAATTTACTTATTATTTTCAGTTTTCAACATTCATTTCCACCAGATTTTGAGTTACAAATTTTTCTCCCCATTTTCCCCTACCCTCACCCCAAAATAGTAAGCCTACTGAATACCACTTCCCCCAATCTGTTCTCTCTTATATCCTCCCACATATCCCCCTAACTTTCTAGTAGGGCAAGGTAATTTCTATACCCCAGTGCCTGTATATCTTATTTCCCAATTGCCTGTAAAAAATAATTAAAAATATATTTGTTTTTAAAACTTTGAGTTCCAGATTTTCCCCCCTCCTTCCCTCCTCACCCACCTCCCTTGGGAAGATAAGCAATTCAATATAGGTTGTACATGTGTAGTTACACAAAACATTTCCGTAGTAGTTATATATGTAGCATATATATATATATATATATATATATATGTAGCATATATATATATATGTAGCATATATATATATATATATATATATATATATATATATATGTGTGTGTTCCCCAATTATTCTATTTTCTCTTTTGACCCTATCCATTTTTTAAAAAAACTTTTTTTTGGCCTTTTTTTTTGGAGGACAACTGGGGTTAAGTGATTTGCCCAAAGTCACATGGCTAGTTTTTTTGTTAAGTGTCTGAAGTCAGATTTGAACTCAGGCCCTGCTGACTCCAGGGCCGGTGCTCTATTCACTGTGCCACCTAGCTGCCCCATCCCTATCCCTTTTCAGTGTTTGCTTCTAACTACCCTCTCCCCCAATCTGCCCTTGTATCATATTCCCCTTCCCCCCTATTTTCTTGTAGGGTAAGATATCTGATTGAGTGTGTATGTTATTCCCTCCTTAAACCAAATTCAATGAGAATAAGGTTGTCCCAATCCCTTTCACCTTCCTGCTCTTCCCCTTCATTGTAACAGTTTTCTCTTGCCTCTTTTATATGAGATAATTTACCCTGATCTATCTCTCTCTTTCTCTTCCCAATAAATTCCTCTCTCACCTCAATTTTATTTTTTAGATTTCATCCCTCCATATTCAACTCATCCTGTGCCCTTTGTCTATGTATACATGTACATACATATGCCCATACTCATACATATATTTATATACACATACACCCTCCCATACATACATACACACACACACACACATATGGATATTCCCTTCAACTATCCTCATACTGAGAAATGTCTTATGAGTTACAATTATTTTTCCATGTAAGAATGTAAATAGTTCAACTTTAATAAGTTCCTTATGATTTCTTTTTCCTGCTTACTTTCTCATGATTCTCTTTCTTCTTGTATTTGAAAGTCAAAATTTCTGTTCAGTTCTGTTTTTTTTCATGAATAATGCTTGAAAATCCTCTATTTCACTGAATGACCATATTCTCCCCTGTAGCATTATACTCAGTTGTGCTGGGTAGGTGATTCTTGGTTTTAGTCCTGGCTCCTTTGGCCTCCAGAATATCATATTCTAAGACCTTTGATCCCTTAATGTAGAAGCTGCTAGGTCTTGTGTTATCCTGACTGTTTCCACAATACTCAAATTGTTTCTTCCTGACTGCTTGCAGCATTTTCTCCTTGACCTTGGAACTCTGGAACTTGGCTATACTATTCCTAAGAGTTTTCTTTTGGGGATCTTTTACAAGAGTCAATTGGTGAATTCTTGCCATTTCTATTTTGCCTTCTGGTTCTAGAATATCAGGGCAATTTTGCTTGATAATTTCTTGAAAGATGGTCTCTAAGCTCTTTTTTTGATCATGGGTTTCAGGTAAGCCAATAATTTTTAAATTATCTCTCCTGGATCTATTTTGCAGGTCAGTGGTTTTTCCAATGAGATATTTCATATTGCCTTCTATTTTTCATTTGTTTAGATCTGTTTTATAGGATCTTGATTTCTTATAAAGTCATTAGCTTCCAATTGCTTTAATCTAATTTTGAAGGAATTATTCTCTTCAGCAAGTTTTTGAAATTCCTTTTCCATCTGGCAAATTTGGCTTTTTAAGGCACACTTCTCCTCATTGTCTTTTCGGACCCCTTTTGCCATTTGGGTTAGTCTATTTTTTTTTTTAATTTTAGCTTCTGGTTTACATCATTCATTTCCGTCAGATTTTGAGTTACAATTTTTTCCCCATTTTTCCCCTACCCACCACCCCAGAATAACAGTCATGCAGGATATCCCCTCATCCAATCTGCTCTCTCCCATCTCTTCTCCTATACCCCCTTCGACTTTTCCAATTGCTTGCACATCTTATCACCCAATTATCTGCAAAATAGTATTAATCATAGTATTTGTATGTTTTTTAAAAAATGATTTTAAAAGGAAGATAAGCAACTCAGTATATGCTGTACATGTGTAGCTATGCAAAACATTACCCTAGTAGATATATTGTAAAAGACTGACTATATTTCCCTCCCTCCCATCCCACCTTCCACCTTGTCCACTCCCCATCTTGATCCTGTCCACCACACTCCTGTAGGGTGGGACACCCTATTTAGTATGCATGTCATTCTCTCCCTGGTCCAAATTCAATGAGAATAAGGTTTTGCCTTTTTGCCTTCCTGTTCTTCCCCTCCCCTGCAACCACCTTCCCCTGCCTCCTCTACACAAGACAGTTCACACCATTGTCTCTCCCCATTCCTCCTCACCACATTACTCTCTCACCTCTTAACCTCACCTTTTCAGTATCATCCCTTCCTATTAAATTTGACCTGTGCTCTCTATGTATACCTGAAAACATATATACACACATTCACATATGTATTCATATGTCCATATACCCTTCTTCAACTATTTTCATAGCACATGAGAAAAGTTTCATCAGTTACAATTATTGTTTTTCCCTGTAGGAATGTAAATAGTTCAACTTTGATAGTTCATAGTGATTTCTTTTCCCTGTTTACCTTCTCAAGCATCTCTTGCTTCTTGCATCTGAATGTCAAATTTTCTATTCAACTCTGGTTTTTTCCTCGGGAATATTTGAAAGTCCTCTATTCCACTGAATGACCAAATTTTCCCCTGAAACATGATACTCAGTTTTGTTGGGTAGGTGATTCTTGGTTTTAATCCCAGGTCCTCTGTCCTCTGGAATATCATATTCCATGCCCTTCAATCCCTCAGTGTAGAAGCTGCCAGATCCTGTGTTAACCTGATTGTGTTTTTCCTGAAGTCTGCTCAGGTTGCTGCTGGTTGGGGCCACCTTGAGGCCAGAACCATACTGCTCTTGTGGGACTGTGCTTGGTTCCTAGCTTGGTGTGTTAGACCCTTCCTGTCGGCCTCCCAAGCTGCCTTCAGCAGGAGATTCATTTATCTCTGTCACTTTGTGGGTTCTGTAGCTATAAAATTTGTCTAGGGTAATTTTTACATGTATTAGAAGTGATTGGAGTGGGAGCTAACACCAAGTTTGTGCTTCTACTCTGCCATCTTGGCTCCACCCTAAATAGTCAGTTTTCAAATGAAGAAATCAAAGCTATCTATAGGCATATGAAGAAGTGCTCTAAATAACTTTTTGATTAGTGAAATGCAAATGAAATAAACTCTGAGATACCACTTTAAACCTATCAGATTGGCCAATATAACAAAAAGGGAAAATGGTAAATGTTGGAGAGGATGTGGGAAAATTGGGACACCGATGCATTATTGGTGGAGTTGTGAACTGATGCAACCATTCTGTAATTAGGAACTATGCCTGAAGGGAAACCCAAACTGTGCATACCCAAACTGTCCAACAATACCACTACTAGGTCTACATCCCAAAGAGATCATAAAAAAGGGAAAAGGACCTACATGTGCAAAAATATTTCTATAAGTCCTTTATGTGGTGGCAAAGAATTGGAAATTGAGGAGATCCCCATCAATTGGTGAATGGTTGAACAAGCTGTGGTGTATGAATGTAATGGAATACTATTGTGCAATAAGAAATGGTGAGCAGGCAGATTTCAGAAAATCCTGGAAAGGCTTGTATGAACTGATGAAAAAGGAAATGAGCAGAACCAGGAAAACATTGTACACAGTATCAGCAGCTTTGAGTGCTGACCAACTATGAATGACTCAGCTCTTAGCAACACAATGATCTAAGACAAGTACAAAGGAAAATGCTATCCATATTCAGATAAAGAACTGATGGACCCTGAAGGCAAATTGAAGCACATTTTTTTCACTTACTTTATTCTTTCTGCTTCTTTCACAACTGTGACTAATATGGAAATACTTTTACATGATAGCACATGCATAAACTGTATCAAACTGCCTACCCTTTTCAGAAGAGAGGAGGGGAGGGAGAGAAAAAGAAAATTTGGAACTCAAGATCTTGTAAAAATTAATGCTGAAAAGTTTCTTGACATGTAACTGGGAAAAATAAAATACTATTAAAATAAAAATAAAGGATGTCTTTCTGTGTAGGGAAGTGGGAGATGTGTTCTTGAAAATGTATAAAATAAAAAAAGAAATAACTAATTTTTAAAAGACTACTATAGTAGGCTAACAGTGATTTTTTTTTTTGCATGTGCACACATGCAAAATAAAAATGGGACAATTAATGGGTAAAGACTTGGTTGTAGAGGCTCTCACTGGCCAGTCCCATAGCTTCCTTTTGTATGTACTATCTTGTTTGTTTTCATTTTGTCTTCTTTTTATTTTTTAAATACATTTTTATTAGTATTTTTGGTTCTTATATCACTAACATTTCCCCATGCATCCCAACTGACTCCTGGAGATAAATTCCTTATTAAAAAGAAAGAATAAATATGAGCAGGAAAAGTTCAGAAAATCTAACCAACATATTAAAAATCTAATACTACATACAACTTCATAAAATAATGTAAAATTAAACAAATAAATTAGTGCAATTTAATAAAATATAAATAAAAAATGTTCCATACCCATTATCCCTCACCATTGCAGGGAAGCATCACATAGATGCAAATATCTGAGGCAGGATTTGAATTCAGGGCTCCTCTTGCCCCAAGGCACCACATCACCTTGCTACCACGGATTTCTGTTCACGAAAGGCCAGGCCACAAAGTCAGTACCTCTAAAGATGATAAACTTTATTATTGTTGTTCATCCTTTGTTCTTGAATAGGATCAATGACATCATGAAAGCGATGTCTTGACTTGTGCATGTATTGGCTTTAAGTGAGGCAGAGCTACAGTTCAAAGGCATCACCCTTTCTCTCTCTTCCAAAGTCATCAAAGTCCAATGGCAAGCCAAAGGTCAAGATGACTGGTGATGACCCAGGATGCAGTAGGTGACCTTGGCCTTTCTAAATCAAGGTCTTTCCCAGGCTTCAGTTTATATGAGCATTGATAACATCTTTCCCCCTTCCCCAAAACTAAAAGAACCCCTCCATTCACAAATGCAAAATTTCCCAGGGAAGCTTGGATGGCTATTTGAAACATAGACCACAGACCTGATGAATGACAGGGAGGCAGTGACATGATTGGCAATGAGAACCCAGAGATTCTTTCTCTTATCAAAAGTGAGTTCTTTGTTGGATTCCAACTGGCCTAAACCTATTGGAAAGAGTTCAGCTCAGATGGCCATGCCAGCTAGCCTGTGGAGTGGCATGATGGAGGCATCCCAGGAAACACTCAATAGAAAGGAGGAGGCTTCCCCAAAGGGAAGGCTCTCCTCCACTTCAATTGATGATCTTGGTTGCAGCTGTCCTGCTGGCTGTACCTTGATGCCCTTTAGATAATCCACTTTCCTATTATTGATCTTCCTTTCCTGAAAGTCCTTGGATCAGGGTGCAGACTCCCATGAGAGCCACTCCTCATGAGAGCCACAGCTGGAGTGAACCTTCTGTGAGAATCCAGCACAGACAGCTGTGTGGCACATACCACCTTCTGGCATCCCAGTGCTGTAGGCTGGGCAGGCAAGCTCTCCTACAGACTTGGTCCAAGGGGATTGAGCTGGAGTTATTGACATAATAACAATTGTAGCTCATATTTAGATGAAGGTTTGCAAAGCACTTAGCATATGTCATCTCATTTGAGCCCCACAACAGCCCTGTGAGGTAGATGCTTTTATAATCCTTGTTTAAAAGATGTGGTAACTGAGACTGAAAGAATCAACGGTGCCATCTAGCTGTAGTGCCTTTTTGGTTACCTAGAGACATGAAAAGACCAGCCCACACCAGTCCATGGACCCCCAACTTGATGGATGCCCCACTGCTCTGTGAGTCAATACATCCTTCTGACCTAAAACATCCTTTTGATCAGATGTGTTGCCATATGGTGGGGGAGATGGGCTGTGTTGTTATATCCTTGTTGAGTGTCCTTTCCACTATGTGGTTAAGGAAACCTTTTCTTGTTAACTGTAAGAGAGTCTACATGAATCTGGTTTCATTCCAATACATCACCTGAACCATCAGACTGACCTGAGCCAGTCCAAGCCCACACCAGCTTGAAACTGTTTTGCAGGCATCTATCAAAACATTTCTAAACACTCTTTTCAAATTTTAGCCCAGGCTTAAAAACATCTATCCATGTGTGATGCTATTTTGATTATTATTATTTCAGCATTTCAAGAGTCTATAATTTGGGCCATATGGATATTCATTCTAGCCATGCAGCTTATAACCCCTTTAGAACTTAGCAAATGGTCTTTGAGAGTTATGACGGCCAAAATATTTACTGCTCTGAAGCCAATTTGGCAAAGAGTCTCTCTGAATGGAGCTGGGCTGGACCTCAGGCAACAGATGAGATTCTACCACTAACCCCACCCATAGACCTTTTCCACTAGTTTTCATTTATACACAGGGTCTTCCAAAAGTTTTAGTGCTGCCTAAAGCTATTAAACTTTAAAACTATTCGTCTTTGTGGACGTCAGTTTCCTCATCTGTAAAATGAGTGTAATAATATCTGTAGTGCCTACTTCACAAGGGTGGCTTTGAGATCAAATCACATCAAATGAGCTGATATACGTAAAGTACTTTAATAGCTTAAAATTGCCCTGAGATTTTTTTGGGATATCCTGTATGGCATTTTAAAGTTTGCAAAGCACTTTCCAGACTTCTCCATCTCATCTGAGCCTCACAGCCATCCTCCTGAAGTATGCAGTACTGGCATTATTATCTTCATTTTATAGATGAGGAAACAGGCTCAGAGAGAAGCAATGTGCCCAGGGTCCAATACTGAGTAAATGGAAGAGGCAGACTTTGAACCTACTTCTTCCATCTGCTGAGTCTAGCATGTATGCACAGTGCTAAATGTTCTGTTGCCTGTCCTGCGGTGAGAGCTGTGGGAGATGACTGGTAGGGAGTACCAGAGCTGGTTATCTGCCAGCTGAGCCTTTACAAATCCAGAGGGATCTCCATGCCATGATGAGGCACTGGAGGAGGGAATCTGAGGGGGATCGTTATTATTTCTGTTGCTATTTTATTATTTTGGTTCTTGAAAGAATGTGGACTTCAAAATCTATTGGACTATCTAAGTTGGGCCAGTACTTTGACCATTGTGTCTTAGCAAAAACTGCCCCCAGGCAATAATTCACAGTGACTTTTGCTGGGAGCTCTTCAGGAATACAGTTAAAACCAGACCAACCTCCATTGGTCTACAGATGGTTGGTAATGATCATTCTATGGGCTGGGTCCAATTTTTTCCCACTGTCTCTATCCCTAGGCCACCTGGAGTAATGAATAGCCACTTGCTTTATTAGCCACACCTGAGCCCCTTACTTTTCCACCTGTGACAACACTCTCATACTCAATTGACCAAGGGTATATTTTCTAGCTCCCTCCAACTACCCACAATGCATTTAGACCAAAGGGTCTCTAAAGCAGGAGTCTTTTACCCTTTTTGTATCATAGACTAATGGCAGTCTAGTGAAGCCTATGGACCCCATCTCAGAATAATATTTTTAAATGCATAAAATAAAATGCATCGGATTATAAAAGGAAGTCAATTCTATGAAAGATCTAGGTAGTGCAGGGACAGAGGGCTGGCCTTGGAGTCAGTAAGAACTGAGTTCAAATCTGACCCAAGGCACTTGCTAACTGTGTAAACCTGGGCAAATGACTTTATCGCTCTCTGCTTCAGTTTCCTTTTCTGTGAAATAGGGCTAATAGTAGCACCTGCCTACAGGGGTTGTTGCAAGGATCAAATAAGCTAATACTTGTAAGGTTCTTTGCAAACTGTTAAAGCACTACGTAAATTCTAACTTTTGTTAAGAACTCTGATCTAGACCTCATTGTACAGAGGAGAAATTAATGTCATGATATATCATAGCCAAGTCCAAAATCAAACACAAGGGTCTATGATGGCCAGGGTTGTGTCATGAATCCAATCTTCTTATCCACCAGGTGAAGTCAGCATTGCTCCCTTAGCACACCCTCAAGTCTGAGTCAAAGGATCTACAGTTGCAGGTCTCTGGAGATGCCCAAGTTGAAATGCAGACATCTGTGCCAGAAAGATACAGCTCCAGATGGGGACTAGGAGTGTAACTGACTACAGCTGTGAGTGGTGTCTCCAGATTCCTCTGCTATTTAGGCAGCATCTAAACATTAATGCTAGTATATGTCTTAGCCCAGCAGCAGTGACTCTGCTCCCCAGGTGTTCATGACAGAAAGCATGCAGGGAATTTCCTATGGATGGAAAATGAGTGTTGGGGTCAGAGTGGTTGAGCTGATGCAGAGAACAGTGGGAGCTGTGATTTATTTCACCTCCATGTTTCTTGGTAGAGCAGGGAGTTCTGTGGACCTACAGGTAGTTGGAGGATACTAGAGGAGTCTGGTCTTAGTTGGCAATATAAGAGTACTGTAACAGACAGAAAAGTAGAAGTAGAGTCACAGCATGGTTGTTGTAGAAAGCCTGAGCAGTTCATACCGAGAAAGTGACTAATGAAACAATTCTGGTCCTGGGACAAATAACCCCCCAAAGCCTTAAATAAGCTTTTTAAAATCCCTCTCTTTTTTTGGTCAGGAAAACCTCAAGGACAGACTTCAAAACAAATTCTTGTGAAGAGAGAGACCCTAAGACATCATATTGTGATAGGGGAGACAAAGACCTTGATGTAATTGGGGTGGGGTTGGTCCATGAGGGCACAGTCCTTTGAGTAGGTATAGTATTCTGTCTCTATTGTTATGTGCCACATAGAGGCTAGGTGAACCTGCTTCTAGGCATGTGTAAGGGAAAGACCCTTCTTCCCCGTTTCAAAGCATGTGTAGATATTCTTCGACTGTTTCCTATTGGATTTCTCAGGGATGAGAAAAAGCCTTTTAATTGGCTGCTAAGCTAGAAATAAGTGCATATAAAAACAGAAAACTAACAATGAAATTCTTTCCTGGCAGCTTTCTAGTTAAGAGGAAGAAGAAATATTTTGAGCTTGATGGGGGGGAGATAAATAACTTGGTGTTGCTGCTTCCCTGAGGAAGCCCTATCAGGAAATGACCAGAGTTGGGGTGGGCCAGGGAAGAGCTCACCTGGGTCAGAAGTCTATACTATGGTGTCTTTCTGTTTTTACTACTTATTTAACTAATAATTAAGATGCTAAGCTTGGTTGTCCCTATTTGGTAAGTGCTATCAGAGCCCTCCAAATTTCAGTGAACTGGGGCAAAACCCCATCAAACTTGCCCTAGTTATGGTGCCAAGACTATATTATACTGAGAAAATGCATCTAGGGAAATGCAGGGGTCTCACAAGAAAGATCTAGGAGCTACGGTTACACATGAAGGAATCAATCACCACTAGGAATAAAATGCAGGTGCCATATTAGTTGTAACCTGAATTGGCATGCCTGGAGTTCTCTTCCTAGGCACAAACACTGTCCCAATGCATTCAAGTTTCTCCTAATCCTCTGCCTCTATGACTGGTGTTGGAATCCAGGTAACTCTTGTCTCCAAATCATCAGCAGAACAGAGAAGATAGAAGTACTGTTGCCTATCAGGAGTCTCCCTTCCAGAGAGATTAATTGGCTTTTCCCAAGGTCACAGTGGTTGGTGGTAGCAGAATTTTTTGAAAGACACATTGCTTTTTGGCTCTATTATAACATAGTTTATAACTTGGGTGCTAGTCTCTTTCTGACAAATCAGTGTTATGATGGAGCCTTGTGTGCTCATTATGGGTAGAGACCAGCCAATTCCATTGTCTGTGTCAGTGAAGAACAATTAGTAAATAGATGACTCAGCATTCTTTTTATAGTTCTGTGGTAAAGGATACTATTTTGTTGCTTCAATAAGATTCCTAAACTTAATTACAAATGTCAAAGACATGCACCTTTTTTGATCATATGTAACTGTGGGCATTAACTGACTCATTTGGTCTTAATTCCTATTACTATCCTCTATATAGTCCATTTTAAATTCAGGCTAGAGTAGAGTACTATCCATTCCCCAGATGTAGCTATGTCTCCACACTATTACTAGTATGATTCCCTTCACCTCAAAAGCCTTCTTCATAAATGGAAATCTCACCCACATTTCAAAGCCTAGCTCTACACAGGTATTACCTAATGCTCTCATATGTCCTTCTCCTGACCTCTTAGAGGACTTTGCCCCCCTCCCCATCTTCACACATTTTTGTGCTGTGGAAAGCATCTCAGAGCCGATGTCTGAGTAAGTAAGACTTGGGTTTATGTTCTGTCTTTGATGCATATACCGGCTGTGTGACCTGGGCAAGTTACTTAATGTCAATACTTTCAAGCAACTTGGAAACCCTCTGGGGCAATGATCTGCTTTGATAGAGGGAACCTCCCAGGTCAGGGAAATCACAGGTCGAGACAACAAGTCTTTGCCTTGGAGTTATTTGCGTGCTCCCTTACTAAGCTCCATGAAGGCAGGGATCTTGTTTTTATAACACACTCAGCCTTCAGTGCCAACACGTGATAGGCATTTCAATTAGTGAATCAGTGAGAGAGACAGTTGTGACATAAGGAAAAGATCATTGGACCTAGCATGAGAAGATTTGGGTTTGACTATCAGCTTTGACACTTGCTAATGGTTCGACCCTGGGAAAGTCACTGAGTCTCTGTTTCCCCCATCTGAAAATGGAGATAATAGTTGTACTACTTATGTCAGAGGATGATTCTCTGAGGAAGGTTCTTCCAAAAAGGCCTATATAAATGTGTTCTATTAATAACTGTTTTTAAGGAATGTGGTCAGAACCTAATTTTTCACATCTGCTTAATTAGCTGAGTTGCCACAGAACTTGGTTACGGGAAGGAATGTATTGATAAATGTTTGACAACTGATTCTCAGGAGGGACGATGTCCTTGACACACTTAAGAGAAGGAACAAACATCTATTAAGTGCCTACTGTGTGCCAGGCATTTTACAAATATCTCGTTTGATCCTCATGGTAACTTATAAACCTCATTTACAGTTGAGGAAACTGAGGCAGAGGTAAAGTGAATCACCCAACATCAATAGAACTATCAAGACTCTGAAATCACATTTGAATTCAGGTCTTTCTGATTCCTGGGCCAGCACTCTATCAATTGCACTGCCCACCTGCCTCTTAAGCCTAGACACTCAACAAAACAGTAAATCAAACCCTGAATTCTAGTTTCCCAGTTTCTGAGGTGTAAATGTTCACTCTGAACATATATCAATCAGTTTTTCAGAGCCAATTCAAGCAGGCTGCAGCACACTCCTGGTTACAGGCCAATCTGTGAGAAGACAGACAAGATTCACTTTCCTGTACCATGCAGCTTAATCATTTCCTGTAAATCTGAATAATGCACAACACATTTCCTCTTAGCACCCTGAATGGCCTTGAAGTCATCCTGGAAGCTTGGCTTGTAACCCTGGGTTTGCCTATTTGAATGTCTGGCTAGGTCAGAACTGGAACAAATCATGGGGAGAACACTCTTGAACACCAGATTTAGAAAACTGAGCAAAGACAAACCTAGCACAAACCTAGGGTCATCAAACCTTGAAATCCTTTCCTATCAGGTCTTTACAAAGCTTGTAGACTTGTATCTATAGCTGATAGGCACAGAGTATCAGAAATGCAGATCCCTGTTAACCCTTGTTCAAAGAGGAGCCAAAGAAATAGAATCTCTAGCCTCAAGTAATAAATACTTGTCAATTGAATAGCTAGGCACAGCACCTGGCACATAGTAGGCACTTAATAAATGTTTATTGATTGATTTAATATCCTAATAGTGCCTTAACTGGTAGATCAGACTTATCTTTCTCCAATTCATTATTTATACAACTACTGAAAATAATCCTAATGTGCCCCACTAATCATGAGTCATTTGCCCAAAGACTTGAGCAGTTTCCTGTTGCCTACCAGATACAGTCCAAACTCTAAATTCTGGTGTTTGAGAACCTTTATGATCTGGATCTAGCCTAGTTTTTTTTTTTAAACAAATGCTTTATTAACTTCTGTTTTACATCATTCATTTCCGCCAGATTTTGAGTTACAATCATTTCCCCCCATTATTCCCCTACCCAACCTCCCAGAATAGTAGTTCCACAAGATATCGCTTCCTCCAATCTGCTCTCTCCCATACCTTCTCCCATACCCCCATCGACTTTTCCATTAGAGGAAGGTGAATCTTTGTGTCCCAATGCCTGCACATCTTATCTCCCTATTACAAGCAAAAGAGTATTAATAATAGTATTTATATATATTTGAAACATTTAATGTTACGACCTCGAATTTCAGATCCATTTCCTTCCTCCCTTGTCACCCATTCCTTCTTGGGAGATAAGTAATTCAGTATATGTTGTACATGTCTAGCTATGCAAAACATTATCATAGTAGATATATTGTACAAGGCTGCTTATAATTCCCTCCCACTCATCCCACCCCCACCTGGTCCATTCCCTACATGATCCTGTCCCTCTTCTATAGTGGGTACTTCCAACCTCCCCTCACCCCAAGGATGCCCTCCCATCCATCATCCCTCCTCTCATCCCCCTTCCCCCTATCCTGCTGCAGGTTGAGATATCCCATTTAGTATGTATGTCATTCTCTCCCCGAACCAAATTCAATGAGAATGTGGTTTTGCCTTTTTAGCCTTCCTTATTCTCCCCCTCCTTTGCAACCACTTCCCCTTGCTTCTTCTACATGGGATAGTTTACCCTACCCTGTCTCTCCCCATCTCCTCTTGCCACTTTCCTCTCTCACCTCATAATTTCATCCCTTGAGTATTCTCCCTTCCCAACAAATTCAACCTATGCCCTCTATCCATATATAACTGTAACCATATACACACACATTCACATATGTATTCATATGACCACACCCCCTTCTTCCATTATTTTCATAGTGAGAAAGATATCATCAGTCACAGTTATTGCTTTTCCATATAGGAATGTAAATAGTTCAACTTTGATAAGTTCCCCTTGATCTCTCTTCCCCGATTACTTTCTCAGGCATCTCTTCCTTCCTGTGTCTGGATGTCAAATTTTCTATTCAATTCTGGTTTTTTCCTCAAGAATGCTTGAAAGTCCTCTATTCCACTGAATGACCATATTTTCTCCTGAAACAAAATACTCAGTTTTGCTGGGTAGGTGACCCTTGGGTTCATTCCCAGTTCTTTTGCCCTCTGGAATATCATATTCCATGCCCTTCAATCCCTCAGTGTAGAAGCTGCCAGGTCCCTATTCTGATTGTGTTTCCACAATATTGAAATTGTTTCTTCCTGGCTGCTTGTAGTATTTTCTCCTTGATCTGGGGATTCTGGAACCTGGCTATAATATTCCTGGGAGTTTTCTTTTTGGGATCCAGGAGGTGATCGGTGGATTCTTTCAACCTCTATTTTGCCCTCTGGATCTAAAACATCAGGGCAGTTCCTTGAGAATTTCTTGAAGGGTGATTTCTAGGTTCTTTCTTTGATCATGGCTTTCAGGTAGTCCAATAATTTTTAAATTGTCTCTCCTGGATCTATTCTCCAGGTCAGTGGTTTTTCCCATGAGATATTTCACATTGCCTTCCAATCTTTCGTTTGTTTGGATCTGCTTAACAGCATCTCGATTTCTCACAAAGTCACTAGCTTCCATTTGCTCCAGTCTAACTCTGAAGGAATGAATCTCCTCAGTGAACTTTTGAGATTCTTTTTCCATCTGGCAAATTCGACTTTTTAAGGCATTCTTCTCCTCATTGCCCTTTTGGGCCTCCTTTGCCATTTGAGTTAGTCTATTTTTTAGGTGTTGTTTTCCTCAGTCAGGCTGTTGACCCTCATTTCATACTTTTCCTGCATCCTTCTCATTTCTCTTTCCAATTTTTCCTCCACTTCTCTTATTTGATTTTTAAAGTCCTTCTTAAGGTCCTCTATGGCCTGCAACTCGCTCATGTTTTCCCCTGGGGCTTTTGGAGCAGCACTTCTGACCTCACAGTCCTTTTCCCGCTCTATGCCCCCAAAATAGGAGTCTAGGGTTGTATTTTTCTGTTTCCTTTGCCTTGGCATGTTGCCACTTAATTGCTTGACTTTTGGGCTTGTTGCCACACTATGGCTTTAAGGCCAGATAGAGGAATTTTCGTCCCGAACATGTGGGGGGCAACTTCCGTTTCTGGCAAGCTGTAAACCCACCCACAACTTCCACCCTAGTTCACAATCCAGATCCAGGGAGGTGAAAGCAAGAGCGATTACCCCCCAAGACTGATCGCTGGATCTCCCCACGATTTGTAGGCTGGGAGCCGGATCTGCCTCTGAAAACTACAAAATGGAGTGTCTCCTCAGCGGCTTCTAGCCCCCAGGGGAGGGAGCTGACGCATTCCCCAAATACAGGTCCCAAAGTCCATAGGACACTAACCTCTTACTTTGTCCTTGGCATGTCTATGTTGATAATTCTGGAGTCGCCACAGCTCCTGGTGTTCTGGGGTTCCTCCAGCCAGCTGCTGGCCCTGCCGCCCTGGGGCTAAAACCTCGGCTCACGGGGACCTGGGCTTGGCTCCGCTTCCTGCGCTCTGCATGTTGCGAGCTGCCTGCTCCCAGACCACTGCGCTGGTCCTTCCTGCAGGGCTGCTGGGCTGTCCTCAGCGGGAGGTTAGTTTCTCTGTGTCGTTCTGTAGGTGCTGGGGCTCCAGAAGTTTTTCAGAGTCCCCTTTTACATAGTTTGGGGGGAATCTGGGGGCAGAGAGGCTTGGACGAGCTGTTTCTACTCCGCCATCTTGGCTCTGCCCCTCTAGCCTAGTTTTTAAAAGTATGTCCCATAGTGATTCCTCTCCCTCTCCTGATTTTATACGAGTGGTGTCAAAGGGTCATTGGATCATACATAAGGATCCCTGTAACCTCCATATTGACTTAATAAAACATATATTAACATTACCTATGTTCTATTGTATTTTTATTAATTGGTAAATATTTCCCAATTATATTTTAATCTAGTTCAGAGTTGTGGGTACAGTGTTGCAGAGAGTTTGACACTCCTATTCTGCTGCCAAATGGTGTTTCACCAGTTGTCTCCTGAGCATGCTTGAGCTTATCCCTCTTCATACTTTGCTTGTTCTTTTCTCTGTTTCTAGATTGTCCTCATTCACCATCTCCACTTATTGAAATCCAGTTCATTTATTGAATGAAATGAAATGAAATCACATTTCATTTATTTGTGTATCTCTTTCAGAATCCAGGACAGGGCCTTGTGGAGAGGGAGTGCTTAATACTTTAAAAGGAAGGGAGGAGGCAGGTGGCTAATAGGGGCAGGTAGGTGGTGCAGTGAATAGAGCACCGGCTCTGATGTCAGGAGGACCTGAGTTCAAATACAGCCTCAGATACTCGACACACTTACTAGCTGTGTGACCTTGGGCAAGTCACTTAACCCCAATTGCCTTACCTTTCTCCCTCAAAAAAGAAAAAAAAGGACCAAAGGGAGAAGGCTAGAATGAAAGAAAATTTGAATAAAATCAAATTAATTTAAATGAATAGCTTATGTAGAAATTGATGCCATGGAAAGAATCCCAGATCTATTCAGAGGAACTGGGTTCTAATCATGATTCTGCTACTTATCACCCACCTATGTGACCTTGGGTGAGGCAGTTAGTACCCCTGGGCCTCAATATCTTTTTCCTTCTCTTAAATTAGTGACTGGGACAACAAACAGGAGCTGACAAAATGGGGAAACTCTAGACTCGGCCTGTCCTATAGAATAGAACCCTAGGACATCTAGGATTAATTCCAAATACTTGTGTTCTAAGTTTCACTACTTGTAAGCAAAGGTTGCAAAGTTATTTGTCACCTATTTTGCTGTTACATGGACAACAATTGCGTCTGTGGACACTCAGGATAGTTTCATGGGGCCATTCATGCTTAGGACACATGACCCCATTGAACCTCAAGCTGGTGACCTCAGAAACACTGCCACACCTGCCATTCATTCATTTACTTATTGAAGTAATTAATTGATTAAATTTCTACTACATAAAGTCACTGTGATAACTATTGAGGATATAAAGACAAAACCAGAACAATCATGCCTTAAAGTCACTTACATTCTGTTGGACAAAATAGCATGGTTGCCGCAAAGTCAGGAAGAAATACAAAGCCTCTTCCCAACTGGTTTTTGAAGGTCTTAAGACCTGCTATGAAATGCCTGACTCTGTGCCATGATTCACAGATTTACCCACAGCCCTGGACCTCTGGCCTCCAGGACGGTCCAAGAGGAAGGACTGTAGGCATTGGACATTTTCATTCGAGAAGCCATTGATCTGGAAAACAGTGACAAACAGCATCTGGTTGTCCAGTTGATGAAGGCCATTCATCTTGCCCTCTCTGAGAATCCCTCTGAATCGATGCACTGGTCCTATCTCCTTCAGCAGTGGCTCACCACGTGCTAATATTTGAGCAGGCTTCTGAAAGAAACCAGGAATTCTAAGAGGTGGAGAGGAGAAAGGAGGATAATCTAGGTATGGGGACTTGCCAGTGCAAAGGCACAACACCAGAAGATAGAATGAATATGAAAGGAATGGTAAGATGGCCAGTTTGGTTGGACCATTGAGCATGAGAAGGGAAGTTATATACACACATTATATAATGCTGATGGGCCAAGCTGTGAAGGGCTTTACTTTTTGTTTCATTTTTTATAAATTTTTATTGATTCTTTTTGTTTCTTAAACATCTGCTTCCCCCTTGAAGTGAACCATCCTATATGACAAATGATATACTTTTAGACAGAAAAAAGTCAGCACAACTGATTGATACACTGAATAAAATCTGAAAGCATGTTAAATGTCTAACACTTGGGGACCTCCCACCTCTATAAAGGAGTAAGTTGGGGTGTTTTTTTCTCTCTCCTCTGAAGGACTTTAAATTCCCAAAAGAGGTGTTCTCCCTTGGGTTCAGAGCCAATGGAATTTACTATTCAGCGACAATAATGGGGCATCAGGGAGAGTGAGTGTCAGAACACTCTGATCTGGTTCAGCACATCTTAAAGTTCTTGCATCAGGTTCCAAGGGCTGTGCGCTTAGGACACACAAAAACTATTATAAAAATGAGGTTGACATAAGTGAAAAGTGGAAGTCCAGGCAGAGTGTTAAGAGAAAAGAGAAGAGAGTTAATTTTTATGTGGGGAGGTCTTTGGGATACAATACTGAAGTGGAACTTGAGAAGATCTGAGTTTGAATCCAGCCTCAGATACTCACTAGCTTTGTGACTCGAGTCGTCACTTAATCTTTTTCAGCCTCAGTTTCCTCAGATGTAAAATAAGAATGATAATAGCAGCTGCTTCCCAGGGTTGTTGTGAGGATCAAATGAGAAAATTGCAAAGCACTTTGCAAACCTTAAAGTGCTCTTACCAGGGGCAATGCACACAAACAAAAAGCTAGCCGTGTGGCCTTGGGTAAGTTACTTAACCCCAATTGCCCTCCAAAAAGCAAAAAAAAAAGAGTTAAAGTGCTCTTACCTCTTATTATAAAGGGACAAAGATCTGAGTTGGACTTTGGAGGAAGGGAGGGATTTCTATAGTCAGATATGGGGGAGACTCCACTCTGGGCATGGGGGAAATGTGAATAAAGGCATGGAAATGGGAGAGGGTAGGTTGAAAACAGGGGAAAGAGAGAGTAATCTCTTATGGCTTGAATGTGGAATACATGAATGGGGGAGTATAAGATAGAGTTGGAGAGAAGAGATAGAGTTGGAGAGAAGAGTTAGAAGCAGAACATGGAGGGTCTTGCAGGATCAGAGCCACAAAGCTCTCTGGCAAAGATCTTCAATGGCTTTGAGAAGAAGTGTGACATGGCCAGAGCAGTCCAGTTAGAAGATTTCTTTCGCAGTTGTATGAAGGATGGAACTGCTCTACTTTGTTCAATCTAAGAAGCATTTACTGTTTGTAGTTATGCATTTGATATAATGATGGTCTGGTCTAAATTGGTGATACTTATGAGTAGAGAGGAGGGATACCTCAACGATAAAGCAGAGGTAGAATAATTGGCAGTTGGCAACTGATTGAAGCAGGAGGCAATAGGTTTAGAGCTAGAAAGGATGTTAGAAGCTGTTGAGATTTCCCCCCTCACAGAAGAGGAAACTGAAGCCAGAGAGGTTATATGACTTGTTCAGGGTCACACAGCTACTAAGTAATTGACGCATACTTTGAACCTGCAGTCTTCCTGATTCCACTACTCTATCCAGCACAGCAGATGACTGAGAAGGTGGTATTACCATCAACAGAAAGAGGGAAGTTGGAAGGAGAAGCTGATTTTGGTGGAAAGATGATGAATCAGCTTTGGCCTTGTTCAGTGTTAGGTACCATCAGACTATCAGGTCAATAATGTCAACTGACTATTAGATATTTGTTTCTGGAGCTCAGGGAGAAAGAAGAGGGTAGAGAAACAGACTCAAGAATCCACTGCACAGGGGTGATAATTAAAGCTATGGAAGTCCATTAAAATTCTGAAGCCTTAATATGACTTTGTATTAATTCATATTCAGAATCACAGGAGGATTAGTAGAAGCAGAGTTGGCCATCAGTGGCAATGTCAGTGCTGGACCTTGAAACTTCAGTGATAATTAGCCTGTCAGGGGATGAAAAAGGCACCACTAGGGGGCCCTTTAAAAAAGTCAGAAGGCTCCCCAGCCCCAATTTGACCACAGCAGAATTTTTGACCCTGTATGAACACAGGTTCTATATATTCTCATAGCTTCTTGGGCTCAAGGAACTCCGAAGGCTGTGGATTCTTTCCAGGGTTATGGAGAACCCCAGGTTCTGGGGTAATGACTGGAATCAGGCCTGGAGTGTTGGCAGTGTTTATGATAATGGAGGAGGAAGATTTCTGTGGCTTGAGGGAGACACTGAAGCCCCTATGCTAAGTATGGCTATTATAATTGAGCAAAAGAAAGATGACAGGGGGTTCAGACTGGGGAAAGTGCTTGGAGGGTTTGATGAATCAATTTGACAGAGTCTATAAGGCTGTAGATAAGACCAGGTCCTGGCCTTGGGATCCTAGGATCACATGTTTAAAACCAGGAAGGACCTTAGAGGTCTATTCAACCTCCCTTCCTCTCACCCCCACACAGAATTTTATACATGATAGGGAGTAGGTTCTGATAGGTTTCTGAACTTGCTGGGTCATATGAGTAGAGTGACAGAGCTGATATTAAGACCCCAGGCCTTCTGACACCAAACCCATCTCACTTTCAACTGCGTCTGGATATCCCAACTTAGAGAGGCTGAGGTGGGGCTGTGAGGCTGAGGGCACAGAGTCAGCAGTGCCAGTTCATGACAAAGCTGGGTTAGTTTTCAGTAAGTGGAGGAGGAAGGACAGGATAAGAGGTCCTAGGAAAAAGGAATGTTCGTGATACCCCACCACCATAAGAGCCTGAGAAGGTCCAGGCTTCTAGGCCTAGGGACATATGGATGGAATATGTTCCCAGATCCACATGATGCACAGGGAGAGCAGGCTCAGCAGATGTAGAGATGTGCCCTCAGTCACTAAGCCAGAAACCAGAAAGGAAAACAGGCATGACATGGAGAGGAAAACATCTAAAGAGAGCATGAGTAATTCACAGGAGGTGAAATTCAAGAAGAAAGCAGTTATAGCTAGCATTTACATAGTGTTTTTAGTTTTGAAAAGCATGTTAGATTTTATCTCATTTGGTCTTGGCAGCAACTCTGTGAGGTAGGTGCTATTATTATCTTCATTTTTATAGGTGGGGAAACTGAGGCCAAAAGAGGTTAAATGGCTTGCCCAGGGACACACAATAAGTGTTTGAGGTAGGAATAAAACTCAAGACTTCTTGACAGCAAGCCCAACACTCTCTAGTGCACCACCTCGCTGCCAAAACTAGAGGTAACAGTGAGAACTATGACCTTAGGTGACTTCAGAAATACAACAGTAAATATGGATATGGATAGTGAAGAAGGTGAACTAGAAATTCTAAGGAAAGAAGGCAAATTCATCTGAGAGTGGGTACAATGAGACTCAGGCAGAACAAAGTGATGGAAAAGTGTGCCTCATTTAAAAGGAAGGGGACAGTAGTGGAACACGGGAGAGGAAGATAAAGTCATGTGAGGAAATTAGGCAATGGGGATGCATGGAGCACATTTGAGTGGGGATCAACAGAGAAGAAACTGTCATGTGAATATATTACTGACCACCAAGCTAGAAGGAGGAAGGTGAAATGTCTGAGAAACAGATCACTGATCTGGCATGATATAGTAGTGATGGGATACTGTAACTTACATTCTGTTGGAATCTCAAAGGGTTCAGAGAAAGGATATATAGGATCCCATGACCTAAAAGTCTCCAGAGGCTCGAAAGGGATGAGAAGCTCTCAAAATAAAATTCTGAAGACACAAACAGAAAGAATTCCAATGAGGAGGAAACTTATCAACAATTAAGATTTTACAAAAACTTTCATAGAAGTTAGTTGAAAAGGCATATAGTGAGAAATGAATAGAAAAGTGATGTGGCACTATAATGTTAAGAGCTCAGAATAACTTAAGACTGGTGAAAACCAACTAGGTGGCTCACCAGAGAAGGAACTGGTAAACCACTCCAGTATTTTTGCCTAGAAAATCCCATGGACAGTATAGTCCACAGGATCACAAAGAAATGGAAGTGACTGAACAACAAGTGTTAAGGACTACAAAGAAACTTTTTGGCTTCATTGTTGGAAAGAAGATGGCCAAAGAGCAGATAGGATTTCTGCTCAGTCTGGATGACTAAGAGAAGGCAGAATTTAGGTCTTTTTTGTTTGTTTTTGTTTATTGTACCAAGGAAGAGCATCCTTGGATTGAGTAGGATAGAATAAAATTATTAATAGAGAATCAGAGGTTAAGGTAAGAGAGGTGATAATGGTAAGAGAATGTTTGGCTTCCCTCAGTGGAGCCAAGTTGCCACACCAGAACAAACTACCTCCTGGCTTACTGAAAGAGCTAGCAGATAGGGTTGTTGTCAATAATATTTGAAAAGATCATGAGAAAGTGCCATAAGTCTGATAAGGACAACTGTCCCCATTTAAAAAAAAGAGAATAAATTTAGGAAAATGAGATGCTGATGGGCTTTACTTCTCTTCCTGGAAAAGCATAGAACTATAGTAGACTGGTAAATACAGTAGAATGTAAGCCCCTTGAAGGGAGAGATGATTTTCATTTTGATTTTGCATTTTAATCACCTAGCCCAGAGCCTCGCTCAGAGTGGGTGCTCAACAATAAATGTTTGAACCAAGAGAATGCTAAAGGCTTGGCTTACCTGTATTTCAGGGAAGTGTTTACCAGAATTTCTTATCCTATTCTTATGGACAAGATAGGGGCATGTGGGTAAGATGATAACATGAACTGGGGGAAAGAATTAGGGCTGGTCAAATGACTGGACACAAAGAATTGTCATTAATGAATCAATGTCAACTCAGGCAAAGCTCTAATGTCGTGTCCTGTAATCCTTGGCCCTGGGTTATTCAGTCATTTTTTATAGGACTTGGATGAAGTCCAAGTGCTTCTCAAATTAGTAGATGATCAAAATTAGATTATTTGTGGGTTGGATGGCAGTTATGATACAAAAAGTTCCTGACAGGCTTGAATAATGGGCCAAATCTGATAACAGGAAATTTAATAAAGATACATTTCAGGTTCTGCTTTTGAATCCAAAAATAATCCGTCTAAGCACAAGATGGGAGAAGTGTGACTAGCAAAGAATCACATGGAAGAAATCTGGAAGTTTTAGAAGATTATAATCTCTATAGGTCATCTATTTAGCCCAAAAAAGTCAATTCAGTCTTAAGCTAGGTTGTGAGATAAATAGTGTTTCAGAGGAGAGAGAGGGAATAGTTCCATTTTGGTCTTCCTTAGTCAGCCCACTTCTGGAGGACTGTGGTAAGCCAGTCAGCAAACTAGCATTTATAATGTACCTATGCACCACTCACTTTGGGCATCATATTCTAGGAAAGGCATTGACAAGTTGGATAGTATCCAGAGGAGGGGTAATAAGCAGACCAGAGGCCATGTCATATGAGAATCAGCTGAAGTAACTTGGGATGGTTAGCCTGGAGAAGAGAAGATCAGGGGAAGCGATGAGAAGTGAAAGCAGTGCACAGTTATTTGAAGGACTGCCATGTGGGAGAGAGATTCGACATTCTGCTTGGCTCCAGAGCACAGCACTAGGAACAAAGTGGGGAAGGCTACAGAGAGCCTGAATCAGAATTGATGTTAGGATAAACTCCCTAATAATGAAAGTGTCCAAAAGAGGAACAGGCTGCCTTGGGTGGTAATGAGTTTCCCATCACTGGAGCTTTTCAAGCAAAATATATATGATCCCCCCCCCCCTTTTAGGGACGAGGTAGAGGGGTTCAGGTCAGCTAGGTGGTGAAGTAGATAGAGTGCTGGGCCTAGGGTCAGGGAGTTCAAATCTAGCCTCAGACATTTACTAGCTGTGTGGCCGTGGGTAAGTCATTCAACTCTATTTGCCTTAGTTTCCTTATATGTAAAATGAGCTGGAGAAGGAAATGGCAAACTGCTCTAGTATTTCTACTGAGAAATCCCCAAATGGGGGTCACAAGGAATTGAACACAAGTAAAATGACTGAGCAACAAAGAGGGGATCACTGTTCTTTGGACTGGATGATCTCTGTGATTCTGTAATTTTAAAATTCTGTATATTCAGTGTTCACATATTGGGTGTTTTCCAAACCCTTGATGTGACTGGCCCAGAGACTCATGATAGAAAATCATCAGAGGAGATGATTAGCCACTGACAGGGCTCATGGGAAGCAAAAACAACTCTCAACTTCTAGATCTATAATGGAATCCAAAGGGTGGCCTGTCTGCATTGGGATCTGCAGTCAATCTGTGGCCAGATATATTCTTGTTGCTAGTGATCCACACACAAGTAGGTACTCAATATTGAATGAATGATCAGTGTCCACATTCAGTCTATGGGGCTTCAGGGAGCAGGGCCTATTCTGAAACTAGTTGAAGTTCAATCTCAGTTGTTGTCAATCCTTGGCAACAGAATCCCAGAATCACACCATTTCATAGTTGAAAGAGAGCTCAGGATATATCTGAGCAAAGAATCCTTTCTGCAATATTCCCAGCAAATGGTTTCCCAGCCAACCCAAGGACAACTATCCCTTTGTTAGGCATAGACTCCAAATAGTGGAATCATTAAGATTATTATTTTTTTAACATTAGGGCTCCATTTGCCTCTCAACAATCATTGCTTGCAATTCTTCCCTTTGGGACCAAGTAAATGTCTAATCCTTTTTCCACCCAATATCTACCCAAATACTAGGAAATAGAATTGTTTTTGGTTTTTTGTGGGGAAAAGGTAGGACAATCGGGGTTAAGTGACTTGCCTAAGGTGACACAGTAGTTTTTTTGTGTTAAATGTCTGAGACAGGATTTCAATTCAGGTCTTCCTGACTCCAGGGCCAGTGCTCTATTCACTGCACCACTTAGCTACCCCAGGAAATAGATATTGTGTCTTTTCTAAGTTTTCTCTTCTCTAGGCCTAATGCCCTAAATTACTTCAACTAAGCCTTGTGTAGCACAGTATTCCATCTGTTATCTGACTAGGGCAGAGTCCATTATTATTACAAATCCCTTTGTCTGAATGATTTCTCTCTTAGTATAGTTGATGAACATTGGATTAAAAAAAAAAAAACCAAAACCATTATGTGACCCTATTGATTGAGTTGCTTTGAACTTGAGGTCCATCAAAAGCCCCAGATCTTTTTCAATCACTTGTCTGCTGCTAGGGTCAAGATTCAGTGAGGAGTCGGGGTCAGGGTTCAGTCTAGGATGGCAGTTGGAGATCAGTTTCTATTCTGCACTATTTTCCTCTGTAGAGTCCACTGGTTTTCTAGGTCATAAGTTCAGTCATGGCCTCTGTAGCCAAAGATCACTCATTCAGGGGAGGGAGATGTGCTTCTCATACTTTGTCTTCCACTAAATCTATCATCAAATGAGCTTGTATTGGTGTTTTTCACGAGAGGCAGAGCATGACTAGTTCCAGAGAGTATCTGACAGCAGTTCCTGGCTAAGACTAATCTGATAGAATGTGATTATACTTTCCTGGCAGAATCAATTTATTTCCAGCCACATTCAGGGTGCCAGGAAAATGAAGTAGGAGCTTTAGGTAAGGACCTAGGCAATTATCCCAAGGCCAGCTATTAGATGACTGAAATGCTTCCCCAAGTTCCCTCCAAACACAGCCAAGAATTATACTGATGAATCAATACAAGCTCTAACCACCAGGGGCAAAGGCATGGGGGGACATGCCATCTGTGACCCATTGAGACCATGACACAGAGGAGGTGGAATGTTCAGCTGTATGGGTTGTGGAGAATGAAATGCAAACATGTAAAGGATAAAAGATCTACAAGTCATGAGGGGACCTCTAAGTGTGGAGATTCTTCTACCATCTATGACTTAGCATATGAACCCTAAAGGGTTGAAGGGAATCTCTGAAACTTCCTACTCCAATTCTCTCACTTTATAAAAGAGAAAATTGGTGCCCAGACAAGTGAGGTGTCTTTTTTCATTAGGAGTATCTCATCAAAATATGGTATTTAATTTTTTAAAACAAGTTTTAATAAATAAAATCTGTACCTCAGGATAAATTTATACCTCTTCCTACCCTCCCCCTACATTGAGTAAATTAAAAAAAAGAAGCAAATTCCCTTATACTTGTCTATATAATCCAGTAAAATAAATTCCTCCATTAATCATGTCAAAAAATGTCTCCAGTTTTCAAATTCATCACCTCTCTCTCAAGAGGTGAGTGACTTGTTTCAACTTCCGGACTTGTCATTTATCATTGCCTTGATCAGAGTTATTAAGTCTTTCAAAGTTATTTTTCTCTTTATTATTATCATCATTGTGTAAATTATTTTACTTCTGGTCATTTAGCTCTGCATCAGTTCATAAAGGTCTTCCTAATTTCATCTGAAATTGCTTGTTTCATTGTTTTTAATGGCACAATAATTCATTATATTCATGTACCACAATTTGTTTATACATTCCCCAATGGGAGGTTAGGCCATTAGTTTCCAAGTTTTGACTCTCATTAGTAGAATTGTTATAAATTTTGTACCTATAGATTCTTTTCTTTTTTCTTTGATTTCTTTGGTGGCATAAACCTTGCAATGATATTACTAGGTTAAAAAGGACGTGCAGTTTGGTAACTTTCTGGTATAGTTTGAATTGCTTTCCACAATGCCTAGACCAGTAGAAATGAGTTGTCTTGTCCAAGACAACACACATGGCAGAGCCCAGATATGAACTTGGGTTTTCCTATGGTAAATAGTTCTCTTTTCGGTCTGAAGCACATAGAAGCTGAGTAAGTTGCTTATGGTCAAATAGCTGGTAAGTACTGGAGTCTGGGTTTGAGCCACATTCTTTCCGACTTAAAATCCAGCTCTGTACCCACTGCACCATGGTGAAGGATAGGACACTTGGATATAATGCCATGGTGGGGACCTAATAAATGTCTTCCAAATGTGTTAGTGCAAACAATGCTGTCTGAGTGACGGGGTTCTCATGTGAGTAGGGAGATTGGCATTCCTGGTATGTGTCTATGGGGAGTTCAGATCCTTACTACCCACAGTACCCTTGCTCCATTGCATAATAGGGTTCAGGAGTTGCATAGTTTCTGGCTTTCTACAACTTGAATTACAATTTGGTTCTGATTTATCAAGGACATGGTTCAGTTCCCACCCTGGACTTCTTTATGTTGCTAGGCTACCAAATAGATGGTGCTTGGTTCTTCATATTGAAGCTAATTGCAAAGGTTAATTGTCTTTAGAAATGAGAAGCATCCAAGGAATGAAATCTCCTTGTTGATGTTAGTAAACTTCTGAGAAATTGCTATTTTGAAATTGCCTATTTTCATCCAATTGTATCATCAGCCCACAATCAGTACCATGGCTAGTGACCTGTCTGTGCTAAGTAGATATAACTGAGAACCATTCATTGTGCCCTGAAGCTTTGTTCTGAGGCAGGCCCACTTCGAGAGAATGAAACTAACATTAGGGTGTTAGCATACAGCAATTCTTCAAAAGACAATGATGGAACAACATAGCCTTGTGGGAAGGCACATTCCATATCAGAATGATTCCTGAGTGAACATTTCGGAGTCAAAGCTCTCCCCATTAGGTCTATGAATACTCACCTATGTTCTATTCCATTTCGGGAAGCTAGTTGGGAAGCAAAGGAACAAAAAAGTTGGACTTGTCATCAGAAGACCTGAATTTGAATCCCTGTCTCTGTCCATAACTAAAGGTTTCACGTCCATGACCCTGAGCTTTGAATGGTGAGCGTTTCACCTTAGGTTGTTCAAGGTCAAGCTCACCACATCACTTTCTGGACATCTCCATGCCATGATGATTCTCCCATACTTTCTCCTTTCTGACTCTAGTCCAGAGAATAGTAATCAAATCAGCACTAAAATTCTTCCTAAGGACATCTCAATCAACTGTCCTATTACTTCAATAACATGATTTGGCCCATATCTGGACCACCTAAAATGGTGTTACTCATTTCAGAGAAGCAAGAATCTGTTCCTGGAAGAGAGGAGAATTGGCATATAAGTGAACATTCTGCACTGGCCTGCCATGTGGCTGGGAGCAGCCTTTCTCCATTAGCTGCACAGCTAGAACTGTATTCATCTTTAACGTTTTTTTTCTGATTCAACACAGTCTCTCTTTTTCTTGCATTAATGTTTAAGGGAGAAGAACTTCATTCACTAACAACAAGTTACACCATATGCTAAGTGGGGAGTGCCTTAACGTTATTCACCAACTCCAAGGATCTGGCCTGGGTACTGTCATTGTTTCATTTGTAAATATTATATTGCTAATATAATATATGATGTATTTCATATTGTAATATGCATATTATGTTGGAGATTATATATTGTAAATCTTACCTGCTATATTTTCAACAATATATAATATATATTCTATTATGAAATAATGTGTATTATATTGAAATTGGAGTCAGAAGTGGAATCACTTATTGTTTATTATAAATTTTATATATTATATTTATAATATGTTATATAATGTATATTTATATTTAGATCTCTAGTGTTTAACACATAGTTGTTGCTTAAATGATTATTGGTTGATTGATTTGTTCAAAGAATTAGAAAATGTCGGGGTGGCTATGTGGTGCAGTGAGTAAGAGCACTGGCCCCAGAATCAGGAGGACTCGGGATCGGTTCTGGCCTCAGTTACTTAGCACCCACACATAAATAACTAGCCATGTAACCTTGAGCAAGTTACTTAACCCCAATTGTTTTTTAAAAAAAGAATTAGAAAATGTTGATCTTACCCACACTGGTCTATGGTTTTCCTGTGATCATAGCATAGCAATCTTTGGATTGTTGCCATACTATAGAACTGTAAAATGTTTGGATACCATAATCAAGGATATCATAAAAGAAAATTAACCAGACTTGGAGAAGCCAATTTGTGAAATACAAATAGAAAAATTATCCCCAGTTCCTGACATGGACAAATTCATGATTTAACATGCCTTTATAGATATATCATAATAAGAAAAAATATTACTACAAAAATGTTAGAGGAAGTGCAGAAATCACTTAACAAGAAACCATTAAAAATGTAGCAAATTGTCCCAAGAGAAAAAAAGAGGATTGCAGTAATTGTAGCATAACATTTGCAAAGTTAAGAAGCAGGAGCCACGAATCCCATTCCAGGATCAGTGGCAACATGCATTTGACTCCTTTGCTCAGAGGAAGAACAAAAGCAAAGGTGTGGGGAGATGGGAGGCATGTACTGAATGTAAAGTTCTTATACTGGTTAGGGTCTGTTTTCCTGGTAGATGGTTGGATGGCATATGGAAAATGGTTTGGAGGTAGCTAAATGTAGTGGGCTAGATTACTTTCCACTCATTTATCCACCAGTCAGCATAGTTCAGTCCCAGGTCTGGGTGCCAAAAGTAGAGTGTTAGGACATGGTCTCTGAAGGCCTGATTTTGTAGGGTTGTAGCTGTGTTCTACATGGAGAGAGGATTCTCTGTCTACTCCAGGAACCTAGACAATTCTTCAAACTTATAGTACTCCTTTATGATTGAAGTTTCTATACAAGGAGCAAGCACTTTATTCAAAAGAATCAATTTCATTCCCCCTGAATCATCCCAGAGCATAGAACTAGTGAAGGTAATCAATGTCTGTGCTTACTTCTCCGTGGAAGGATTGCCTATTGCTATTCTTTCAGATATGGCACTTTTGTTTGGTGCATGAAGCTTAGTCCTAGAATTCTTCTACTTGTTGAAGACCTCTTCTGTTGTCCTACCACTGTTATCCTGTTGTTTTCAGCTCACTTCCATGTAGTCCTCAGCATGGCCTAGGAAGTTCTAATGATCTTGTTCTTGCCATCTTTGGGACACACAGTCTTTTATTCCTTTGGTGTCACATGGTTGCCTAATATATAAATGGTGAGGTGGTACAGGTGATAGAACCTTTGGACTAAAATCAAGAAGATCTGAATTCAAATCTAACCTGAGATACTCACTAGCTATGTGACCTCAGGCAAGTCACTTAACCTCTGTTTGACTGTTTCCTCAACTGTAAAATGGGGCTAATAAGAGTACCTCCCTCTTGGAGTTATTATGAGGATTAAATGTAATAATATTTATAAAGTACTTTAGCACAGTGCCCAGTATATAGTAGGTGCTACATAAATACTATTATTATGTTTTATTACATTAAATAATATGTAGCTTTCCTTCTAGAGAGTCAGAGCTTATATACATGACTAGTTGGGTTCTTTTTTTCAGCTCTGGTTGTCTGTCTCTAATCCTCCAAGTCTTCTTTTAAAGATCAAGTCTGAGATCACAGTTCAGGCTATACAGTATCTACCAACTAACTAGTCATTCTCAAATGTGGTGGTTAGAGAAATGTTTCAACAACTCCCCCAGACAACAAAAGATAATGAGGTAGTATTTAAAATAATAGGGAGGCAGAGCCAGAACTCTTTCAACATTGACCTCCAAAAAACTTTAAAATAATGCCTCAAATCAAATTTTAAAGTGGCAGAGAAAACAAAAAGTTAAGGTGAGACATTTTTTGACCAAAGAAAATTTAAGAGATTGGCAGGTGAAGTCTGTGAGACTGGGTTAGAGGCCTGTCTAGAGCCCACACATGCAGTTCTTGCAACAGTGGTCACAGTAGAAGCAACTTTGGGAGCTCTCAGTACAAAAATGGTAAGGGGTTGGGACAACTGGTCAGAAACAGATTATAGGGGATCCTTTGCTGGCCCTGGGTACAAATGGCACTGACTGGCAACTATTGACAATATGCAGTTTTGGATCACAGTTCCAGAGTGCAGAGGAGTGCTGATGATCAGTCATAAGTGAGCAACCAGGGCCTTGGTCACAGTTCCAAAGCAAAGAGGAGCACTGGCAGTTGCAGCTACAGAGGATCAGGAGCCTTTCCTGGATAAAGAGCAGAGTACAGACCAAGAACACAACGACCCTACCTCTCCCAGGATCACAACACTTTGGAAGCACCAAAAGCTTGCAGACCCTCAGAACTAGCTCTGAAAACAACAGTGCAAAAATCCTGAAGTTTGGGACAGTGCTACACCCTCCAGGTGAGCAGAGGCTCACTTTAACATAAAGTTCAAAGTCAAGAAATAGTCTGGAAAAATAAGCAAACAACAAAATTCATAAGTATAAAAAAGCTACTATGGTGACAGGGAAGACAAAGACATAAACTCAGAAGAAGAAAACAATGTGAAAAATGTTGCAAAAGCCTCAAAAAATGCAAATTGTACCCAAACCCAAAAAGAATTCCTGGAAATGTTAAAGAAAGAGGTGATAATGGTTGAGGAAAAACTTTGGAAAAGAAATGAGAGTGATGCAAGAAAATGATGAAAACAGAAATAATAGCTTGGTAAAAGAGGCACAAAAGTACTGAAGAAAATAACACGTCAAAAAACAGAATTGGCCACATGGTAAAAGAGGCACAAAAATGCACTAAAGACAAGAATTCCTTAAAGAGTAGAATTGATCAAATTGAAAAAGAGGTACAAAAATTCACCGTAGAAAAGAACTTCTTTTTTTTTTTTTGGCTTTTTTTGGAGGGCAGTTGGGGTTAAGTAAGTTGCCCAAGGTCACACGGCTAGGTGTGTGTGTGTGTGTGTGTGTGTGTGTGTGTGTGTGTGTGTGTGTGTGTGCTAAGTGTCTGAGGACAGATCCGAGCTCAGGTCCTTCTGACTCCAGGGCAGGTGCTCTACTCACTTCGACACCTAGCTGCCCCTGAAAAGAACTTCTTAAAAATTAGAATGGGCAAGTGAAAGCTAATGACTCTATGAGACATTGATAAGCAAAACAAGTCAAAAGAATGAAAAAATATAAGAAAATGTGAAATATATCATTAGAAAAACAGTTGATTCAGATTGAAGAGAAATAATTTAAGAATTATTGGACTATCTGAAAACTTTAATCAAATAAAGAGCCTAAACATATTTCAAGAAATTATCAAGAGAAAAATGCTTATCTTAGATCTAGAGGGTAAAATAGAAATTCAAAGAATCTACCAATCACCACTTGAAAGATATCCCAAAATGAAAACTTCTAGGAATATTATAACCAAATTCCAGAGTTGCAGGTCAAAGTGAAAACATATAAAGCAGCCAGGAGGAAACAATTCAAATATTGTGGAGTTATAGTTAGGATCACACACAAAGCAAAGGAGCTAGGATTATAGCCAAGAATTACCTATCTAGCAAAACTGAATGTAACCCTTAAGGGAAAAAAATAGATATTTAATGAAATAGAAGTTTTCCAAATGTTCCTGATGAAAAGACCAGAGCTGAATAGAAAATCTGATGTTCAAACACAAGACTCAAGAGAAGAATAAAAGGTTAAACATGAAAGAGTAATCATAAGACACTCAGTAAAGTTAAACTGTTTACATCCCTATGTGGAAAAATGGTACATGTAACCCCCAGAACTTTATCATTATTAGGGCAGTTAAAACTTTACATAGGCTGAGGGCATGAGTATGAGTTGGTTATATTGGGATGAGCTCCATAAAAAAATGAAGGGGGTGAGAAAGAGAGATGCAAAAGGAGAAGAGGAAAGGAGAGATAGAATACAAAATTTTTTCTAATATAAAAGAGGCACATAAGGAAGAACTATTATAATAGAGGTGAAAATGGGGGTGGGTGGACAATGCTTGAATCTCAATCTCATCAGAATTAGTTCAAAGAGTGAAGAAAACATACACATGCGTATTCACTCAGTTGTGTATGTAACTTAGCCAACAGGAAATAGGAGAAGAGGATAAGAGAAAAGAGGTGTGTGGAGGGGAATGATAAAAAGGAGGGTGGATAAAGGAAGGCAGTGATTAGAAACAAAATTGGTCTTTGATAAGGGACAGACCAAAAAGAAAGAAGAAAGAGAAAAAATGTGATGGAAGGAAATACACAGTAATCATAACAATGAATGTGAATGAAATAAGATCACTCATAAAATAGAATGGATAGCACAATGGATTAGAAACTAGAACCAAACAATATGTTATTTGCTTTTTTTTTTTTTTTTTTTTTTACAAAAGGCATATTTGAAATAGAAAAACACAGAGTTAAAATAACGATCTGGGGCAGAATCTAATATGCTTCAGCTGAACTTAAAAAAAGGCAGGGCAATAATTTTGATCTCAGACAAAGCAAAAGCAAAAATAGACCTAATTAAAAGAGATAATCTGGGAAACTACATTACGCTAAAAGGAACTATAGACAATGAAGTAATAGATTTTTTTATAACAAGTTTCTCTGATAAAGGCCTCATTTATCAAATAAATACTGAGTATAGAACTGAGTCAAATTTATAAAAATAAGAGCTGTTCCCCAATTGATAAATGGTCAAAAGATAGGAAAAGTCAGTTTTCAGAAAAGATATCAAGATTACCTATAGTTATGCGAAAAATGCTCTTAATAACTATTGATTAGGGAAAGGTGAATTAAAACAACTCTTATGTACCACCTCACAAACTATCAGAAATGACAAATGCTGGAGGCGACGAGGGAAAAATAGGTACACTAGTGAACTGCTGGTAAAGTAGTGGACTGGCTCAATCATTCAGAGGAACAATTTGGCACTATGCCCTTTGACTCAGTAATACCACTACTAGGTCTATATACCAAAGAGATGAAAGGAAAAGGAAAAGGACCTATATATACAAAAATATTTATAACAGCTCTTTTTGTGGTGGCAAAGAACTGTAAGTCGAGGGAATTCTCATCAATTGGGGAATGGTTGAAGAAGTTATAGCATATGATTGTGGTGGAGCACTATTGTGCTATAAGAAATGACAATGGGAGTGGTTTCAGAAAAACATGGCAAAACCTATATGAAGTGATTGAAAGATAAGTGAGAAGAATTAGGAGATCATGGTGCTCAGTAATAACAAGGTTGTAATGATGATCAACTGTAAAAGACTTGACACTTTCAAAGGACCCATGATGAAAAAATTTTATCCACTTTCAGAAAGATAACTGATGAGTTCTAAGTGCAAACTGAAGTGCAATCTTCTTATTTTATTGCTTTTTTTGAAATATGCCTAATATGGAAATATATTTTGCATTATTTCACTTTAATAATTGATATCCTATTGCTTACTTTCTCAGTAGGTAAGGAAGGATTGAGAGTGAGGGAGAGAATTTGGAACTCAAAATTTAAGAAGAAAAGAATATAACAAACAATAAATTAAAATAAAAAAATGGAGATTAAGCAGTTGCTAAGTAAATGGGAGAACTTTTAGAATAAAGCTATTTAAACCACTAAAGGTTTCAGAAAGATGTTTTTGAAAGGTGGAAGGGAGGGGAAAAATTCAAGACAGAGGATGGGAGAAGAGGATCCCATGGTGAAATTCCTTTCCTTGATAAAGAGAATATTCACATTAATGTAACCTATACAGTTATTAGTATTAGAGGAATTGTTTAGAGTGGCTCTCAAGTAATGGAGGAAATGTGGCATAATAGAAAACATATTGGATCTGGAGTCAGAGGTCTGTATGTCAAACCCCACCTCTGACACCAATTGCATGAACCTCAATGAATCAATTAATCTCCTTGAACCTCAGTTTCTTTTTCTATAAAATGAAAAGGTTGGAATAGATGACAGCTAAGGTGCCTTCTTGGTAAATCCATGATCCTATAATATCTTTTTAAAAGTATATTCTTTTCCAGTAAAAAAGCAAAACAACATAATATAGAAAAGATAAACCTAATAATTACAATGCAAATGGAATGAACACCCCCAATAAAATGAAAACAAAATGTATTAAAAAGCCAAGTCCTACAATATTCTGCTTGCTGGAAGCAGTTGATATAGAAAGATCTTAATAGATTCAAAACAAAAGGGTGGCTTAAAACTTAACAAAGTATTTCAAAATCACAAAAAAATGGGAATAATAACAATGAGAGTAGACAATGTTGAATTCAAAAGCAAAAGTATTAAAAGAGAGAAGGAAGGATATTATATCATGCCAAAAAGTTCTATTCAAAATTAGATTATGTCACTTTTAAATATATGCACCTAATAATTCTATGGTAGAATTAATAAAAGAAAACTTCATAGCCTTATAAGAAGAAATACGTTTTAAAAAGCAGCAGGAAATTTTAATACCTCATTACCTATATATGAAAAATAAGAAAGAAATTAAAACCATTGTATTAAGTAAACTAAATCTAATAGATATATGGAAATAACTTGATAAAAAAGACATTTCCCCAAGCATTTATAGACCATCTTGTAAAATTTATCAAGTGCCAGGCCACAAAGAAGATAGAAAAGAGATGATTAAATATACTACATTTATAGACTATATAATACAACAAGGCTAGTACTAACTAATGATGCAGTGGAAATGAAAAAAATTACATTAAATGGGTAGAAGTAGAAATTATAAAAACAATGGCAGATTTTATCAACAATAATATCAATGCAGATGCTTCATATCAAAATCTATGGGATGTAGCTAAACCAGTAAGTAGTAATTGGGCAAATTCATAGTCATAAATGCCTATCTTGGTAAGAAAGAATGAGAATTAACAATCTGAGCTTGCATCTAAAAACACTTTGAAAACCCACACAGAAAAAGAGAAGTCAGTGAGATCAGAGCTGAGATCAATATAACTGAAAATAAAGTAATTTAAATAGATCTAAGAGCTATTCTTTTGAAAATACTAACAAAATTGATAAACCATTGAAAGCCTAATCAAAAAAGGAAATGAGTAAACACTGATGACAAAAATTAGGCATTAGAAAGAAGACATCAGAATGAGGACAAAAGAAATGGAGAAAATTATCAGAAATTACTATCCATAGCTCTATGCTAACAAATTTGAAAATCTCAGAAGAAGATGATTGTTTCCAGAATTATAGAATATGCAGACTAACAAAATAATAACTAAATAGCACAATCTTTTTTTTTCCTTTTTGGAGGGGGGAAGGCAGGGCCATTGGGGTTAAATGACTTGCCCAAAGTCACACAGCTAGTAAGTGTTAAAAGTGTCTGAGGCCAGATTTGAACTCAGGTCTTCCTGACCTCAGGGCTGGTACTCTATTCACTGCTCTACCTAACAGCCCCTAAATAGTGCAATCTCATGAGAAATCAGAAACACATCGAAGAACTGCCCTTCAAAAAGATATTGATTCCCAAGTGATTTCTATCCAACCTTTAAAGAATGTCTAACTCGTTTACTATGTAAGGTATTTCAAAACATAAAGCATGATGGCAGGTTGCCCAACTCTGTTTTTCAAATGCTTTATTAATTTCTGGTTTACATCATTCATTTCTGTCAGAGTTTGAGTCACAATTTTACCCCCATTTTTCCCCTACTCACCACCCCAGAATAGCATTCTGACAGGATATCCCCTCATCCAGTCTGCTCTCTCCCATCTCTTCTCCCATACCCCCTTCGACTTTTCCAGTAGCACAAGGTGAATCCTCCTGCCCCAATGCACATCGTATCTCCCAATTATATGCAAAATAGTATTAATCATAGTGTTTATATATTTTTTAAAAATTTGATTTTAAAAGGAAGATAAGCAACTCAGTTTATACTGTACATGTGTAGCTATGCAAAACATTGCCAAAGAAGATATATTGTAAAAGACTGACTATATTTCTCTCCCTCCTATCCCACCTCCCACCTGGTCCACTCCCCACTTTGGTCCTGTCCCTTTTCAAAATTAGGTGCTTCCAATTCCTCCCCCCGCCCCAGCCTGCCCACCCTTCCATTGTCCCCCCTCTCATCCCCTTCTCCCCTAGTCTCCTGTAGGGTGAGAAACTCTATTTAGTATGTATGTCATTCTCTCCCTGATCCAAATTCAATGAGAATAAGGTTTTGCCTCTTTGCTTTTCTGTTCTTCCCCTCCCTTGTAACCATTTTCCCTTGCTTCTTCTATTTGAGATAGTTCACCCCATTCTGTCTCTCCCCATCTCCTCTCATTATATTCCTCTCTCACCTCTTAATTCCTGTCTGAGGAACAAAGAAAAGGCCAACTTGGCTTACTGAGAGAAGGTATAATGTCCAGTGAAGAAAAAAAAATAGGTTGGGGCCAGGTTGTGGAATTTAAAGCTAAACAGTTTGTTTTATTCTAGAAGCAATAGGCATAAGTCACTAGAGTTGATTGAATAAAGGAGTCATGTAGTCAGATCAGCACTTTAAGGAAAATCATTTGTCAGCAGTGTATATATAGATAGATGGACTGTAGTAATGAGAGACTCGAGGCAAGGAGATTTTAGGAGTCTCTTAAGTGTAGTCTAGGTGTTCTTCCCTCTCTCCCCCACCATTCATTCCTGGTTCTCTAGAAGACTGGTAACTCTAGCCTTGCTCTAAATAAAACATAAATCTTTATAATTACTATTCAGTCAAGGGAAAAGAATTGACCTATTTCCTTCCCCAAACTCTCTGCCTGGGTAGCTATCTCTAATTTAACCCTTTGCTTAATTCCCCATGAGAAGGTGAGGAACTTCCTGCTCTGTGAGTTGTCATTCAGTCCTAAAAGGTACACTATGAACATTTTGGTACAAGGTTTCTTAATTTAGGATCTGTGACCTCTGCTTTTTAAATTAAAAAACAATCTTAAATTAAATACAATTTAAATAATAATTTTTTAAAAGAATAATCTAGGCTCAAAGTAATGAAGGTCAGAAGTAAGATGGTAGCTTGTAAATAGAGACAAAGGGCCTTAGATGTTGTAGCAGCAAGCACCCCAACATACCCAGGGTAGCTGCCAATACAGGTTCTTAGATTTGCTTTTCAAAAGGAAAGCAATTCAAAATCAGTTAACAAGCTTACCTTAATCAATCAAACATATATCATAGATCGTTTACCTAGTTCAGGGGGAAAAGGTCAGCACCCCGAACTTCAGAGTATACAGACAGATCAAACAGACAGGCTTCCAAACTGTCCAACCATTATCAATACCAAAATCACAGTTACCAGAGAGGGAAGCATCAACATCTGGGTTTTCAAAGCCAGGGGGCTCTCAACGGCTTCCCAGAGTCCCATCTGGTCAAATCACACAACACTTCTCAAAGTGAGCCCCTGCCCAACTCTTTCTAACAGGTAAATATGGGATTGATTTCTTAACCAAAGACAAAACTGTGAAAAAAAGGTAAAGACCAATATGACCAATAAATATCTGCAAAAAATATGAAATAGTCAATGAGTCAATTACCATTTATTAAGGACCTATCATGTGCCAGGCACTATGCTAATCATGGGATACAAAGAAATTCAAAGAAGCTCATGATCAAATGGAAGAGGCAATTAGCAAACAAATGTGTACAAACAAATAATATGTAGGATAAATAGGAAATAATTGAAGATGCTAAAATGAAGAGGGATTGAGAAAGGCTTCCTGTAGTAGAAGGGATTGTATTAGAACTTTAAGGAAGCTAGTAGGCCAACATTGAGGTACTTACAAATAAAACAGAGTAACAATTTAAAAGAATTTATAAATGGAATGCAAGGTTAATTTATGAGGAAAATAACGAATATAAAAAGGTTTATCAATAGGAGAAGCAGGAAAAAGCCATGTGATCTTATCCTTAGCTGTCAAGGAAGCCAATATGTTTTGCTTGACTGTGCATATTTGTTGGGAAAGTTTTAGTTTTGTTTTCAAGTGAGAGGGAATTAAGAGGGAGAGAAAATAAATGTTTGTTGATTGAAAAAATAAAACTAAAGTAAAAGATTGCTAGATAGAAACAGGCAGACAGCCTATTGGATTTTAAGTCAGAGGAACCGAGTTTAAATCTACGCTTTGCTCCTTATCATCTGCAAGACATTTCCTTCCTTTAGGCTTTAGTTTTTTTTTTATCCAGAAATCCTTGATTAAAAATAAAACATTAATTTATGTTAAAACATTAAAATATACAGGAATAGAATAATTTCCTCAGAATATGATAAAACATGTATATTTGAAATCTTGAGCTAACATACACAATTTTTTAAGAAGTGGGAATCATCTTGCTATAAAAAAGTGTTAAACACACATGTGTGTTCTTATCACTCTTATTTAGCATAGTTTTAAAACGTTATCAATAGAGTGTGAAAAGGAATCAAAGGCAATGAAGAATTTGAAATTTCTCATTTTTTAGATACTATGATCATATAATGAAACCCTCCCTCCCAAGTTAATAAAACTAATGGAGTTATATGACTTAAGTAAAGTAGCATATAAAAGATAGATTCACAAAAATTTTGTCTGTGTTTATTCATTACCATCAAGAACAGGGAGAAATTGATAGAAAGAGAAATAATTTAAAACAATAATAATAACCAAACAATAAAATTTTAAATTAAATAATAATTTAAAACAATAACCAAAAGGATTGCATATTTGATATTATTTTATATTAATTTTGGAAAGCATACAAGTGACCAAAATAAAGACATTCAGAATGGTGGGCAGACATCAAGAAAGAGTGAGACAATTGGAGGGATATCTTTGATTCATGATTATGCTGAGCAAGCATGTCAAAAGTTGCAGCATTTAGGTGGTACAGTGGATAAAGCTCTAGGCCTAGGGCTTAAACCTGACTGAAGACACTAGCTATGCAATTCTGGGTAAGTCACACTATCTACGTCTGCTTCAGTTTCCTCATCTATAGGATGGGGATAATAACAGGACCTAACACCTGGGATTGTTGAAAGTGAATAAAGTGAATTAATATTTATAAAATGCTTTGCAAATCTCAAAGTGCTCTGTTAGTGCTAACTATTGGAAATGACAATGTTTCCCAAACTTATTTTCAGATAGAATGCAATGTCAGTCATGTTCTCAACAAATTATTTCATGGAATTAAAGTTATAATAAAACTCACACAAAAAAACAGCCAGAAGAGAATATCAAGATGTATAAAAAAATAAAACTGGGAAAAGGGCCTAGAACTACCAGATCTGAAAATGTATTATGAAGCAATAAATAAACACTGGTACTGGAAAAAGAATTTTTAAAAATAGATCAAAGAAACAGAATAAAGAACACAGAACTAGAGCCTAATAGATGTGAAAGATTTATTTTTTTGTACTTAAAAGATTTATTTTTTTTGTACTGAAAAAACAACTTGGATATGCACTATTCAATAAAACTCATAGGGAAACTGACCCCAAAATAGTTTGGAATCTATCCTTCCTACAACATATTTTTTTTAAAAAAAAAACCTATAACTGGACCAATGATCTAAATATTTCTTAAAATGGAAGGAAAAGACATTTAGATACCCAATTTTTCTGAGGAAGGATAACATTGTTCCATAGTAGAAATTACTGGACACAGAGATTACAGGTTTATACAGATAAAAGAATTTTGTACAACATAAAACAATATCTCTAAAATGAAAAGAAATGAAACAGATTGGGAAAAATGTTTTCAGCAAATGTAGGAGATAAGAGATTTACAGGGAATTAAAATCTAAAAGGAATGAATCCATATCCATCAGAATAATAATTCACACTCTCCAATAGAGCAATGATCAAAGAACATGAGTAGCAAATACATGAAAGGAAGCAATATATACATTAATAACCACATGAAAAGATGCTATCCCTATTAATCAGAGAAATCCAAATTAAGAGCACCTTAAGATATCACTTTTCTCACTAAAAACAGTAAAAAATAAAATAAAATGCAATAGGGTGGGGGTGTGGAAAACACAGGCACTCTAGTACATGACTATCAGTAATATAGCCTGGTGCAAACTTTTTGGAAAACAATGTCACAAAGATGACCCTGCCTTTTGACCCTTCAAGCCCTAGATTTAAACCCAGTTTGGAATTTATATAGCAGAAGATATGGAATATTGCTTCAGATATTAACAATATGAAATTTATTGCTTTGGAGTGCACATGCCACATTTAGACTCTATCATCCCAATCCCCCTTATTCACAAGGCACGGGTACTGACCATATTGTGGTCACATAATTTATTGAACATAACAAAAACCAAAGGAAAGAGTTGTGCTTCTCTATGAAATCATATTCTTCCAGACATTACCACAAAATCTCCTTCCAGATGCCCTTTCAATTCTTTGGAATTGGCAGGAGGAAATGTGTGTGTGGACAGAATAGAACATGTAGTATTTTAGTTCTGGGTCATAGACTATACTAGTGGAATTCATGGGAAGAATGGTAAGAAAAAATTCTATCCTCTCCAGCTCCATCACTGGATGACAGAATTCTTGAAGTTGCCAAAGTGAGGACTTGAAGACTTTTCTCTCCCTCTGGTTTGCACTCTCTCTTCCATTCCAAGATGTAGGTTACTCTCACAGCCGGTCTCACAAACTCAGTCCAAGTGCAATGGCCGATCATTCTATGCCTCTTACATGGCAACTTGCAAATTGGACTCTCCGAAGTCAACTGTCACTCATTTATGTGTAATCAGTAAGTCTCATTCCAATAACAGCCACTGATTACTATAATTCCCTGCATGGTGATCAGGAAGTCTGTGTATCTCAAGGGCAGCTAAAAGACCCCAAACCCAAAGACCAGTGTATTGCTTTTTTATCTCTCTCCCCACCCCACAACCCTCTTAACTTAGTTTCCTGCTCATTTTGAGACTGCTCCCCTCGGCCCAGGGTGACTATAGGTTACTAAAGCCTTTTAATATAGAATTTAAAGTGCTAAATAGGAATCATATAGGAAAACATGGAAAGAAGAGATATATAAATGTAAAAATCATATATGAAGTGATGCAAAATTAAATCAGCAGGACTAGAACTATATTTTGGTTACACACACATATTTTTTTTAAAGAATTAGGAAAAAAGAAGCAAACAAAGCCAGAAATAATAGAGCTTCAGGTAGACATGGAAGGGAGCACAGAATAAAAGCATTTTCTTTGCTATCTTGTTAATCTGTAATGAAGGGTTGGTCAATGAGCTTAGTTTTAGTGAACTTGTGCAGAATTCTCAGGGCATGCAATCCCCCATGTGCACTTTGGAGCATGGGCAGACGTTGTTTAACTTGTTCTGTTGACCACAAGGTGAAGAGAAACTCTTTTTGATTGGCTGTTGAGCTGGTACTGGGATGAATTCAAAAGGAACGGAGTAGCCAAAGTAGGTCTCTTTCTAGCCTGACTGGTATTTCAGAAGGGGGACAGCCATCTATGGGTCTCCGGACCTTCTCTCTTGCCCAGAGCTGGGATGTAGGCAAAAGTGGTTGCTTCTGTCTCTGTTGTCTCTATTTTTTCTTGCTTTTAGGTAAGAACATTTGCTATGACCTTGTAGGTTTCAAAAAGGTCAGAAGAGGGAGCCTGCACAAAACAAAAATGCTGGAATCCACACCAGAATTTACTGGGGAACTTGACTAATCTGTTTGAGACAACCCATCAGTAGTAGAAGTTTGGACTCATCAATGCTTCAGCCTTGTTGCATTTGGAACTAAACTTGGTGGAACTAATGCTATGGAAAAAAAAATTGGGGCCATAATGTGCCCTGGGACCAAGATGGTTTAGGAAGAATTGTGCCTCCAGGTGTTGGAAATGTTTAGATTTCTGTCTTATTTTCATAGTAAATATTCCTTTGTAAAAGCTTGCTAATTATTACTTGGTTAAGTGGAAATGGGGCGCTGATCGCTTAATAGTGGAGAAATATCTTGGGATGGGTGTTAGAGTCAGTAGTGGTAGATGGGGGAAATGCCACCTAATAAATGAGCCATTGTGTGCCATAGGCTTGCTGTTGATGAAGCAAGCTCAGAGGAATAGTTATGTTTTTCCACACTGATAGAATGGATAGAATAGGGAAGGTGAAGCCAAGGAAGTTGGTGGTTGGAACAGTAAATGCCTCTCTAGGGACTAAGAATCTAAAGTTCCTATCTCTTTCCAGTGTCCAAGGGAATGAAGGCAGACCTACTGAAGATGGCACCTCCACAGATACTGGAGATGTTGAGACAGGCCATCTTAGTTCCGAGGAAGCTAGAGCAAACACTAAAGTAGTGAGGCAGAACAAGGGAAATTCTTTTCTTTTCTTTCTCTTTGTTTTGTGGACAATTGGGGTTAAGTGACTTGCCCAAGGTCACATGGCTAGTTTTTGTGTTAAGTGTCTGAGGCCGGATTTCAACTCAGGTCCCCCTGACTTCAGGACCGGTGCTCTATAATAAGGAGAATTCTTGCACATGTAATAACATACAATAGGGTTTCTGCTCCTTCTGGTCCTTGTCTATGAAATCTGAGTGACTCCCTGGGGTTTCTATCCATATAGTTTCAAATGTGGGGGAGGAAAAGGAGGAGTGTTAGACTGTCTTCCAGGGGGCAGATTGCATGGTAGGGTAATATATTTTTCTTGTTGTTCTGTGGATAGTAAGAATAAGCCAGGGGTATAATCCAGATTTCTCAGATCATCATGGGAATAATCCCTTGATGAACCAAACCTTGTGGACGACTGACTCAGAAAATGCTTGAAAAGCCTCATTCTGAGTTTTTTTCCTTCTTTCATTAGTATAGTAGTTGGTTATGAGCAAAGAAATTCTTTCCTGACATATTACAAAGTAACTAGAGCACACACATGTACACACACACCCATGTCCACATGTAGGTACACAGGCTCGTGCACGTGCACACACACAGAAGTGCACAATATAAAGCTGAAAAATTTTCTTGAATATGGGACAGACCATCCTCCATTAAGCAATTCTAAATATTCACATTAAAAGTGCACTCTGGGGAGCCAAGATGGCGGAGTAGAAACAGCATTTCCAATGTGCTCTGCCCCATACAAATTTCAAACAATGTGAAAGGGGACTCCAAACAACTTCTGGAGCTACAGCACCCACAGAACGGCACAGAGAAGCTAACCTCCTGCTGAGGACAGCCCAGCAGCCCTGCAGGGAGCGGCCAGCACAGCGCTCTGAGAGCAGGCAGCACAGCACGCTGGGAACCGACAGCAAAGCATGTAGAGCTGAGCCCCAGGGTGGCCGGGCCTTCAGCCGGCTGGAGGGACCCCAGAACACCAGCAATTGTGGCGATTCCAGAATTATCAGCACAGATAGGCCTAGGACAAAGTGAGAGGTTAGTGCCCTATGGACTTTGTGACCAGTATTTGGGGAACACGTGGCTTCCTCTCCGGGGGGCAAAAAGCTGCTGAAGAAACAGCTGCACAGAAGCCATTTTGCAGCTTCAGTAGTGGCTCTAGCTCCTGGTCTGTGAACTCTAGGGAGATCCAGCAATCAGTCTGGGGGTTAATCGCTCTTGCTTTAAACTGCTTGGATCTGGATTGTGGTCTTGGGGGGAAGTTTGGGGTGGGTATCCAACTTGCTAGAGTGGGTGGAGGCTTTACAGAGGCCACCCAACTGGAGGAAGTTGTGAAGACCCCACGTTTGGGCAGAAGCTCCCCTGTCTGGTGGCAGAGTCCTACTGTGGCAACAAGCCCCAAAATCAACTAATTAAGTGGCAATATGCCTAGGCAAATGAAACAAAATAAACAGAAAAGTTCAACATTGGACTCCTATTTTAGGGGCAAAGAGGCTCAAAGCATGGAGGAGGACTGCGAGGTCAGAACTCCTGCACCAAAAGCCCCAAATGAAAATACAAGCTGGCTACAGGCCATAGAGGACCTTAAGAAGCAGATAAGAGAAGTGGGGGAAAATTTGAGAAGAGAAATGAAAAAGATGCAAGAAAAGTATGAAATGACAGTCAACAGCCTGACTGAGGAAAATAATACCTTAAAAATAGACTAACTCAAATGGCAAAAGAGGCTCAGAAAGGCAATGAGGAGAAGAATGCCTTAAAAAGTCGAATTTGCCAGATGGAAAAAGAATCTCAAAAGCTCACTGAGGAGATTCATTCCTTCAGAGTTAGACTGGAGCAAATGGAAGCTAGTGACTTTATGAGAAATCAAGATACTATTAAACAGATCCAAACAAATGAAAGAATAGAAGGCAATGTGAAATATCTCATGGAAAAAACCACTGACCTGGAAAATAGATCCAGGAGAGATAATTTAAAAATTATTGGACTACCTGAAAGCCATGATCAAAGAAAACCTAGAAATCATCCTTCAAGAAATTCTCAAGGAAAATTGCCCTGATGTTTTAGACCCAGTGGGGTAAATAGAGGTTGAAAGAATCCACAGATCACCTCCTGAAAAAGATCCCCAAAAGAAAACTCCCAGGAATATTATAGCCAGGTTCCAGAACTCCCAGATGAAGGAGAAAATACTACAAGCAGCCAGGAAGAAACAATTTCAATATTGTGGGAACACAATCAGAATAGCCCAGGACCTGGCAGCTTCTACACTGAGGGATGGAAGGGCATGGAATATGATATTCCAGAGGGCAAAAGAGCTGGGAATGAACCCAAGGGTCACCTACCCAGCAAAACTTAGTATCTTGTTTCAGGGGAAAATATGGTCATTCAGTGGAATAGAGGACTTTCAAGCATTCTTGATGAAAAAACCAGAGTTGAATAGAAAATTTGACATTCAGATGCAAGAAGCAAGAGATGCTTGAGAAGGTAATCAAGGAAAAAAAATCAAAAGGAACTTATCAAAGTTGGACTATTTACATTCCTACATGGAAAAACAATAACTGTGTTTGATGAAACCTTTCTCATTATGAAAATAATTGAAGAAGGGTACATGGCATATGTTCACAGGTATACATGGATAGAGGGCACAGGTTGAATTTGATGGGAAGGGATAATTCTTTTTTTTTTTTGGAGGGCAATTGTGGGTGTTGGGTGACATGCCCGGGGTCACATGGCTGGGTTTTTGTTTGTGTGTTGGGTGTCTGGGGCCAGATCAGAGCTCGGGTCCTTCTGGCTCCGGGGCCTGCTCGCTGTGCCACCTAGCCGCCCCAAGGAAGGGATGATTCTTAAGGGGTGAAGTCAAAAGGTGAGAGAGGAAAGTGGCAAGAGGAGATGGAGAGAGGCAGGGTAGGGTAAACTATCTCATGTAGAAGAGGCAAGGGGAAGTAGTTGCAGGGGAGGGGAAGAACAGGAAGGCAAAAAGGCAAAAGCATATTCTCATTGAAGTTGGTTCAAGGAGAGAATCACATACATACTAAATGGAATATCTTACCCTCACTCACTCTCCTGAGTAGGGGAAAGGGGGATGAGAGGGGGGATTACAGAGGGGAGGGCATTCTGGGGAGAGGGGAGGTTGGAAGTACCCACTATCAAAGAGGGACAGGATCAAAGTAGGGAATGGGCCAGGTGGGAGCTGAGACGGGTGGGAGGGAAATATAAGCAGTCTTTTACAATATATCTACTATGGTAATGTTTTGCATAGCTATACATGTACAACACATACTGAATTGCTTATCTTCTCAGAGGGAGTGGGTGACAAGGGAGGAAGGGAATGGATCTGAAAATCGAAGTTTTAAAAAAAAGTGCACTCTGTTGCTGAAGTTCCATGAGCTGATTGCTGATCCAAGTGGAAATAGGCCATTTTAAGTGGGCACTTAAAGCAAGGCCTAAGAAAGATGAATAGCTGTTCTTGTCAATCCCCCCAGGGGCCCAAGCTGCTTCCCGTTCAACCTGTAAGGCAGACACAGAAGCTGGAGCTGCTTCTCTTTTTGCTATAAGTCATCAATCTCCTCCACAGCCCATAAGAACAAAAGCCAAGATGAGTGGGTTGAGATGTTGTTGGAAAGCAAATATGCATGGGCCAAGATCTGGAGCTGGGAACACTTAAAGATGCCCAAGGCAGGGAGGTCAAGGTGAATGCAGAGGAAGGTGATTAGTAGTTAGTATCCAGGGCTGACTATATGTCTTGGAGTAAAAGCCATGGTTCTGACCATGTGAAATCTGAGGACATCTTAAGATCCCACATTTCTCCTAGAACTTTAGGGCCCCACACAGGTACAATTGGGTGGATTATAGCTTCTCAGACTTCATCTTGTTGGGGGATGTCCATACCTAGGAGTAGTTCTGTCTAGGAACTGATCTAACGCTAAAGAGATGTTTCAGAGGTATTGATGCTCTAGAATGGGAATTCTCGATCTGAGATCTGTGAAATTTAAAAAATATATATTTTGGTAACTATTTCAATGTAGTCAGCTTTCTTTGAAATTATATATATTTTATTTTCTCCATTTAAAACATTATTTTTGAGAAGAGGACCATGGGCTTCAATAGATTGCCAAAGGTTACCATGACACAAAAAAAGCTTAAGAAGCCCTATTCTAGAAGGCCCACAGGAGAGGATTTAGAAGATCCAAACTAGAAGAATCTAGTTTGACAGCTCTGGGAAAACCAATTTCTTGCTTTCTTTTTGGTGCCTTTTCTTTTGTTATTTCACCTCTAATCAGTCAATAAGCATTTATTAAATGACTACTGTGTACCAGGTACTGCATTAAGTGCTGGGAACATAAAGAGAGGAATGAAATACTCCCTGCCTCGAGGAATTTACATTCTATAGGTGAGACCACATGTGAAAAACACATGAGTATTTACAAAAATTAAGTACATGTTTAGCTATAAAGCTTAAAAGTGCACTTAAGATTTTTGGGACACACTGTATGTTCAAAATAAATATAAGGTAATTTGGATGGAAGGTACTAGAAGGTGAAGAGATAAAAATGGTCATGCATAGGAGGTGACTCAAGTTGTTTTGAAGGAATGTTAAGAACTGATGTATTCTAGACTCAGGGATGGGAGATGAATTGTTATGTGTGAGAACCACATAAGATGGCCGTTCTTTTAGAATCTCACAACATGGCAGTTTGGACCAACTCTTTTCAACTCAAGTACCACCTCTTACAAGAGACCTTTCTACAACTTTCTTTGTGGCCTCCCTGAAATGAGGGGAGATCTGGAATTTAATCACATACATTGATTAACTCAAACCTCTCTGGTGAGAGATAATATGAAGGAATTCCTGCCAGCTCTTGGTGTATGCTTTTTCCATTCATAGGTTCTACATACTACCCATCCATCCATCTACCCATCCATCCATCCATGCATCCATCCATCCACCAACCCATCCATCCATCTGACCTTCCACAGTCTTTTGCTAGGTGCTATGGTGGATAAATAAATTAATAAGCTTGATACATATTCCTGGTAAAGTTCAAAAATGAATTATTAAAGCAGTCCTTTGTGAGAAATTAGAAAGGGTGGTGAGTGTCCCTTTAAATTATCATGGTTTCATCACAAAAAATTTCTTCAAGGCTCATCAACTACTATCTCCTACAAGAGACTTTTTAAAAATAGCCTAATATTTAGTCCTTCTATCCCATGAAATTACCATAAGATGATAGAAATAGAGTTGGAGATCAACTAGTTCAACCTCCACATTTTCTAGATGTGCAGACTGATACCCTGGGAGGTTAAAGGGTCACAAAGAAAGTGATCATCCAAGATATATGCACACATAGATATTCAGATATATGCACATATTTGTATATAGGTTTACATAATAACTAGCACTTATATAGCTTTAAGGTTTGCAAAGTCTCATATATACATATATGTATATGTGTATATATACATATGTACACATATGCATACATATATATATATATATATACACACACACACATATAATCTCTCTCATGTGATCCTCTCAATAACCCTGTAAGGTAGATATTATTATTATCTTCATTTTATAAATGAAGCATCTGAAACACAGAAAGGTTGTGATTTGTCCTGGATCACAAAGCTAGTAAGTGTCTGAGGTGGGATTAGAATTCAGGTCTTCCTGTCTATCCCTCTATCCACTGTCCACCTAGCTGTATATCTATATCTCTGTGTGTACACACAAAATATATTTATGTATAATATATATTTAATCATTCACTCATATGTTCTTTGTTTTCCCTCTCACCCCCATCTCCAAGGAGAACATAAATTCCTTGAGGGCAGGGGTGATTACACTTTTGTTTTTGAATCCCCATTGCCTGGCAGAATGCCTGGTACATGATATTCAGTAATTTTTAGTCATTTCCATGGGGTATTCTTGGCAGAGATATTGGAGTGCTTTGCCATTTCCTTCTGCAGCTCATTTTACAGATGAGGAAACTGAGGCAAAGAGGGTTAAGTGACTTGCCCAGGAAGATGAATGTTCCTGACTCCAGACCCAGCACTCTATCCCCTGAGCCTCCTAGCTGCCTGCTTGGTACATAGTAGGTTTTCAATAAATTGGAGTCATCTATTTTGTTTAGACTGGATTTCTAAACTTATAGATCAAAGGAATATGTTGGACATGTCATATCCTGATTTGAGCAAGGCATTTGACAACATTTCTCACAATTCACTTGTGGATTAACAAGATGGAGAAACATGAGTTCATTGCAAATTCAGTTAGGTGGATTCACAGCCGGTTAAGTGACTGGATCCAAGGAGTTTTGATTCATGTCAACCCAGAGGGAGGTCTCTAGCAGAGCACGAATGGGCTATTACTCTGCCCTCAGTTTTGTTGTGTTCAACATTTTATCAATGCCTTGGTTGAAGACAGATGACATACTTGTGGATATTTGTGGATGACACTGAGATGGGGGTGGCCTAGGCATCAAGGGAAGGCAAAATGGATGATAGAATGGCAATCCCAAGATCTTGACAGGTTCTAATGCTGGGCTTAACTAAGATGAAATTCAGTTGCAGTGAATGTAAAGTCCTGCACGTGTATCCTAATCCTTATGATCTGTGATTTCATTAATGTGGGCGTTCCATCAAATGATACAGACACAGCCCATCCATGCCTGTGTGACTCTCTTTCTCTGCTAATGTCTGCTAAAGGGGTCCACCCGAGACATTGAAGGCCTTCTTTAAATTACCTTGGCATTGTAAAGATAGCAAGGTAGCAGGAGCAGTGCCAACTCTTGCTCTCACTATGTGACCAGTCCATCTTAAAAATTATTTTAGGCCATTTATTTCCCTGGTGACACCCTTGAACCCACTTCTTGGGCATAATTTTTTGTTCGTGTTGTATTGCTGTCTGCCCATGGCTATAATGCAGCCCACAATTACTCTTCTGGTGATCTTTAATTTAAATTCTTCAGAGTCTATAATTCTTTCTTGACTTGTAGCCATACACCATTGCTGGAAGAATAATGGGGTTAAAAATAGGGGCTTTTGCTTCAAGGAGATAGTTAGGGTCATTAAAAGAATTGTGCAGTTTTCCAAAGGCAATCCAGCTTCCCTTACTTCTCTTGTACAATTTTTTTTTCAACCCATGAAAAAGTAATGTGTGTGTGTGTGTGTGTGTGTGTGTGTGTATGTGTGTGTTATATACATACATAAGATCAATTGTACAAGTACAGTTTGGGGAGTATAGCAATAGTATATATGGAAAAGATTTGGGTATTTTAATGGTCTGCAAACTCAATATGTGCCTTCATCAGTTGAGAACTGTAGCTTGTGTCAAAGTCTGTGGTGCACACTCAAATCAGAGCAAGTGATGATGCGAGCTGGGGCCAGATCCAGCCTTTTGCTGCCTGTTTGAATTTAACTGTCTGAGCTCCCTGTAATTTTCCTTGGCAAAAGACAAGGTTGACTTTGGACGCTGGGCACCTGGCAATCACTCTGTTCCTTGCTCCATGGTTACTTTCTGCATCTTTGAGATTGGATTTTGCTGGGAATTTAAGTGCTTGAGAGGGAAAGGGTTTTATTCTTCTCACCTACGGCCCTTCTCAGAGCTACTGATAAACCTTGAAACAATTATTACAAAGTTGAATTCTGGGCTGCCCAAGACCAAGCTTAGGCCCTTGGAGTCTAGGCAGTGGTGCTGCCCACATGGATGGATTCTCCTAAGATCTGAACATCCTGTCCCGTCACTTCCCTCCTTCCTTCCTCCCTCTCCCTCCTCCCCACTTCAGTTGTCTTGCTGTTAACACCAAAGGACAAATGCAATCCCATATTTCAAACTCATCTGGCAGATCCTATTAATTTTGGAATGGAATAACACTGAGATTCATCATTAACTCTCAGGTATGAGCAGCAATAAAAAAATAGAGCATATAATGTTATTTATTTATTAAAACAGTAAATTGGAGGGGAATAGGCTATTTATTTTGCACGGTGTCTCCAACCAAAATAATTGCCTCATTAATCACAGTATCACACTGGTGGTTTTGGGAAGGTCAGGTGTCTGAATGAATCAAAGCCTGGGGCAAGCATTTACAGTTCAGTGGAGGGGGTGGGCAGGGACACTTAATGTGAAGGTGTTATGACTGGTACCTATCCTGGGTTGGAGGGGTTCCTGAAAAGAGGCTGGTGGGAGCCAGATGGACGCTACCTACTTGTGTGCCTGGTCACCTTATCATGGGACCAGCAAGAGACATGACTATGTCTTTCAGGGAGAAAGGAAATCAAGTCTGTTGCATGAGAAATGTCCTCCCAGCACATACTGGAGGATCCTCCTTCCCAACTCCTCTCCCCATTTCCCTGGATTTGTCTCACTATTCTGAAGCCAAGGCTCCCTAGAATCTCAGGATTCTAGATGGTTCAAGACCTTTGTGACCTGGCCCCACTCTACCTTTCTAGGTTTGGTGTACATCACCCCCCCTCACACCCATTATATTCTCACCCAAGGGTGCTTCTGGCTTTTCCTGGAATCTGACACTCCATTTCTCACCCCTGGACACAGGCTATGTCCCTATGCTAATATTTACTCCTCCTTCCTTATTTCCAATTCCTAGAATATTTCTTTCAAGGTTCAGCTCTTGGATTATTTCCTATGGGAAACCTTGCTTTATTTCCCCAATTATCAGTTTATCAGTGTTCTCTCCTTCCTTCATGTGATTATACATATACATGTATACATGTATATATATATGCATACACACACATATATATGTACACATTACATATGTATGATATAGAGGTAGTTGGTGCTATGGTAGATAGAACATTGGGCCTAGAGTGAGGAAACCTGAATTCAAATCCAGCCTCAGACCCTTACTAACTGTGAGATCCTGGGCTAGTCATTTAACCTCTATTTGACTCAGTTTTCTCAAATGTGAAATGGGGATGATGACAGGACTACTTCTCAAGGGTTGCTATGAAGATCAAATGAGATAATAATTGTAAAAATATAATTTTTAGCAAGAAACCTGGCACACAGTAGGCACTATATAAATGTTTATTACCTACCTTCCCCTTATATAAACATCTATATCTATATGCACATATGTTTGTATTATATGTTCACATAATAATAGTTGCTAGAATTTATACAGTGCTATAAGGTTGGGCAGCAAGGTGGTGTAGTGGATAAAGTGATGGGCCTAGAATCAGGAAGACCTGAGTTCAAATCCAGCCTCAGACATTTACTTGCTGTGTGGCCCTGGGCAAGTCACTTTACCCTGTTTGCCTCAGTTTCCTCACCTGTAAAATGAGCTGGAGAAAGAAATGGCAAATCACTCCAGTATCTCTGCCAAGAAATCCCCAAATGGGGTCACAAAAGAGTTGGTCACAACTGAAACAGCTGAACAACAACAAATAAGTTTGGCAAAGCACTTATAGCATTATCTCATTTGATCCTCAAAACAATTCTGTGAAGTAAGTGCCATCTTTAACCCCATCATATGGATGAGGAGATTGACTAATTCTATCCCTCTAGTGGAACTTAAGCTCCTCCAAGACTGGGATTGTTTATGTTTTAGTCTTTGGATCCACACAATAGAGGATGATGCCTTGCCTAGCCAAAGCTTAATAAATGCCCATTAGAGTGGACTGGGCTGGCTGGCACTGGATCTAGTCCAAGCCCCTATCCAATCAAGGACGCCTCTGACAGGTGTTTACCTAGCCTGTGCTGACATCCAGGAGCGCTGCCAAAGGTCTACTGGGAAATGTCATGAGTGGTTAAAGAGAACAGATACCTCTCTCTAGCTCAAGACAGCTGAAGATGTCCTTGGTTTTGGGTTTAATGTCACCATGTACTGACTCTGAGCTCCCTTTGGCCTCTGGCCCAATGACTCAAGTCATTCCTCCATTGTTTAAATACTCCATATTCAAACAGATCTGTCTAAATCCATGTGGGAGTTCCCTCTGATATTGGCGATAGCAACCCCTCCATGTCTGCCTGTCCTGTGCGGTTCTTGTCCATGTCCTCCCATAAACTCTCCACTGTGGATCTAACTTACATACTACAGAATTTTCCAATGGAGAAGTAGAAATGACTTAAGCTCTATAATTTAGGTATCTAGGTGGTGGTGTGGTGGATAAAATGCTGGATCTAGAGTTGTGAAGACCAGAGTTTTAATATAACCTCAGTCTGTATGACCTTGGCCAAGTCACTTAACTTTTGCTTGCCTCAGTTTCCTCATTTGTAAAATGGAGATCAAAATAGCACCTACCTCCCAGGGTTGTTAGGAGGAAAAAAGTAATATTTGTAATGAGACTTGGAAAACTTAAAGTGCTATATAAATGTGGTTGTTGTCATTATTATTATTATTATTTATTTATTTTGCTTTTTGGAGGGCAATTGGGGTTAAGTAACTTGCCCAAGGTCACATGGCTAGGTTTTTGTTTGTGTGTGCATTAAGTGTCTGAGGCCGGATCCGAACTTAGGTCCTTCTGAATCGAGGGCCGGCACTCTACTTACTGCGCCACCTAGCTGACCCTGTTGTCATTATTATTAATGTTAATTATTAATTATTAATCAGTTACTTGACCTTGAAAAAAACTTCACCTTTCTTCTGAAACACCTTTCACCTAAGATTTAGACTTGAAGGGATCTAAGTGATTATCTTGTCCAGAAGGCAATAACTACTCATGTCTATAAGGTTTTGAAATTTGTCAGTGACTTACTTATGTTACCTTATTGGAGCCTCACAAGAACATTGTGAGGTAGGTACTATACATATTCTTATCCCCATTTTATAGAATAGGAAATTGAGGTTTAGGTTAAGCAACTTGCCAATGGTCACATAGTAAGTATCAAGGACAGCATTTGGACCCAGGTCTACCTGATTCCTAGGTCCAGCACCCTAACCACTGTGCATTCCAGTCCCCACCTTTTGTCCTAGGTCAGGAAGGTTGAGTAGCAGAGTACAGATTCATGGATCATACATCTATGGTCAACATCAGAAGTTATCTAGCCTAACTTACTCATTTTACAGATGAGGAAACCCAGGTCCATGGCATGTAAGTGATTTGCCCAAAGTCACTTAGGTAGTAAAAATCAGGGTTAGGATCTGAATTCAGATCCTTTGACTCCAGAGTCAGTGATCTGTCCACTGAACCAGAATACCTTCCAGGGCTTCCTCTTTTATTGGAAATCATTGCTTCTCAAACTCATCTCTTTGGTTATGGAACTCTCAGCTATTATATAAATAGATCTATCCATGCTCATGCCCAAGGGAGAATGAAGGGAGAATGGACAATGTAGGGTGTATAGTATAGATAGGGCGTCTTAGAGGAACAATCTCTATGGTTCTATAGAGGGGCTATGGAGGAACTATTGAGGTCTCTGTAAAAGGAGCAGAGTAGGGGAATGCCTTGACTGGGTTGTTCCCCGAGTCTCGGAGGCACTGGGCTGGGAGAGGAAGCTTTGTCCCTCTGACTTCCTGGCTGGCTTCATTTTCCATCATCTGCCCCTTGGCCAGGGGCCATGTACCCAGGAAATGATGCTGATCATTTCACTATCAGCATGAACAAGGCAGGTAAATCTCTTGAAAAAGCTAAAGAACAAACATACACAGTTATGCCAGGAAGCCTCAAACCAATTGGAAACGAGTTGTGGGTTATCTGCTGTTTGGGATTATCCCATATATATCCCTGCTCTGCTTCACTGAGAGGGATTATTGGGGGCTCACAGTGCAAAGGGAGAAATTGTCAAAGAGACTGTCAGGATATGGCCACTCCAGGCTCAGAAAAGCTGGCCTTGAAACCTCTGGATTTTCTCCCTCAATGGTAGATTTTAGTTCATGGGTCCTGAGCTTAGAAAATGAAATAGATGTGAAAAGCAACAGTGCAGTGCTGTGGAAAGAGTGATGGTGCTGGAATCAGGGAACCTGGGTTCTAATCTTAACTTTTTCATTTAGTCCCTGGATGATGTTGGGCAAAGTCACTTAACTTTTGTAGGCTTCAATTTCCTCATCCACAAAATGAGGGGCTTGAACTAGATCCGTGGTCAAATAGAATATTTGACTCAAATAGAAATGGGGGTCATTAAACCATAGATAAGGATACCTGTGAGCTGAATATTGACTCAGAAAACCACATAATAAAATTATCTATATTTTATTTTTGTTTATCTTGTCAAATATTTTCCAGTTCCATTTTAATCTGGTTCAAGCTCAATGTTGCTCCCAGGAGGTATTTTGGACACCTCTGGACTAGCAAACTTCTAAGTCAGGGGTCTTAACCTGGGTTCTGGTGGACAGATTTCAGTGAATCTGAATTTGGATGAGAAAAAAATACATAATTTCACTAAATTCTAACTGAAAATGAGTATTTCTTCAATTATTTAAAAACGTAATTCTGAGAAGTGTGCATAGGCTTCATTGGACTGCCAAAGGGGACCATCACACAGCCCTGGTCCAGAAGGATGTCCGTTGCAAATGGTTAAAATTGTAAAATTTGTGGTGCTTCAAGGGATAAACCTTAGCTCTCTGGAAGACCCAGTTGTCTAAAATGACTTACTTTTGAAGGTTTGACATTAATAAGGGACTAACTAATCTGAATTCCAGGGACTGTTTTAGCCAGACCTATAGGAGCAAGGTCAAGGACTTGCACAGATCTTTCCAGGATCAAATGCAATGAATCTGTGCTGGGTCACACTTCCTTGTGTTTTGGATGGCCACAGCTGACAGTCAAGAAGCATTTATTAAGTGCCAGTTATGTACCAGGCACTGTGTTAAGTGATAGGGGTACAAAAGAAAGGCAAGGCCTACTCTTGAAGAGTCCAAGGGGGGAAATAACTAAAAACAGCTTTGTAATATCTGTCATCTCTTTCTGTCTCTTGGTCTATCTCTCTTACTCCCCACTCTGATCTCTACTTTTTGATCTCTCTCTGTCATATCCATCCATCCATCCATCCATCCATCCATCTGTCCATCCTTATCTCTCTGTCATCTATCTTTCTACATATATATATATATATATATATATATATATATATATATATATATATATATACGATTGATAAACTGGAGGCAAATAGCAGAGACAAGGGACAAAAATAACTGATTTTTATAATGCTTTACATTCCAAAGAGGCTTCCTTACAACCTTAGGTAAGTGAAGTAAGTAATGTGAATATTACTATCCCTACTTTATAGATGAGAAAATTGGGGCTTGAAGGGTGAAGTGACTTGACCAAAGGGTCTTTTTTCAGAACTGGAATCCAGATCTTTTGACTTCAAGGTCAGAAGCTCTGATGAGAAATAACAGAAATGTGTATCTATTTATATCTGTCAGATAGTCCAGTCTGACTTTTTCTTGGCCTCTCTACTTAAGATTGAGGCATCTGACCATTGCTGTATCTTTTAAAAAATGTCTTGATAGGTTTTGGTTTTACATTACATCCAAATTATACCTACTCCATGAGAAGTCTCTCATAATAAAGTAAGTTTATCAAAACCACCAACACAGGGACCTCATCTGAAAGTGCATGCACCATTCCTCATCTATAGCCCCTTCTACCTCTCTTTTTATAAAACAAAATTAAAAGATATCTATTTTCTCTCCCACTCACTTTACACCCCATTGTAAGAAAGAGAAAGTAAAAACAAATTCCTTGTCTGACAAATATTGATTGTCAAGTATCTTACCATACCTTATTTGAAGAGACCAAACAACCCTTTAATTGGTCGTCAATAATTCTGTCCACCAGAACCCAGGTTAATTGGTCAAGTCAAAGGGGGAAAATGCATTCTGCTCTCCCCCCCACCCAACCCCGCAACTTTGATCTCTACTCAGGCTCTAAGAAAGGCCCACATAATTTATATTTTCAGAAATGACTTTGACGGTCATTTCAAATCCTCCAGGTAAATGTGGGTAAATGTTCAACCCTGAATATGTAGACATAATAGGAGAAAAGCTACGAACTGGGTCCTGCCCACTGTTTACTCATCATCAACTCTCCAAGGCTGTGGGAGTGGCTATTGTCCCATGGACAGCTTTTTATTTCCTTGATATGTATACTTTATTCTCCTTGAGCAAAAGTTCTTAATGCTTTTGTGTCTGGGACTCCTTTGACAAGCTAATGATTATCCCTTCTCAGAAAAAAAATATCTACTGCCCATGTTTGTAATTAAGGAAAATGCTATATTTTAGTTGGAGGATAGTGAAAATGGAGATATAATTTCTTCCCCATCTAAGTTCATGAACCCCATGAAATCTATCCATGGACCCAAAACTAAGAACCCTCATCCTAGAGACAGAACTCAGAACACAAGTTAAAACAATATGCTCAATGTGACATGATTTAGTTGAAATAAATGTAAAGCTCTAACTTGGGTTCAAAAATGCAATTGTCCAAATACAAACTGGAGAACAGTTCAGTGGAAAAGACATAAAAGATTTAGTGGATTCAAGATGTTAATAATATGACACGGCAGACAAAAGGGCAAATGCAAGCTGAGGCTACATTGGTAAAGGTATGGAGAGGAGAATGAGTAAGTGGATAGTCCTAATATTCAAATGTCCTGTTCAGATCCCAGCTCAAACACTGTGTTCAGTTTTAAGTATTCCAGTTCATCAAGGACCTTGACAAACTGAGGTTCATCCACTTGGAGACAGCTTTGATGAAAAAATCATGAAAAGTGTCTTAGGAAATTCATCTTCATCCTCTCTGAGTCACAGAACCTCTGGGTTGGAAAAGATCTCTGAGGGCATATAACCTAATCTATACAACAACCCTGACTCGTAGCTGTCCAATCTTTGACTGAACACCTTCAATTAACTCACTATATATGAGGCAGCTCATTTCACTTTTGGAAAGCTCTAATTGGTAGGAAATTTTCCCCAATATTAAGCCTGAACCTGCCTCTCTGAAACTCACACCCATTGCTCTTTCCCACTCACCTCCTCCTCCAGCAACGTACTTTTTCCAGGGGGATTGAAGGCAGGAATAATGGGAAGGGGATTCTGTTTTCCTTCAAATCTCAACTGAAATCCCAGCTTCTACAGGAAACCTTTGCTGGTCTCTCCACTTTCTCCCCTTCCCCTATGCTTCTCTCTGAGATTACCTTCCATATACTCTGTATATTTTTTTGGTGGAGTGTGTGGGGTGTTCAGGGAGGATTAGCACCTCTGGTGTGAGAGTTTGCCAAGCCCTTTTCAGGGCTGCTCATGCACCTTTGGGGTCCACCTTTCATCCAGCTCTCACCTGTGGCTCCAAGAAGCTGCAACATGTGCAGCAATAACACCCCTGTAAATTGTCTTGGCAGATGGGCTTACCCAGATGGAGGGCAGATCAATCTCGAATCTGTTGTTGAGTTGGGGGGAATCTACCCCTAGCATGTGGAGAATTTCCCCAGTAGAATGGGTGGAAGAGAATAATTTCTTCTAATGGCCATAAAGGCCGCTAAAACAGGAGCTGAGGAGCCCTTAGAGTATGCCAAGGTCATTCACTGCATCCTGGGTCATCACCAGTGGTCTTAACTTTTGTCCTGCCACTGGACTTTGATGACTCAATAAGAGAGAGTGAGGCTGATGACTTTGTGCAAATCTGCATCATAAATCCAATTTATGCACAAGTCAAGACATCACCTCATGTTATCATTGGTCCTCTCAGAAAAATGAAGTACTGACAACAACAAATATATTTTTTATGTCCAATTTTTCCCATGTTGCCTTTCCCTTTAAAAAATGAGCTACTAGAGGGTAGAGATCAAGATTTGCCTTGCCTTCTATCCCCAGCACTTAGCAGGGTGCCTGGCATAAAGGAAGTTGTTAATAAATGCTTATTGACTGCCTAGGGGTCTGGGGGAGGGGATTGGGCTAAGGCCAGGGCTTTATGTGCTTGCAATATGACTGAAAGCATCACATATCATTGTGCTTGGAGAATTTGAATGTGCTCCTTCCCCCAAGTGTCCAAGAAGGGTCTGAGTTGCCAGTGACTGAAAGTGGTAATTAGGGTTATGGCTGGCAGTGGTAGCTAGAGTTATAGATAGGGTGTGGGGGAATTGGGGACATGACTGATGAAGGAGGGACTTATACTCCCTAACTTTGCAGAAGGGCTCAGGCAGGGCTTGAGCTGGGATGCCAGTGGATTTTATCGTCTGCCTTCTGGGTTTCTCTAGCCTCTGGGCTGGTTTGGCCAGGGAAAGGGGTTGAGGGACATTTTTAGCTGCAGAATTTCTAAATCAGACTCACTCCAGTTTACACCCCCTTCCTTCCTTGTATTTCTTCAGACAATTCCTCATTATCCCTCTCCTATAATTAAAAAGAAAGATTATCATAATGAGATTTCCATGATTTCAAGTTAATGGGTCTGCCCAGCAGGAACTATGATGTAATTATTCCTATCTTGTTCTGTCTGTCTCAGGAAAACACTTCACGGAGGGTAGTAATGGCTGTGTGTGCATGTGCGGCTATATTTGCATATGTACATGTGTGTGGGGAATGTTTGCATGTTTAAGTGCATATATGTACTGCCATCTGGAATGTCATGATAGAGGGCCCTGGTTCTAGTCCCTAGCTTCCTTTCCAGGAATTGTATGAGTCCAGGAGGAAGGAAGTACATAGGATCAAACTATGAAGTAGACTTGTTTCCCGGACTCTCTCATGAAAAGGAACATTATTTTAGCATTCCTCTTCTCAATGGCCTCCTCTACCTTCTGCCTGTCACTCTCTGGCTGGTCTTACACTGTCTCTTGGTTGCCCAGGAGGCCCCACCCTGATGGGGCTTAGGCTTGGATAGCTCGATCCATCCTCCCCCAGAATCCCCAGATGTCAGGGTTGGGAGAGGACCTCAGGTGTCATGAAGTCCAATGCTTGCCTGAGTAAGAATCCCCTCTGTAATTGACCTGGCTCCCAGGTTCAGGTGCAGCTTTTGCTTGAAGGCTTCTAGTGAGGCATGGGGTAGGGGAGCCTCCCACCTCTCAGGGCAATACAGCTTACTCTGGGATGTGGATTATTTTTAGGAAGGTTTCCTAACATCAAGCCCAAATTTATCACTTTGCCTCTTCCATCCATTGCTCTTGGTTCTATCCTTTGGGGTTGGGCAGAATAAGTCTAAGCCTTCACATTAAGGCATCTCAAATAGTTGATGATAGCTATCATTCGCCCCACCTTCTGCTAGTTTTGTCTTCTCCAGGCTAAATATCCCAAATCTCCTCCAGGGAGCCTTCTGTGGCATCACTGATTGCCCTTCAGCATCCTTCACATTCCTCTAGACACTTTCTAGATTTTCATGGCCTTTCGAACATATGGTATATTCAGTTCTGAATACCATACCCTCATTGTGGTCTGAGAAGGGCAGCTCACACGCTGTGGGGACCATCATTTCCCCACCCAGGCCTGGACACTATTGCCTGTCTTAATGCTGTCCAGAATACATTAGCTTTTCCAGCAGACTCCCATTGACATTGCAGTCCAGTATTCTTATTGTTGTTGTTCAATCATGACCCCATTTGGGGTTTTCTTGGCAAAGATATTGGAGTGATTTGCCATTTTTTTCTGCAGCTCATTTTAAGCTGAGGCCAACAGGGTAAAATGACTTGCCCAGGGTCACATAGCTGGGTCAGATTGAACTCAGATCTTCCCGACTCCAGGGTAAATGCTTTAGCCACTGAGCCACCTCATTGCCCTACCTGCAGTACAGTAGAGGACTCCATTAAGCTATGGCCTCAACTCACTGATGGGTGAGAAGGACCAGATGACAATGTAGTATAAACTGGTTTCAGAACTGGAGATATCATGCCATTCCTCCCCAAAACATTGACATTCAACAAAGGGATAACTTTTCTATAGTAATAAAAAAGAATTAACTGAAAGGGATAAGAGCATTGCATGAAATGTCTTCCAAGGTGATAACAGAGGGATTACAGCACTCTTTTTTGCCTGTTTTCTCTGCCAAGGAGAGTGATCTTTAGACTTTAGAAAGGATGGAGCAAAAGTAACTGATAATACACAAGGGGAACAAGGAGTCAGGGTTGAACCAGGTGTCCTCTGAGATGCCCTCCAGCTCTGGGAGCCTGGGTGTGGGGGATGCTGCCTGGGACCCACTGCACTTGGTGATCTCCCCCTTCCCAGCCAAGTGAATCAGCCTACCCAGGGTCTGGAGCAGTAATCAGCTGCGATGTTTTTAAAGAGCTTTCTCACAGAAATATAGGCCAATTCCGTTTGCAGACTAAGTGGGGAAAAAAGGTGTTTAATGCGCATGTCGTTAAGAAAAATAATGATTTCCTTTCAGGGCACACATAAAGTCAGACATGCTTTGCAGGCCTAATTAGCCTAAAGCCCAAGTCCTTGGGCAAGAGGATGGTGGGAGGAGAGAGCAGTGGGCTTCTCAGAATAGGCTTCTTGCTTTCTGTGTTTGAGGATGTGAAGTGGGCTGAGCACATTGGGTGTGAGGCCTCTTTACAAGAACAAAACAGACAAGTGCTTAGAGACTGCTTCATAAAAACCAGAATATGATGCCTGGATGTGAGCCAAACTAGGAGACGCCCAATGGCTCTGGGGTAGGTATCCTGAGTAGGCGCCACACCCATCTCCTGTTTCCCAAAGGAGGGAAGCATCCTGGGGATGCAAATGGGCTGCTCTCCATATTTAATCTCTTCCTGACTCAGTTTCCTCAAATGTAAGTGGAGATAATAATGGCACCTTCCTCATAGAGCTTTTGAGGATAAAACCAGCTAATATTTGTAGAGTGTTTAGCACATAGTGCTCCCTTCCCTTTTTTGCCCTCTCTTCCCTTCATCAAGGAGATGATAAGGGTCCTGTCAAAGCAGAAAAAAGCAACTATTGTTGGGCACATGCTGCCATAGGGGTTGGGTGTGGGGAGAGACAGACAGAAAGAGAGGAGAGAGGAGAGGAGGGAATTGGAGGGAAGGAAAGGGGAAAAGAAAGGATAGGTGGGGAGGGGAGGAAAGGAGTGGAGAGGAGAGGAAAGAAAAGGGAAGGGAAGGGAGGGAAGAGAAGAAGAAAGGAGAGAAGAGAGAGGGGAGGGAAGAGGGGAAGTAGGGGAGGAAAGGAGAGGAGAGAAAAAGAAAGGAGAGAAGAGGGAGGGGAGGGAAGGGGAAGAGAGAGAAAAGGAAAGGAGAGGAGGAGAAGGAAGGAGAGGAGGAGAGAGTTCCCTTAGAGTCTGGGGCAGGAGGAATATTCTGGGGACATGGTTCTGAGGACCCCCAGGTTCTATGTATGTGGAGGTGATTCTGGGGTCATGAGTGGTCACTGAAGGATTTTGACAAGTGTGTTTCATTTTTGGCTTGTATATTTCCTGTGCCTGGCATGGTGCCTGGTACCTAGTGTGAAATTAGTAAATATTGTTTTGATTGATTGATTTATCAATGACTGATAAAAACAGCTCTCTGTCCTTGGTATGAGAAATCAATTGGTGGGAAGATGCTGGTGTCAGGGAGGCCAGGTAGGAGGCATGTGAACAGAGACCAGGACCTGAACTAGGGTGGTGACCATGGGAAATGAAAGGAGACACATAGGAGGGATATTGGGAAGGCAGAAGTAGCAGGACTTGGCAACTGATTGGATGTTGGGGATGAGGAGAGGGAAGGGTAAAAAATGACTCTGAGGTTAGAAGCCTGAGTGACTAGGAGGAGTGAAATGTTCTCAACAGAAATAGAAAAGTTGGGAGGAAGAACTGCTTTCCAGGGGAAGGTGATGAGATCAGCTTTGGACCTACTGGATTTGAGGGTCTGGCAATGTGTAGCAGATGGAACTCTTGAATGGGGAGTCAAGAAAACCTGAGTTTAAATCCTGCTTCAGGTGCTCCCCGATTGAGTGACCCTGGGCAAATAACTTTTAGCCTCAGTTTCTCCCTCTGTAAAATTGGGATACTGTCAGGGCTGTTGTGGGGATCAAATGAGATAACATATGTAATGCCCTTCACAAATCTTAAAGTGCTATATAAATATGAATTATTATTATTAATCAAGTGGAGATATTGGACTGAAGGGTTACAGAGGGCTCTGCTCCAAAGACATATTTTCTTGTATTTATACATTGTTTTTGGAGGTATTTGTTCATTCCCTCCACCATGTTTTTCTCTAATGTCATTAGATATGGGAGAGACCCTGGGTTCTCAAAGGCAATTGCAGAGAAATGTAGGGAGCTTCAAACCCCAGATCTAATACATATTACCTGTGTGACCTTGGCCATCACTTGACCTTCCTCAGCTTCCATTTCCTCATGTGGAATATGAAAAGGTTGGACCAGATGGCCTCTGAGGACCTTTCTAACTTTAGAGCTAAGGTCCTGTGACTTGTAAAAGGTCCTAATGAACTGGAAAGACTCCATGCATGGGCAGGGCAATGGACACCTTGCTTTTTCCAATGCTGTCTAGTTAAGTATATATATAGAGAGGGGCTGAACACCAGGGAGGAAGAATTTTTTCAACCATAGCAACTCGTGAAGATTGTTTATAGGATGTCTCTCTGTGTCAACGAAAGAAATCACACACATTGCTGATATCCTAGACCCTGGGATTGTGAATTATGGGTGCATGTAATTGTGTGCAGAGCTCCAATGATGGGGAAAAGGGGCTTATTGCAACCTGGGCACATACCTGGTTTCCATCTTCATGCTCATTTATCAGTTGACGGAGCACTTTGGGGTTCCTTTTTCTAGGGGTGCTCTCTCTTTGTCTCCCCTTCCCTCTCTTTTTTCCTCTGTTCTTTCTCCCTTTCCCTCTCTTCCTTCCTTTCTCTCCCTGCTTCTCTCCCTGCCCTCTCCAAATCTGCCTCCCCTCCCTTTCCTACTCCCTCTTCCCACCTCCCTCCACTTCTTCCACATTCTTCCTCCACTCCCTTGCCTTCTCTCTTAGGTCTGACAGTGAAGTAATTTTACCTCTCACCTGAGCTAGCTGTAAAGGGACCCGACAGATGCCTTGTTGTCAGGCTGAGACTTTCCTAGATGGCACCCTAGCATTTTCCCAGGTATTTACGGTCCAAGTTAACACTTTTTGGGGGAGATGTCAGTGATAGGCAGTGGCAGGGCTCTCCTCCACCCCCCAACTCTGCTTAGTTATCAGGGTCCCTAGGTTGTGAAGTTGAACATTGAGTAGTTTTTGATGCATTGGCAAGAGAGGAGGAGCCAGCCTTCTCTTCCCTCACCTGAGAACTGTAATTCCTACAGACCATTTCTAGACTGAATCTCCTCATCAGAGAGCACGCCAGTGATGCCCTTACCATCCCAGTTTCACCTCACATTGGACTAGGAAGGGAAGCTAGCAGAGGAAATATGAAGTAAACGAACATTTGACCTTGCAACTAATTGTTGCCTGGGCTCTTAAAAGAGCTTTCTCCCCCAGGTGCTATAGAGTATATGGAGTGAGAAGGCATAATAGAATGTAAGCTCCTTGAGGGCAGCGACTCTTCTTTTTTGTCTTTGTATCCCAGCAGCTTTCAGTGCCTGGCTCATAGAAGGCACTCAATGAATGCTTATTGATCTACTGATCTCCAGCAGCAACACCACGGTATTTACACGTAAAGGTGTTTAATCAATCAGGCTGAATTGCTCTTGAAGGAGCAAACTCCAACTTGCCTTCATCTCTATGAGCCCCCGGATTGGAGACACTCTCATTCCTCAGCCCTTCCCCCAGAGCACCGAATGACCAGGGGAAGCCTTTTCTTAACCAATAGCTTTTTATTGTCAGTTATAAATAGTCTCCATTTGTTCCCTATGTACAGTTGTAAAATAGTTTATGACCTCGCACCCTCACCCATGGTTCAGCATCTTTCTATAAACTCCATGAAAATTGAATAGGAAATGAGTCTCTTTTCTCAGCCTACAAGCCCAGCTTCCACACGGAAAACCCCAAGAAAAGAATACAGGAGAGCAGGCGCCGCGCGCTACACAGTAGCAGAAGATGGGAGGGAGAGCTTCCCTTCCCTCCCCAGGCTGGTCAGGAGGACAAACTCTGCAGGACGTTGGTGATGGACCAGTGCTGGCCAGAGCACTTCTGCAGCACCAGCTGGAACCCAAACTCGTTGTCGCTGTTTTCCTGCAGCTCAAGGCAACGCTTGGATCTCTGGTTCTGGATGGGGCCTTCCTGAAAAGTTAGAGCCAAGAGATGTGTCAGGGGACAGTGGAACCCAAGAGTTGGTTATGGGTATAGAAAGGAAAATATGTGTGTGTGGTATGTGTGTGTGTGTGTGTGTGTGTGTGTGTGTGTGTGTGTGTGTGTGTGTGAGAGAGAGAGAGAGAGAGAGAGAGAGAGAGAGAGACAGAGAGAGACAGAGACAGAGACAGAGAGACAGAGACAGAGAGAGGAGAGAGAGACAGAGAGAGACAGAGAGAGAGAGACAGAAAGAGAAAGACAGAGAGAGACAGAGAGAGAGACAGAGAGACAAAGAGAGAGAGAGGAGAGAGACAGAGACAGAGAGGAGAGAGACAGAGAGACAAAGAGAGAGAAAGGAGAGAGATAGAGAGAGATACAGAGAGACAGAGGAGAGAGAGAGACAGAGACAGAGAGACAGACACAGAGAGAGAGACAGAGAGAGAGAGAGAGAGAGAGAGAGAGAGAGAGAGAGAGAGAGAGAGAGAGAGAAAGAGAGAGAGAGAGAGTGTCAGGGTACAGGATGGAGTAGGAGACAAGGCAGGGCAAGAGAGATCCCTTTTCTGCCTTTCCTGTTTGTGCCAGGGAAATGTTATGACCACCATAGTCAGAGAAGGGATCCCTTGTGGGATGATGCTGAAGATTACTACCACAACAGGATTTATATCGCGCTTTAAGGTCCACAAATATTATCTCCTCTGATTTTCACAACAACCCTGTGAGGCAGGTGATATTACCCTCATCATACAGATGAGGAAATGGGCTGAGAGATTCTAAATCAGTTGGCAGACTGTGTCCCTGGAAGCATGAAGAAAAACCTCAGTTGGAAGGGGTGTTATTGCCCAACCTATATGTACTAAGGGAGGTAAGTAGGGGGCACAGCAGAGAGAGCACAGTCTGGACACCCTAGACACCATCTTTACAACATGCCTGAAAAGCAGTCATCCAGTCTTTGCTTGAAAACTCCAAGTTAAAGGGAAACCATTACCAAGGCAGACAACCCCACTTTCATAGGGCAGTTTATGGTGGTATATGGTAATGTGTTAGTCTAAACCTAATTTCTCCTGCACAGCTTTCTGCTTGTCTAAGCAATTTTTCTCAAAAGTTGTTTCCTAGGTAATTTGTAAGGTTTATTGAACATGTCTAAAACTAACCCCCTTCGTTTTAAATATAATGAAACTGAGGCATAGTAAGAAGTGATGTGTCTTAAGTCACACTGTTGACACATACCAGACCCTGAATGTGAATCCTGCTCATCTGACTCCAAATCCAGGGTTATTCCATTATACCGCACATTTTTCTTACGACATGTCTAGCAGTGGTTGGTGAAGGTCAAACTTGGACCCAGATCTCCTCACTCTCAGTCCAGAGCTCTCTCTCTTTTGGGACTCTCCTTGATTTCCCTACATAATCTAGGTTCTCCCTCAGCACCCTCTGAAATGGAGAGAAGCAATTTGTGAAAAGCTCCTTAGGAAAGTTTCAGAAATAGTTCTCTGTGAGCACTGGAGGATTCTCTGTAGGTGCTTGGGTCAACCTTGAAGATTGGCTGCCATGCCAACCCATTTGAAAGCATTAACTGCATTAACTGGGCAATTCTACTAGACTTTAAGACCAACATTTTTCAATTGTGTGGATTTTTCAACTCAATATGGCGACCAAGAGAATGATCATGATCTTAGATTGAATTAAGAAATAAGGAGTTTGGATCCAGCCTCAGACACTTAACCCACACAAACAAAAACCTAGCCGTGTGACCTTGGGCAAGTTACTTAACCCCAATTGCCCTAAAGGGGCGGCTAGGTAGTGCATAGTAAGAGCGCGCCTCGGAGTTGGGATGACCCGAGATCAAATCCGGCCTCAGAAAATGAGCACCCACACATAAATAATGACTAGCTGTGTAACCTTGAGCAAGTTACTTAACCCCAATTGCTTTAAAAAAAAAAAAAAGAAATAAGGAGGTTATGATCTCATTTTAATCTGCTTTGCATCCAAGCTTCCAGGCCCCTCAGATCGAGAACTACTGTCAATGGACACATTACTATCAATGAACAGAGCCCAGAGCTAGGAGATAGATACAAGAACTGGGTTCAAGCTCCAGTTAATAGAACTGCAAAAAGTAGACCTGGAAAGGATGTTGGAGATTTCTAGTTTCAACATTTTCATTTTTATAGATGGGCAAACTAAGACCCAGAGAAATTAACTTGGCCAAAGGGTTGCGCTACCCCTGTACTAGGCATACCTGTCTCAGATAACTTGGTAGTATGGTTTACTAGAAGGAACACTGACCATGTAGTCAGCTCCACAGCACAATGAAAAGAGTGTTTGATTTGGAGGTGTAGGACCTGAGTTTGAATCCCACCTTTCCCACTTACATCCAGCTAGATGGCAAAGAGGATAGGACATGGGGACTGGAGTCAGGAAGACCTGAGGTCAAATGTGACCTCAGACAGTCACTAGCTATGCCATTTTGGGCAGATCACTTAACCTCTGTTTGCCTCAGTTTTTCTCATCTGTAACATGGGAATAATAACAGCACCAACCTCCTAGGGTTGTAGTGAGAATCAAACGAGGTAGTATTTTTAAAGTACCTGGCCAATAGTAAGCACACTTAATAAATACTTGTTACTTCTCCTGCATGACTTTGATCAAATTACTTCCCTTCTTGGACCTTCAGTCTTTTCCTCTATAAAACAAGGATAATCAGACTCCAATCCCCTAGTGTAAGGATTACACTAGAAAATTAATAAAAATATAATGCTAGTATAAATTGCTATTGAGATATGAGTGGCATCTACACATAGCCTCAATAAACTCGAATACTACAAGAGGTAGACGTTCTAAGAAAACCTCTCTAAAGTGATAAAAGGGATAGAAAAAAGTACAATTTAACCCACTTTTGTTGGAATTAAGACCAAAACAAATCTCAATCCTAATCAATGGTTCAATCTCTCCTGATTGCTCTCTCCACCCAATTTTAATCCATTCCATGGACCATAAGGGACTTTGAAATTAGGCTGGTTTGGGTTCTGTCCTTCATTAGAGTTTTGGCAGCATATGAGACTGAATGGGACTGTGGGTCTCCTAGTTCTTCAAAGGGCCTGCTATTTTCCTTGATACACAGAATCTTTTTTGGCAGAGTATGACAGGGACAGACAGGACCCATTCTTCAAGAGGAGAAACTTTAATAATGGCTCTCTCTGTGTCTCAGGATATGAGAGGCCACTCTCAACCAATGAGCCATCAGCAGAGTGCCCTCTCTAGTCTCTGGCCCCACTAGAGGCTTACCTTATTCCCTGAAATTAGGTCCAAATACCAGTGACTGAGAATCTCCTCAAATGTGGTCCTTAAGGTGATTGGGATTTCAGGGCCTCTGGATGGGTGGAGCTTTGGGAGATTCACCCACTCTAGGGTGGGGGGGGGGCAAGGTCCCGTTTCCAGATTCATGGACTCTAGGCAGCCCCTCTATAGCTTTTCTGACACATAGCCATCCAACTTCATTTGCATGAAGACTTGCAATAATAGGGAACTCACTACCTTTGAAGGTAGCCCACTAAAGTTTGGGACAACCTTAACTGTCAGAAAATGTTTCCTTATAGTGAGCTGAAATCCTCCCCACCCTGAAATGTCTAACCATTTCTCTGAGTTCTACCCTGTGGGTAGAGTAGAACAATGGCTATTTCACTTGGCACTCCATCAAATAATTAAAGGTAGCAACCATGTCACTGAAGTCTTTTCTGGGCAGAGATTTCCCACTTCCTTTGGAAACAAAACTGGATTTTGGCTCAGAGGGTTTGGGTTAGTATCCTAACTCAGTTATTCATTACCTGGGTTCAAGATAGGAGGCAAGCCATTTACATTCTCTGAGCTTCAGTTTCTTCCTTGTAATAGTAATAGTTGATATTATATCCTGCTTCAACTTTGCAAAGCATTTTCTATGATCTTACTTGAGTTTCTAGATGACTTAAAGGATCAGTTCTTCAGTTAATTATTATCCTAATTTTACAGATGAGGAAACTGAGGTAGGCAGAGGTTAAATGACTTGGTTACACAGCTAGTAAGTGTCTGAGGCTGGATTTGAATTCAGGGCTTCCTGACTCCAGTGCTATATCCACTCTACTCCCAAATGCCTTTACTGTTATACTATTAACTCTTATTAATATTCCAGTTCACTATTCTACTGTGAGCTTGTACAATTAATTTCTCAGAATATAATTGTAGGACTTTTGTGTTTATTTGTATTCAATCTGTTAAAATCTTATCAGATTTATCCCATCATTCTAGCCTTTGGGGATGTTTGTAGATCCTGATTATATAATGTATTAAGTTAGAAATCTGTCCCACCTGCCACTTTGATAAGAATGCCGTCTTATTTTTGTGTAAGTCACTGGAAAAAATGTTGACCAGTACAAGGTCAAGGGAAGATTCTTGGGCCTTCCACCAGAGACCTCTTTCCAGGTTGTCATTGATTCAATAGCTGCCAACCTTTGGATTTACTTAAGTCAATCCATTTTGAATCAGTCTAAATTGGACAATCTACTTAGCTCACCCTTTTTCCATCTGGCCCACAAAGATAGCATGAAAAACTTTGCCTAACTTATTATTGAAATCCAGGTATATCATATCTGTGACATTTCCCTGAACTAACAGGCCAGTAAGTGACCCTCTCCATAAATAAATAAATAAGTAAATAAACAAACAAATGAATGAAGATGGAAAATGAAGTTTGTTTGGTATTACTTATCCTTGACAAATTTATGTGAGATCCTAGGATTTGCATTTCTTTTCTAATTAATCAATGAGTAATAGGACAGGGCTAGAAGGCACCTCAGAGGGCACCTAGTCCATCCCTCTCCTCACTTTGTAGTGGAGAAACCAGAGAACTGGTCAGATGAATGACGTGTCCATAGCAGATGAAACGTTTGGACTCAGGCCTTCTATCTGCAAATTGAGTGCCCAAATCATACCCCATAGCAATGGATCAGCAATGGGTTGGAGCAGGTTCACTATGGGATAAAGATTTGGTGTTCAGGCTTCTTCCATCTGTTTCCTGCTCTTAAATATTTTAATTAAATTCAACTCAACATGGATGTATTAAGCACCACTATGGGCCCAGCATTGTGACAGCCAATGGGGTACAAAAAGAAAATGGAACATTCCTGGGCCTCAAGAAGTTTACTGTAGGGAGAACATTCCAGGCGTGAGGATTTGTGAAAGGCATGCGGGCAGGAGATGGAATATTTGACTGTGGAACAGTAGCTAGGAGAGTCCAGTATGAGGAGGGGGGTGATGTGAAATATGTCTGGCCTATAGTGGCCCAACAATGAAGGCCTGTTGAGTACTTCCAGACACTTTAAACTTGCTATATATGGCAGTGGGGTTGAGCCTAGAACTCAGATTTCCTGATTCACAGATTATCATTCTTTCCACTACAACAAACTGCCAACTCTAACAGTGTGAGAGTCTACTGCATACAATCCTGACCTATTTGGTTCATGGGCATTTTGTGGGTGTTTCCAATGAGGTTGAAAAGTCCTTATGAGCAGGGTCCATGCCTGGTACTTGTTGCAATAATCATGATTATTCCAACTGGGTTCCCCTCTCTAATGGCATCTAATGTGGTGGGGGGTACTTAGTCCACCTTAGAAGGCCATGCGAATGTGACATTTCAAGGTTCTAATGACTATGTGTTCTTGTTTGGTCATACAGCATGTCCCCAAAGTCTTGGTGCAGTTTTAAGCTAGAAAACTTAAATTTTCTCTAGCATTAAGATTTTTGGGAGAAATAATATTTAGAAAGTACGTAGTAAGTGTCTGGAACACAGCAGGTGATTAATAAATGATTGTTCCCTTCCCTACCTCTACTGTGTATATGGAAATGCTCTTTTTTGGTCTTAAATATTAATAAAAGATAAATTTTAAAAGATGTCCTAGAATTTTCATAGGGTCATAATTTTAGGGCTAGAGGAGACTAACCCTATCATTTTATCAAGAAAGGAAATGGAGACCTAGAAATATGAAGTGATTTGTTCAAGGTCACTAAGGTAGTAAGGGATTTCCAGCTCAGGTTTTCTGCCTACAAATTTAATATTCTTTTCACTGCAACCTGCTGCTATCCCCATTTTTGCCAGGAATTGAAGTCTAGATTGCCAACCTATATTTGGAATAGCTTATCTCCTTCCCCTTTTCGAAAATCAGGACTACATTTGCCCATTTCCAGTTGTATGGAAACTCCTATTTTTTTTGGGTGATTTTTTTCCCCAAAGTGCTGACGGAGGCTCAGAAACCTCATCTGCACACTCTCTCTCTATCCTAGAATGTAGTTTAATCTGGGCCTGGTGATTGGAATTCTTTGAAGAGGAAAGGAAGGGAACAAGCCCTTATTCAGAGCCTACTATGTATCAGGCACTGTGCTAGGTAGGGCTTTACAAATATTGTTTGATCCTCACAACAACATTGGGATGAAGATGCGATGATCATGCCCATTATACAGTTGAGAGAACTGAGGCAGACAGAGGTTAATTGACTTGTCCAGGGTCACACCGCTAGGAAGTATCTGAGACCTTCTTCTCGACTCCTCAAGAAGCATTTTATCCACTGTGGGATAAATACCAACCCCTCATTCTGTTTACATTTCAATTGTTTTTTTTTTTTTAGTAGTGTCCTATGATCCATTTGGGCTTTTTCTGCTTTCTTTGGAGGGGTAGGAAAGGGCAATTGGGATTAAGTGACTTGCCCAAGGTCACAGGCTAGTAAGTGTTAAGTGTCTAAAGCCAGATTTGAACTCACATCCTCCTGACTCCAGGGCTGGTACTCTATTCACTGCACCACCTAGCTGCCCCAGGGCTTTTCTTGGAAAGATACTGGAATGGTCTGCCATTTCCTTCTCCAGCTCATTTTACAGATGAGGAAACTGAGGCAAACAGGGTTAAGTGACTTGCCCAGGGGCATACAGCTAGTAAGTGTCTGAGGCTGGATTTGAACTCATGAAGATGAGTCTTTCTGATTCTAGGCCTGGTACTCCATCCAATTGTGCCTCCTAATTTCCTTGGATTTAGATTTCTCTTGTTAAACAATTTTGTTCTGTCTTTTCTAGATTTTTTTTTTGGTAGAGGAAAAAAACACCCAGAAGCAAAATAAAAGTTCATAGTATCATAAATTTGCAGCTAAGGTCAATTGGTCCTGCTCACTGGGCCAGTCCTCTTTAGTTTACAGATGAGGAAACTGAGGCCCAGAGAGTTTAGGTAACTTCCTCAAGGTCACAGTGATAACACAAGCCAGATTCAAACCCAGAATCCTGCCCTTTCACTGTGCCACACTGTTTTCTTTTTGATGTCAAATACCCCAAATGTCAGCCTACTCCCCTCTTTGATCTATCTTTTGCCCCTTACCTAACTGAAAACATCACTGTTGATGCTTCAGCATTCCTTGGCAGTCTCAGTTTATACTTCCCAGAGCATGGCTCTCTTTTGTATTCCCCCACAGCCCTTGCTCCCATCTTCTGTAAATGTCTTTTTAAAAATCAGAACCAGTCGATGATATTAGCTCAGCATCCACCCCAGCTCTCCCAGACAGCTCCTTTTTAAAAAAATTCTTCATCAGAAGCATTTTTGTTTGCGTTGTCAGAATGTTGTTCTGGAGCACATCCCATTTCCTTGGACCATCCTCCCCCCAGGATCTAAAGCTGAACGTACCCATTAATCCTTTCTTTGACCTCTTCAAAATCAGATCTCCCTGACTATGATGTGCTAGGCCAGCTGAGCCCAGCTCCCTATCTGGGGAGCTTAGCAAAGGTTTAGACTGTTACAAGAGAATCCTGGCAGCTAAATGACCTTGGGGGAATTAATCTTCCTTCTCTGAGCCTCAGTTTCTACATCTTTCACTTGAGGGAAAGTGAATAGCAGTTCTTTGTCCCAGGTCATCTGGGACCCTTGAGGGCCCTCCCTGGTGCCCCACCCCCACTTCTGCCATGTACAGGCATCCAGTCCCATGGTTCCTAGGTCTGGGGATTTTCTGCACACAGATTTTTTTCCTCCCCCAGGAGAGCACAGTTGTTTAGTTTACCATCCTAGCCATCTAAATTATTTGTGCAATACTTACAACTCCGGGATCTGGAAACCCACAATACTTTTAATTAAAGTATTTAAATAAGGGCAATTAAACCTGGCAGGAGAAAGGCAGTAGCACACAGAGAGCTTAATTGGAATGGAAACCAAATTAAATATGGAAACAGCATTAAAAAATTCAAAACTGGAATGTATGGAATTAAGAAGTCTAATAATGCTTCCCACAGCCCAGTTCTCATTTTCCAGCTTGGTTTTCACTCCTGACTGGGCTCAGTTCTCCCACTGTCTCAAGAATCTTAGAAGGAGACCTGCTCTGCCATGGGTTTTGGGTTCAAGATGGTCTTGTCAGAAAGGATTTCAGGGACATCATGCTGCAGTCAAAGGAATTATGGACTGGTTCTGCTTCTTTCATGTTGTGTGATCTTGAGAGGGTCTGTTATTATCCCTAGGTCTTAGGTTCTTCAGCTGTCAAATGGGGAATCATCATTTCCACCCAGGCCCATATAGGAAATAGTATTATTCTCATCAGGAATGCTTTCCTGGAGAATAGGGGTTCTTCACTTGCAGTCTGTGAACTTGTTGTTTTAATATCTTAGTAACTCTTTCAATATAATCAGTTTCTTTTATAATTCTGTGTATCCTATTTTATGCATTTAAAATATTTCTGAGAAAGAAACCCATAGGCTTCACTAGCCTACCAAAAGGGTCCATGACATAAAAAATGGCCAGGAACTCTTATACTAGATGCTAATCTGGTCTCTGGCATGGGAATCCCATTAATATTCCAGAAGGGGATCCTTGATTGTCCTGGATATCCCAGCCTCTTCTAGACCTGAGGCATCTATCACTGCATGTCCTTGGTCTGTGGACTTTGTCTTTGGGACCCATTTCTATATCCTTCCTCTAGCAGCAATCAGATGGTGTGGTGGAGAGAATTTGGGGCTCTGAGTCACGAAGAGTGAAGTTCAAACCCTGCCTCAAACACTTGGTAGCAGTGTGACCCTGGGCAAATCATGTAATCTCTTCCTGTCCCAGTTTCCGAGATGATCATATACCTATCTCACAGATCAAATGAGTTAGTACATATAAAGTCTTTTACCAATCTTAAATATACATTTTAGCCATTGTTACTAGCATCAGAATATAAGTGCCTTGAAAGCAGGGGATATCCAAATTTTTAAAATTTGTATCTACAGTCTTGGCACATTTTTTTTTTCTGGACCAGATTTTTTATTTGATTAATATAGGGGATTCTTGGTAAGAAGATTCCTATCAATGCAGATGAATATCTGATTGTCAGTTTAGTCTTAGAGCATTGTTCAGGTCACTGAGGCATAAAATGACTTTCCTAGTTACACAATCAGTATGTGCCAGTGATAGGTCTTGAATGCACATCTTCCAGAATCTAAGGCTGCTTCTTTATCCACTATGATGTGCTCCTTCTCTTGGCACATAATTGATGCATACCAAACTCTTTTGGATTGACCGATTGACCCTAGGAAACTCAATGGTCACGGTAGAGTTTTGCCATCTCATCAGGCTCCTACTGGTCTTTCCTTTTTCATCGGCTTGGACTAGCACAAATAGCTTGATCACTTCAGTGTGGAGGGATTCCCAGAGCAGACAGAGAAGAAGGATGTGAAGGAAGATTCAGAGTAGCACTGCCTAGAAATCACCCCCTCACTAACATCATCCTGAGGAGCTGATCCATGGAAGCTGCCTAGCAAGCCTGGGCCTCATCAACCTGTTTCTGCCAGCATGCTGAGTTGAGAAAGGGGGCCTTGTAATAACAAGGCCACATAGGGAGTCTAGGAAAGGTAGAGTTCCTAGGTTCATAGCTTAAGAGCTAGAAGAGCCTTTAAAGGTCATTCAGTCCAACTCCCTTGTTTTACATGTGAGGGGCGTATGCTTCAGAGAGGTTAAATACTTTGCCCAAGGTCATCCAGGTAGGAAATCAATGGAAGGGTCAGGATTCAAATACAGGTGCTCCAAATTCAGCACATCATCAGTCAGTAATGGCTGATGAGGGAAATTTAACCAGCCACATTGGTAATTAAATCCCCTGCTGCAAAGGAATAAATGGGGTTCCTGCTACACATCTGCCTTGAGTAGTGGGGGAGCTCCGAGACTCATGAAACATTTGGGTTAGAGGGGGCCTGGGAGGTCACCTAGTCTTCTATCATCATGCTAATGTGGAAACCTGGACTTTGGGAGGGGAGCAACTTGCTGGTCAAATGCTGCTTTAAGCAAATGGGAAGAGATAGAAAGAATGTTGCAAAGCTTAAAGCACTATGTGAGGGAGATGATTATTATTATGGGCAGAGACTATCACAAGTGATGAGCTGGGATCTGGAGTTCTTACCCTTCTTGGTCTGAGGAGTTCACTGTAACTGACTGCAGAGGCTTGGGGAGGGGGGAAGCTGACCATCCATGAGTTAAAAATAAAAAGGGAACCCTACTCTAGCCAAACAAGGGTCTAGCGGGCCACTACTCATGCTGTACAAAGTGCCAGACCTGGAGTCAGGAAGACCTGAGTTCAAATCTGGCCTCAGACACTAATCATGTGACCCTGGGCAAGTCACTTAACTCTGCCTCATCTGTAAAATGAATTGGGGAAGAAAATGGCAAAGTACTCCAGTATCTTTGCCAAGAAAATCCTAAATGGGTCTCTAAGAATCGAACATGACTGAACAAAAACAATTAGAGGTATAGTGAGATATCAGGTGTAAGTCTTTGATTAAAAAAGAAGATAAATTTTATTTCTAGTACCTTTTTTCTACCGATTAACTCCCATTTCTCCTGTCTCTAGCTGATTTGCACACAGTTGTTTGGTTGTTTCCTGCATCAGAATGTGAACTCCAGAGTAGGGACTGACTGTCTTTTGCCTTTCCTTGTATTCCCAGGGCTCAGCACATGGAAAAGCCAGGATACAAACCCATGTCCTCCAAATTCAGCACTCTTTCCATTGGTGGCTAATGGTGAGGGACCCTTAAGCAGCCACTGAGGCAGTTAAATCGCCCACTGAAAAGGAATAAATGAGGATCCTCCTACCTTGAGTAGGGGGGACTCACAGACCCATGAAATATTTGGGGTTGGGAGGGACTTTGGGGATCGCCTCATCTTGGTCCACATTATGCTATTATAGCAGGCACTTAAAATGTTTGTTGACTTACTTTTTATAGAACTTTAAGCTTTTTGTAAAAGGGAAAGTGAGACTCAGAGCAGGTAGGAGACATATATGGAGGCTTAGTAAGTGGTAGAACTGAGATGTGAACCCAAGTCCCCTGACCCCAAGCCAGTGCCTAAGAGGCAATGGATGGAATGTTGGGAAATCAGAAAGACCCGAGTTAAAATTCAGCCTTGGACACCCATTAGCAGTGTGGTCCTGGGCAAATCACTTAACCTTGTTTGCCTCAGTTTCCTCAGCTGTAAAATGGATGCTCTTGTGAGGATCATATGATTTAATAGTTTTAAAGTGCTTATCCCAGTATCTGGCACATAGTAGGTACTCTACAAAGTCTTATTCCCTTCTCCTTCCCATTTCCTCAACACCTTTCTTCTCCTCCTCCTCCCACTCTCTCTATAACCCATCCTTCCTTCCCACAACTGCTAAATTTATCCTTCTGATGTATAGGTATGATTGGTGTCTCCTTTGCCCCTACTTTGGTGGCCCCCCATTGCCTAAGTGTGAAATACAAACTTCTTAGCCTTCCAGACATTTCTTTTCAGCACCAGGTAGGATTTCTTACTTTGGAAGGTCAATGGGGACTAATTAAGGTGAAGAAAGGGGAGGGGTAAGTGGCATACTCAGCTGATAGCTTGTGAATTTGGGCAAGTCTCAACCTCTCTGAGCCTCAATTTCCTCCTCTGTAAAATGAGGGTGATTAACTAGACAGCTTCTAAGGTTCTTTCCAATGTTCTGTCCATGATCTCATGTGTTATTTCCCCTTGGGCCCGGATCTTTGGAAGAATTAGGAATGATTGCTGGAAAACACTCATTTCTTTGGTTGGGTTGGTCATCCTGCATCAGCTACCCCAGTTAGAGTAGAGATTGAATCTCTGCCGTGACCAATGCTTTGCTTTCCATCCCACTTTAGCGATTCTTCATATATCATGCTCCCCTGGAAAGGTTTTTCTTGTCTCCCCCCAAAGAGCAGACTTCTTTTGATCCCAAGCACCTCCCATTGGACAGCTGGGCTGGCCGGGGGAGGGCAGAAGGGTGAAGGTTCTGGAGGAGGCACAAGTAACCAGCAGCTGGAATACTGAGCTCCCTGCAGAGCCTCTGAGGCTCCATTCATTTGGCAATCAGTCAAAGAGGTCCATGAGAAGACCTTATGGAATTGTTATTTAAATAATTCATTGGAATTTAACTTATAGAACTGCGGAACCCAGGAGCTGGAAAGGACATTAGGGGTCATCTAATCCAACTCAGCCCCCTCTTTTTACTGAAGCCTCAGAAAGGGAAAAGGGCCTGCTTGCCCCCATGTCACATAGTCAACAAGCATTTAAGTGCCTACTATATGCCTGATACTGTGCTCAATTCTGGGGAAGGAAACCAGCATTTTATGAGCAGTTACCATGTGCCAAGCACTGTGCTAAATGCTTTACAAATATCACTTTATCCTCATAGAAACCAAGGAAGGTGGGTGCTATTATCTCTGTTTTACAGTTGAGGAAACTGAGGCAAACAGAGGCTAGATGACTTGCCCAAGGTGACACAGTTAGTAGGAGTCTGAGGTAAAACTTAAACTTGGGTCATCATCCTATATCCTGGCCTAAGTGTTTTATTCTGTCACTCACTGTGCCACAGAAAGGTAAGTGATAGTCCCTCCCTTCCAGGAGTTCCCGGTCCAATGCAAGCTAGTAACAGGTCAGATTAGATTCCAATCCAATGCCATAATTCCTCTTCCTACTTTGCTGAGTAGAGAGTAAAGCCTTGAGAGCAAAGTCTTGTTCTCTCTGTATTAGAGGCTGATTGAGAGTGGACAGAGAACTAAAAAAACAGAAAATCTTCCCTCTCCCTTTCTATCTGTTAAAGATGCTTTGTTATCCTTTAACTCCCTGATCAAATATCTATCCCCTCTTCAAGGAGCTTTCCTGATCTGACTGGGTGATAACGATTTTCTCTCTAGGACCTTACATCAATCAATTTACAAGTATTCATTAGTCATCTACTGAGTGTCAAGGGTGGCTAGGTAGTGCAATGAATGGATAAAGCACTGGGCCTGGAGTCAGGAGGACCTAGTTAGAATCGAGCCTCAGATGCTTACTAGGTGTGTGACCCTGGGCAAGTCACTTAACCCTGTCTGCCTCAGTTTCCTCATTTGTAAAATGAGCTGGCGAAGGAAATGGAAAAAACCTCTAGTATCTTTCCCAAGAAAACCCCAAATGGGGTCATTAAGGGTAGCACACAACTAAAAAGTGACTGAACAGCAACCACAACTACAGCAACAGAAATCTGAACAGAACAAGAAGTTGGTATTTATCCCACAGTAGATAAAACATTGGTCCCAGAGTCAGGAAGACCTCGGTTAAAATCTGGTCTCAAACACTTTCTAGTGGTGTGACCTTGGGTAAGCTTGTTTGCCTCAGTTTCCTCATCTGTAAAATGAACTGGAGAGGGAAATGGCAAACCATTCCAGTATCTTTGCCAAGAAAACCCCAAATGGGGTCATGAAGATTCGGAATCAATTGAAACAAATCAACAGCCGTGTTTCAGGTACCACAAACTAAGTTCCAGGGACAAACAGACAACAACTGACAAAAACCCTCTGCTCCCAAGAATCTAGAGATTGCTCTGCATGTTTGGCACCACAGGGAGCCGGCAGCAGTGAGAAGTAGAGGCAGATTTCAGCTCCCTGACTTCCATACAGAGATAGCCTGAAACTGGGGTGCATGTGAAGGCTTCTCCCTCCCTAGAGGTCTCTAAGCCAAGGTTAAATATTTGGGGGTATTTTTAGAGGGGATTCTTGCACGGGTCTGCAAAGGACTAGAGACTCCTTCTAGCTCGGATACTGTTGGATTATGTTTGAATAGTACTGAGCGTATCTTAGTCTACATCCAGTTGAGGCTTGTTGAATTAATTGGGCCCTGCTTACTTATTTATTAAAGCAGACCTGCTAGGACCTCTATTTGGAAAGGCTGGTTAACAAGTAGCATTTGAAAGCAATAGCACTCTATTTTTCTCATTTGGATTAACCTAGTCCCAGTGAATCCATAGTCGGACGTGCAAGAGGATATCCATATTGCCAAATGTAAACCCCATCCATGACCAAAGTCCTGGAAAGGTCTCTAGGAATATGATTGTGCTGATTAAATCCTTTAGGGCAGAGTGAAAGTGGGAGAGAAGGAAACCGACACTTATCTAACCCATTCCTATTCTATTACTTAATATGTGTGTGTCTTTGAGCAAGTCACTTGATTCTTCTGGCTTCAGTTTCCTCCTCTATGAAGCAGATGGCCTCTAAGGTTCATCAGTCGGTTGGTATGAGCCAAGGCATGAACCTACATCTCTTTGTTCTTTGTCCACTCAAATGTGCTCCTTCTAGCTTTCTGTCTAGAGCTGGCAAGCACATTAGTGGTCATCTAGTTCTGCCCTAGGAAAGATATCCTCTTCACTATCTTTAAACAATGTGTCACAGCTTGTCTTGTTGTGCTTTTGAATGGGTGTTGTACTTCTGTTTTTAAGGTATTGGCATAAACTTTAATCATCTGTGCTGATACTTCTGGTCTTCTTTCTTACCATTCTGAGTTTAAAAAAAAAAAGAGATAATTACTTAGCTCAGTGATTGTGTAGGTATGACGTAGGGTACCACACCCCCTCCAAATAACAATAAGGATGATTCCTAATCAGTTGAGAGAGAATTTGGCACTGTAGAAGGGACCAACTAACTTAATCCACCATGTCCAGGTAGGTGAATCCTAAATTGCTATGGGACAGGAGGATGCTTTAAATGTAATATTTTATTTTTTCCCAATTATATGTAAAAACAATTTTAACATTTATTTTTCAAATTTTGAGTCCCAAGTTCTCTCCCTCCTTCTCCTCTCCCCCTCATTGAGAAGGGAAGCAATGTGACATAGGTTATGCATATGTAGTCATGCAAAATACATGGAGGGTGTTTTAGCATGAGTATTGACAAAGAAGCCAGTTGCTTAAAGACTAGAGCATCATGGAAAATACTAGGATCAGACAGAACAGCTTAGATTTTAAGAACCACGCAGTTAGGATATAATGAATACTATTGTGTTATAAGAAATGATGAGCAGGTCGATTTCAGAAAAACCTGAAAAGACTTACATGAACTGATGCAAAGTGAAGTGAGCAGAACCAGGAGAACATTGTACACAGTAACAACAACATTGTACAGTGATAAACTGTGAATGACTTAGCTACTGTGAGAAATACAATGATCCAAGATGATTCCAAAAGACTTATGATGAAAAACTCTTTCCACATCCAGAAAAAGAACTGACAGAGTCTGAATATATATCAAAACACAATATTTTTCACTTTTATTTTTTCATGGTTTTTTTCCCTTTTGGTTTACTTCTTCTTTTACAACATGACTAATATGGAAATATTTTTTATATGATAGCACATTTGTAGCATATCAAATTACTTAACATTTTAGGGAGGGGAGGGAGGGAGGAAGAAAATCTGAAACTCAACATTTAAAAAAAATGAATATTAAAAAAGTCTTTACAGGGGGTGGCTAGGTGAATAGAGTGAATAGAGCACTGGCCCTGGAGCAGGAGGACCTGAGTTCAAATCCAGCCTCAGACACTTAATACTTACTAGCCGTGTGACCTTGGGCAAGTCACTTAAGCCCAATTGCCCTCCAAAAAGAAAAAAAAAAGTCTTTACAGGTAATTGGAAAAAATACTATTAAAAACTTGCATTCTCAATGACCTTTCCCTGGTGAATTCTTTGTGAATGTGTCTATTTTATTTTCTTTTGTGAATAAATTCTAAAAGTGCCTGCTAGGTGTCTTTGAGGAGAGAGTGTCAGACTTGAAGTAAGGAAGACCTGAGTTCAAATTCTGCCTTAGATCTTAGCTGTATGACCCTAGGCAAATCATTCAATCTCTCTCTAGCCTCAGTTTCCTTGTCTATAACCTGAGAATAACAGATCTTCTGTACAAGGTTTTGGTAAGGACTGAACTGATGAGGCAATGTATGAAAGTGCCTTACAAACCTTAAAGGGCTATATAAATGATGCCTGTTATTCTTGTAGTCTGAAGTTGGTGAAGATAGGAGAAGGGAAAGATGGTGCCTAGGTCAGATTTGTGTACTAATTTACAGTGGCAATGGCAATAATTGGGAAAGGTAATTAGAGATCAGATGGCAACATGGATTTAGGAAGCCACGTCAGCTGAAACATGCAGAAAGTTAGGGAGCTCATTGCTTTGCGCAGCACTCAGAGATCAGGGAAGAAAGGGCTGTCTTTGCCTCCTCACTTAGCATAATACTTTACATGGGCATACTACATGCTAATGAATGTTTGTTGAATGCTTGCTGTTGATGAATTAAAGGGGAAGTCTTATGGCCAAGAGAAAAGGTCTCTTGGATTAGTGCCAAGGAAAAGCCAAACCCTGCCAACTCTAAGCTCAGGACTCTTAAGTGTGGCAGTGAAGGAATTTAGCCACTAGACTTAGTAGCATCTAATGCTACTAGAAGAACAGCAAGCTTAGGTGAGCATAGAGACATATTTCCCAAAGAAGCCATCCAGTCTATGCTAGAACATCTCTAGTGATAGCAAACTCACTACCTTTCAAGGTAGGTCATTTTATTTTTGAACAGATTTTCTTGTTACAAAATTCACCTCTATATGGGCCAAAATCTGCCCCCCTTCCCTGCACTGGTCAGTATTTTTCCCTTTGGAACCCAGAAGAATTAGCCAAATCTCCTGTCAATATGGAAGGAATGGATAGGATGAGCATAGAATTACTTAGCATATCCCAGAATACTAAAATAAGAGGGTACCCCCTGAAGCCTGAATGAGGTCAATTTTAACTAAACAGGAGAGTTGTTCTTTACCCAGTGGGTAATAAACCTATGAAAATCATCCCTTCTCACAGTGATAATTTCAGGATGAAAATATAAAGAGTTTTAAGAAGAATTTAGATATATTGCTGAATAACACATCTATGTTGGTGCTTAGGATTATTTGAAGTTTAGGACAACAATGCCTTTCAGAAACTATCCTCTGGTATCTAGTGCAGAGCCTGGTACATAGTAGGTATTTAACAAAGGCTTTCGATTGACTAGTGTCTCAGTTTGAGACAGAATATTGATCTGTGAGCCAGGGGCCAAGAGGGTAAAGCTCTTAGTAAAATTCCATAGTACTCTCTGCCTCATATAGTAAAGGAATGAAAAAGCCCAATGCTCCCAGATCATATCAGATTATGTTTCTCCCTTCTCATGTTGATTTTGAGTGAAGTGTTAGAAGCATGAGATTCATGCTGGAGTCTGGGAATAGGCAGGCATGTGTCTAGTTTTCATCATCTGTCTTTGCCTTCCCTGCCCTCCCAGATAAACTTGATCTATTCAACATGTGTCTTTGGTTGCCCCTCAGTCCCAAATACAAGGTAGAAAAAGCAGGTGAAATTCATTCTTTTAGAGGCATAGGAGACATATTTTCTCTTATAGGGAAGTAAAAAAATATATGTATGAGAAGAGATGGATCAGTCACTAGACAAAATGAGAAAAGGACGCCCCAGAAATGCAGTTTTATTGAGAGTATATTCATAAGATCAATGGCCAGAGGCAATATTATGAGAAAACTCTGGAAGAGTTCTAAGGTGGTGGCCAGTCTATCAGATAGCATTTATTAAGTTTGTACTGAATGTAGATCCCTGTGCCACTTAAGTACTGGCAGTGTACTTAAGTTTACCTAAGATATCACCCCTGACCTCAAGTAGCTTATGGCCTACTAGCATCTTGTAGAGTCTTGTATGGTCTTGACCAGGGACAAAACAACCAGAAAGACTTTGGGTTACTAAGTCATGAAATTTTACTTAATTTGTCTAACATTTAATTTAAGTTGCTAAGTCATGAAAAGTAAGACTGTTTGGGGTTCACTGTGGCTAACTGAGGCTACAGCTCTACTGAGCTGATCTCAGCTCTCTGGTTGGATGATTGTTTACTAGCAGCAAGTCTTTGAGATGTGGACCGTGTAGGACCCTGGACTTGGCTGGTTCAGGACAAGAGACAGCGCTTTGTTGTCAACAACTCTTACTCTTACCATTAGGAGTAATCTTGGGCAGCTACTTGGTACGCATAGCCTCCCCAAAATCATTTTATAGAGACTCTCACATGAGTCACAGATTTTTTCATCAAATGTGACTTTTTAGTGTCAGTATTTGACATTTCCATGGCTCAGCTTACAGCACAGACAAGAAGCTTAGAGGGGTTTGAAAAAACACAAGACAAGAAACAAAACAAAATGAAAAAATCCAACCCTTCTTATTTCTTAAAAATAAAATCAGTGTAGGAGATGCTACACTAAGATATGCAAATGCATATCTGCTTTGTAAGGAAATCTGGAAGAATTGCACTAGATTACCTTAAATTAATTCAGCATGAGTGTCTCTGGAGTTTAAATGTCGTCCTCCGGTGGGTAAATAATGCATAATGTGAAACTTGAGAGAAAGCTTGAAATGCACCCATTAAAAGCTCTTTTTGTCCCAACATGTGCACAGGAATATACAACTTAGTAGGATCTCCATGTAATTTGCCAAGATTAAAACCTGTTTCTAGGAAATTAGCTCCAGCGCAATACTTAAATAATTCTCAACACGTCCTCTGCCCCCTACCAGCCTTAGTAACAACTACCAGTGGGCAATGACTTGCAGAAGCATTCTGGGTTTTTAATAAATATTGATTATTTTTCATTATGCAAAACACTACATACTTTAATTCTTTAATAATAGGCGAGCCAGGCTGCACTGGTTCCCTAAATTAAGACTTTTTTTTTAAAGTGAAAATGTAAATTTTTTTTTGGAAGACTACTTCACTAGCATGGGCAAGGACAGGGCTACCAATGGGATGAGAGGCCTTCTGATTAGAAATATGCTAATTTAAAAAATGCTAAAATGTTGGGAGCCTTCCCAGCATCAAGATTGCTATCACCAGGCTACTTTTATTACAGTGCTCTAAGAAAAGAAAGAGATACATAAAGTAGAAAGTAGGGAGGGGGCAAAGGTCCTTCATGTCCCTTTTGGGGACATAGTAGAGCCAGAGTTTGGACAAGGCACAGGTATGTTCACTCAGCAAGGGTCAAAGGATATGTTGCCTTCTTCAACTTATTGTCTCTGGGGGTCCTGCTCTCATGGGACTTGACTCATTCCAAACTAATACTTATCTAGGTTTATGGATTTTTTGGGGGGGACAGGTAGAAGAAACACAGAGATTATATGGTGCAGTCCTTTCGCTGTCCACATGAAGAAACAGGTCCAGGAAAGAGGAGTGAGTACCCCTGAGTCACACAGCAAATTAATGGTGGAGCTTAGACTTGGGGCCCTATTTTTCCCTGTTGTGTTATAATATATTTGAACTCATGGACTTGCTGAAATTAAAAGGGGACACAACTATATTTCAATTGTGATCCTGCTATGGTTATTAACTTGTATCTACTTTGTATGTATCTTATGTATGCCTATTGATGTATATGGTTTCTCTTGCATTGGAAGGTAGGCTCATTGATTGCAGGGACTGTTTTGCTTTTAATTTGGATCCCCAAGATTTATTTAATATGTTAAAAATAGCTTATGAAGGAAGATGGGCCAAGGCTGCTAACATTCCCTCTCAATGTAGTGTCTAACCTGAAAATCAAGTGAAAGCTGATCACTGGGGGAGATCCTTAATTTTACAGATGGGGAAACTTAGGCTCAGAGGGGATTAAACAACTTATCCAAAGATACACATATAGTAATTGTCAGACATGAGATGAGAACCATGTCCTCCAACTCCAGATCCAGCGAATTGATGGGACTCAGTTCAATTTAACAGACATTTATTAAGTACCTGCTATGTCTTAGATGCCAAGGCTACAAACACAAAATCTTAACAGCTGATGCCCTCAAGGAGTTTAAGGTCTATGGTGGTGGTGGGGGGCAGGGGGGAAGAAGGAAAACATCAATACTGATAACAATGCTGAAGGACAGTGGAAACGATTGAGCCACTGACCTACCAAAGTGGACAATTGAGAGATATGTGCCAAGAAGCCACTCAACATAAACATTTCTATCTCAATGCTAAAAGCTTTGAATAAAAACAACTGCCTTGTCTGTAGTGCTTTATAGGTCACAAAGTACCTTCCTCACAGCAAGGTAGTGCAAGTTTTATTATTCCCATTAAATAGAGGAGAAAACTGAGGCTCAGAAAGAGGTAATGGTTTGCCTGTGGATATCTAGCTGATCAAGGGAGAAGACAGGCCTTATCCAAATCTTCTAATTTCAAGGTCAAGGTCCTTTCCATTATACCCTCTCTGCTTCTTTCCCCACTGGCTCTTACCAATGGTGTGAGGAGATGGGGAATGGATTCTTTAATCTAAGAGATGAGGGCCCAGATATGAGAAAAGATCTGATCACAGGGCTGCAGTGATGGTTTTGGACATGCAAAACTATTTGCTGCCGCAATGTTAGACACTTAGAACTTGCTGGCCACCTCTAATGAAGCATATATTGGGCATAAGACATTTTAATTAGCTCTTACTCGATGAAATCTGGCAGTAGATCTCCCTATTGACAGTTACTATTTTTGTAATAATGGGCCTTTTTTTTGCCAACAGGCAACAGAGCTGGTGCCTCCTGGCAGGGCAGCTCATGGTGCCTTGGGGAGCTAAAATAATCAAGCAACCCTACCTCCATGCAGCTGATGGATGAGTTGCACAAGGGGCACTAGAGATTCGACTGGGAGTGAGGAATGTACCCAAATGGCCACCCACAGTGGCAAGGCTCTCATTTTCTCAAAGGGAGCCTGTGCAGCTCCTCTCCCAACCCCCTTAGTTTTTCAGCCATCATCAGGACAGAGGGATATCAATGTGAGATCATAGTTCAAGTGTGTGATTGAAGTTTAATTCATACAATCATAGGATCACAGATTCAAAGCTAGAAGGAAGGTTAAGTGAGTTGCCCAATGTTACAGAGGTAGTAATTGTCAGATGTGGGATTTAACCCATCTGACTTTATAAAGTATTTAACTCCACGGCTCTCAGTGGCTCCCGTCATTCCATACACACATTACTTAGCTCTCCTGGTCATTCCTCTGCCTCTATGTTTTTTCATGAACTTGCCATGTTATTTACTTTTGCCTGAAAGGGCCTAGAAGATGAGGGCTTTAGAAGATTATAAGAGCCTGAAGTCATGGACCAAAGTATGCCAGGACAGTGGCATGACCACATCCAGATTTTCAGCATCAGTAAAAGAATGATCAATTCCACTTGGTCCCCCAACACACTATCCAGTATCATACAACTGACCTATCTTTTGTTCCTCTGGTGTATCATAGGAAAGAGAACATTAGACTTGGAGACCTTGGCTCAAATCCTGGTTCTCTTATTTACTATGTGTGCGATCTCTCTGGGTCTTAGTTTCTTCATCCATGGCTAGACAATGACTTTTAAGGTCCCTACTAGCTCTAAATCTTTGATCCTGGGATCTCAGTGAACTGACACAAAGTTCAAGTCCTGACCAGAGAGCAGTGATCTGGGGTAACTAGAAGCAAAGGGTTAACTGCAATCAACTCAGAGACCAGTGGAGGGCAGCCATGTCTCAGGGGGTTGGGAGCCCCTGGAAACGTAACTCAGAACTATTAGCTCAAAGCAGTATAGTGAGGTGGAAAGAACAAGGTATTTGGCATTAAAAGACCTGCATTCAAGTCTTGACTCCAAACACTTCACTCACCTTAGTCTCAGTTTCCTCATTTTAAAATTGGAAATAATGATACTGTCATTGCTGTGCCTTCTCACACTGCAGATCAGATGAAGTGTGAGGAATTTCTTTAATAATTCAGTAGCATTTTTTTTCACATTCCCAAGGAACTTTCACATGTGGTAACTCATTTTATCCCCATAATAATTCTGGTTTTAAAATATGTATGTATATGTCTAATTTTTCCTTTAGGCTATAAGTTCTATGAGAGTGGGGGCATAACAGCCTACATTTATAGCCAAAAAGGACCTTAGGAACAGCTCAACTCTTCATTGTACAGAAAAGGAAACTGAGGCACAGAGACATTAAGTGACTTCCCCAAGGTCATACACGAAGTCACTAGAAGAGATGGGATTTGACTCCAAATGCCTTGTTCTTCCTATGCTGCTGCATCATTCTCAGGGACCATGTCTCACTTCATCTACGTTATCTCTCCCCATTGCCAGCACAGGACTCTTAATGCTTAACAGATAGTTACTGAACTTAATTAAATTTGGTAAAGGCATCAGGCAGCTTGGCAGATGTGAATCCAAACTGTCAGTGTGACAGAGTTGGAAGAGAGCAGTTCCCAGGACGGTCACTTCCTTCATGCTGGAAGCTTCCTTTCTGCATTGGTTGCCATGTGTAGACTCACATGCAGTCTCTGCTCACACACCAAACTGTCATACTGGGAGACATACTGGATTACCCTCACAACAAATCTGAGGTATGTCTGGAGACATTGCCCAAACATGAGTACACAGCCTAGCTACAAATTCCTGCTTTGCTCCTAAATCTAGGTTATATTCTCAGCCCCAACCTCCTTTAATTTCTTATAGAAAGAGTGCTTTCTAGCAGGTATAAGGTTCACCTCCTATGCTTAGACCAGAATTACTTAACCCCCAATCACAACTGAACCATGCTGTTTGGAAGTGTGTTTCCACACCCAGAATCCCTTGAACTAATCTTACCTGGGGCACTTACTCTAGTCTGGGGGTTCTTAACCTTTTTTGTGTGTCATAGATCTTTGGTGGTCTGGTGAAGTCTATAGACCCCTTGAGCAGTCTGGGGAAGTTATACTGGTGAATGCCATCAGGATTTTTTCTAGGATGAAATTACATAACACAAATGAAACTTCTTTTGGGAATCAGGAGAAGACTCTTCTATTAGGTGGGATTGCCATTCTTTTCACAGGAGGCAAGGTGAGGTAGAGGGCAGAGTGAAAGTCTGGGGGGATCAGAAGCTTGTTCTATCTGGTTCATCCCCTACCACTAACAGCATGATGTAATAGAGCACTGGTCATTTGAAATCATGAAGACCTGTGTTCAAATCTTCCCTTAGATAGGTGTGGGACCTTGGACAAATCATTTAATCTCTCTAGACCTCAGTTCTTCATCTGCAAAATCGAGGGTTAGACTTGATGACTTTTAAAGTCCCTTCCGACTCTAAGCTTCCTGTTGTCTCCACTTTCAGGACATCATCCCTACCTCCTCTTCCCCATCTGAAGCTTGGACTCATCTCCAGAATCCCCTTGGGTTCTGACAGGTGATCTTCTCTTGCCTAAATCCATGTCTCTCTGGTTGTAGGGATTATGCTGCTTATAATGGGCACATCACATACTGGGGATTCCACAAGGTGCTATCACTCTGGAGCTCATGCACACAACTTGCTCCCTACACAAAGATACTTATGGAAGGATACACACACAAGTACACACAACCATTACTACTAATGATGATGTTTGCCTTCATTGGAGATTCTGAGAACCTGACTAGGAAGGGGAAAGGACAGAAAGAGTCCAGCAGAGGGTTAGTTACATGCTAGTTGGGAAGCACATGTCTGTATGCATGCAGTCAGAACTTACATAGGACTTTAAAGCTGAGAAGGTGCTTTACCCACTTGTCTCATTGGAGACTCACAACAGTCCTGAGTGCTAGGTGCTTTTATCACCCTTATTTGACAGATGAGGAAACTGAGGCTGAGAGGTAAAGTGATTGGTAAGTCTATGCAGCAGGATTTGAACCCCAGTACTCTTGACTCCAAGTCTGGTACCCTGTCCATTATACACAAACTCCTTATGTGTGTGTTTGCATAAACAGGGAGTCAAAAAAATCCAAGGGCAGTTTTGTGCTGTCAAAGTTTAAAATTGCACTAAGACTTTTGGGACACCTTGTATACCGATCTGCCTCTGTGTTTTCCCATTGCTTGTTCATGTGTCCACAAGTATATGTGCACATGCCTATCTCAAACACCCTAATCAAGCAATTTGACCAACATAAAGCTCTTTACAAACCTTCAACCACTATATAAATGGTAGCTGTTATTGTTTTCCAGTCTATATCACCAGTCTATGTGCTCCTGTGTGTGCATCTATTCTCATGAATGTATTGCGAAATCTCTCATCTATGGGAGGAACCTCAGAGTTCATCTATTCCTTCCTCCTTTTGGACAAGAATCTTCTCTATAACATTTGCCATTATTCACGTCTTCATTTTCAAGCCTCCCATGAAAAGGAGCCCGGGGCAGCCCATTGCACTTGTGGACAGCTTGACTGGTGAGCTAGATTTTTCAGCACGTCAGGACTACATCTTCCCTGCAGTTTTCCTATTCCTCTATGTCTGCCCTCTGGGCCCAAAAAGAACAAGTCTCATTCTCTTTCTACAAGGACAGCCCTTAGTATTTGCTGATGAATGCCATGGGTGAATGGGGCTGTGCCTTCTTGCACATATGGCTACTCATGTGTGTACATGCTCATGTATGTTTGTGTGTGCCTTTACCCAGATGTCAGGGCTTGGCTCTGTATTGTTGCATTTTTGTACATTGGGAAGAGGTTGGTAGGCAGCATAAAGCAGAAGATGCCAGAAAAATGTCCAGGCAGACAAAGATTTCCTGTGTCCTCATGGAAATTGGCAGAGCTGATTAGCATGGAGAAGCTGGAATTTGCTCAAGAAAGCAGACCTCATCGTGGGCTCTGGAGCTCCATGCTGTGCTCCAAGACTGTTACTTCACCTCCTTCCCCAAGCTGCTAGCAAAGAGCCCAAGCCCTGTCTTAGGCAAATGAAGGGGAAGAGAGTGTGTCCAACTTCGGCTCAGAAATTCTGAGAGTGGCAAGAGCATCCCTAGAGGTCAGTAAAGTAATGGCATCAGGAAGGGACAGACATGGAGGCCAGCCCCACTGGAGTCCAGGTGGGGAGCATCACACAGGATGAGAAGGCACACAGACATCCACAGCTGGATGGATGCCTAACCAAATGCCTGCCCCTTGGCCAAGAGGGCAGCACAGACACTCACCTCACGCCCCTCTAATCCCAGCCCCTCCATGTGGCCAAACTTGCTTCCCTGGGGAGAAGTTCCCAGGCTTCCAAACTAATTCATGAGTACCTTTCTGCTCCCAAGTGGCCATCAATGCGGACCTCTCCCCCACAGCTTTCTGAGTCAGGGTTTCCTGGTATCATGAGTACTCAATATTTGCAAGGTCAGTGAAATATTTTACATATGTCCTAGCCCAGGCTGGCAAAGTATTCTAAACACAATCCAATGCGTTTTCTGCCTCTGTTCCAAACACGGGCTCAGGTTCAAAAGCCAGGTTCATCTTTAGTTCAAATCTTGTCTCAGATATTTACTAGCCGTGTGACCTTGGGCAAATCACTTGGCCTGTCCCAGGTTCAGTTTCTTCATCTATAAAATTGGAATTGATCCATCCATCTGTCTGTCTGTGTCTATCTGTCTGTTTATCTACCTATTTATCTAATCTATCTACCTATGAGTCTATTATCTCTTTCTAATCTATCTATATCTCCCCCCACTGGGAAATGCTTACCCAAAGCTCTTCATGGGGTGAGAGTTCCTCACATATAGTCATAGACACAGAATTCCAAACAGCATTAAGTGTCATAGTCATGCCGTATGTGTGGCCAATCATATACCCATAGGATCAGAGCTAGTAAATTTCTGATTATCCAAGGTGAACCAAGGAAGTAGTGATGAATAAAATCTACACTTAATTCCCAAGCCTTGCTATTGAATTTCATTTAATTCAATTCACATTCAGATGGTATAGTGGATAAGCACTGGACTTGAAATTAGAAAGACCTGGGCTCAAATCCTGACTCAGATATTCTGTGACCCCAGGCAAGCAATCCACCTAATTTCTGTCTTGTTTCTTCAGTTCCAATTTGAGAGGGGGGAAGGAAAAGATCCAACTTCAAGGTTTCTAAGTTTCCTCACAGTTCTAAACCTCTGATCCCACAATTTGATATTTATTATGAAGTTACCAAGTGCAAGATACTCCTCTTGGACTAGTGAAGAAATAAAGGTGTGTGAGGCAGTGTTATCTATTCTTCTATCTCTGTTGTTTTCCTTGTTGATCTCCCTTTTACCCCAACTCCGAAGGTGACCTCTACACATATTGATCCTGAATCTCCACCTGTAGCCTTTCCCCCGAACATCATCTCACACCCCCACTTGCTTGCTGAATTACCACCAGGACCTTGAACTGGAAGTATCCCAGGCTGAATTCATCAACCTCCCCACTACCTCCAAATCTAACCATTCCTATCGGTGACACCACCATCTTCCCAGACCCTCAGGCTCAAAATCTTAGCATCCATCTTCAATTCTCCCCTCTCCCTCACCCCTATGTCTAACCAGTTGCTGAGTTGCCTTGTTGAGTTTTTCTCCATAATCTCTTTTGCATTTACCCCTTTCTCTCTTATGATCATAAATCCAGTTGAGTTTCTCACCCCTTCCTACTTGGACCATTGGAACAGCTTTCTTATGGGTCTTGATTACTGGAGCCTCTGTTTTCACCAATCTTAGGAATCCAGGATCATAAAATTGGAGGTAGAAGGAATCTTCAAGATAATTTAGCCCAACCCACTCCTTTTACAAAGACATTGAAAACCAAGGTCATACATGGGTGAAATAATAGGCCGGGATCTTTGTCCTTCACTTGGATCCCTGGGTAATCTTTCTAATGCATGGCTCTGCTTATAACCTCCCTTTTACTCAAGAGCCTTCAATGGCTTCCTATTACCACCTGATCCTGGCATTCAAGACCCTCTCAAATCTGGCTTTGACCTTTCTTACCAGCTTTCTCTCACACTATTCCCTCCATGCACTATGCATTCTCATCTTCCCCAGTTGTCACTCTACCCTTTCCTGTCTTCATGTCTTTGCTTACACCATTCTTGTAGTTAGCATGGGAAGCCCCTTTGCCCATCAAAATCGCTCCCTTCATTCAAGGCCAATTCACATGCACCTGACTCCATGAAGTCTCCAAGTGATCTTCCCCTTCTCCCATTTGTGCTAGCACTTCTAGATTCCCCTTTGCACTTCACATATCCTATCATGTAGCATAGAGATTGCGCTCCCCCTAAGTTCCTCAAGGTAAACTACAGATCTGATTAGGTTGCCTCCCCTGCTCAGGAAACCTTCTTGTCTCCTGTTGCTTCTAGGATCCAGGACAACTGCAGCCTAGCATTTGAAACCCTTTACAGTTAGGCTTCTACCTATCTTTCCCAGACTTTGTTCCCATGGATCTTTTTCCTGTAATCTCTGCCCCAGTCAAACTGGGCTGTGAGCTTTTCTTCCAATTCAGGGTTCTATTTCTGCTTCCCTGCCTTTGACCAGTCTCTCCCCCTGTCTGGAGTGCTAGCTAGCATTTATAGCACTGGGAGGTTTATATAACGTACATCATTGGATTCTCACCATATTTTTGAAGTGTGTGCTAGTTTGTTGTTCAGCCCTTTTTAGTCATGTCTGTGACCCCATTTGGAGTTTTCGTGGCAAAGATACCAAAGTGGTTTGCTATTTCTTTCTCTAGCTCATTTATTTTACAGATGAGACAAAAGGTTTCTAAGTTTTTTAGAAGTGACTTGCCCAGGGTCACACAGTTTGTAAGTTGGGGCCACCAAATAGACAGTGGGAGTCACTGAAGGTTTTAGAGGAAAGGAGTGAAAGGAGTAGTTTGGAAGCATCACCCAGGAGACTAGGAGGTCAGTTAGGAGCCAGTTCCTTGGGGACAGGGAATACTCCATTCTTATCTTTATATTCCCAGTACTGGCACATAGCAGGTGTTTAATCAATGCCTGGTAATTGATTGCAATGATCTAACATGACCAAGGTTCAGGGCTACATTTGCATCAGCACACTGGCTGCCTGGCATTTCCCCTCCTGCTTGGGGCCCCTGCTTACCTTTTCATGTTAGGTAATACATGAGATCAACATTTTGGAAAGGCTGGGGAAATCCCTGGGAGAATTTCAGAAGGCTGTGACAATACCACTAGTGAGGATATTACCCAACTGACATTAGTAGGCATTTCTGATAGGCTTTCACAGAGAAAAGCTGGTGTATCACTTTCCATAGAATCCCTGAATTCCTAAGGTTTTGGAGAGTATCTGTAACCCAATGCATGGAGTCAGCAGGGTAGGAATCAGCTCAGCCACTGAAATCCCAGCTCCCATATCAGGAAGTTCTACTGCCCTTAGCAACAGCCAGGAAGCAGAAATGTCTGTTTTTCTTAACCAGAAAAAGTGCTGTTCCTCTCCAGTGATACTGCCCAGAGCAGGAAAGCTGGAGATGCCTAGAAGGCAATGGACATCCTTTAACCATCCATCTGGCCCCTAGAGGGATGCCAGAGGGATCAGGTACCACTTGAGATTTTGTCTTTTAAACATTCTTGGAAGAAAATGTGACCAGTCCTCTTGGCCCTCAGGCTTTGGCAGGTGAGCCCAACTTAATTAGCACCATTAAAAATAGTTAAAGACACAAATGTGCTTACCTGAGGAGCCCAGGGAAGAAGAACAGCCCTGGGGATTCTGTCCTACCCCTTTCACTGGGATCAGAGAAACAAAGATATAGCCCCTGATTTTTTATAGTAATGGTTACAAAGCATTTTATTATCCCCAGATGAAGAAAATGATATTCATTGAGGGGAAGTGAGCTATGGATTCCCTAACCAGCATTGCTCCTTCTCCCTAAGTCTACTGGATTGTGCATTTGGAATCTTACATGTACAAGCTGATGGTTCTGCCTGGCACTTTGGATAGTCTAGATGAACAGGCTCATGTGTGGAGAGGAAAACCCTGACCTCAGAGTCATGGAACATGAGTTAATATCCTTGCTTCACTGCTTTTCATCTAGGAAATTAAGAATTGTATAGTTACAAGTCCTTTGATCCAGCAGGAAGGAGATACAGGCTGCTTATGCTGGTGTGGCTCAATCAGGGAGAGTCCTGGGTCCAGAGGACCATTGGAGTTTGGGCCAAGGATCATGTCTTGCCTGAAAAAGGCTGACAGATGTTGATAGTTAGGCAGTCCCTTGGAGAAGGGGAAGGGCATCTCTACCTGGTAGAGAGGAGACAGTGATAGGAGGATAGTAAACACATGCTGAAAATCCAGGCAGGGTTTGTACCTGGTCACCTGCAAAGTATTAAGATCCTTGGGTTAAGGTGGGGAGGAAGAATACAGATAAGGGGCAGTGGTGGTGATGGCAGCGGTGGTGGTACCCAGGGGCAGGGGAATCCAAAGGGGATTAGGAAGTCAAAGCTGATGATGTAGCAGGGAGCTGGCTGTTTATCTGACTCAACTTGATTCTACAAATTGGTCTGTATGCTTGTTTGGTTTTGTTTATTCTGGGGAGGATTGAGGGCATTTGTTTCCTGCCTCTTCTTGGTGGTATGTCTTTAGATAACTATGATCAAGGTTTGCCAAGTTTCCTGATCCAGCACTCCCATCAGACTTTGGACACATGCAGCACGAAATACAGGTCCATGGATAATTCAGGTTCCTAACCTGGCATCTGTGGACTCCCAAGGGTTTCTGTGTATAGGTTTTGGAGGGTCCATGAACTTAGATGGGAAAAACTACATCTTTATTTTCACTAAATTTTACTTTCCTTTACAATCCTATATGTTTTATATTATTTCTTTTCTTTACATTTAAAATTTTTATTCTGAGATGGGATCCATAGACTGCCAAAGGGATACACAAAAAAGGGTTAAGGACCCTTTATCTATTGTTTTGTTAAAGAAAAAATAAATACAGAAGCATTGCTGGAGGGCCCCTTAAGCCATAATGTCTGGGTTGTGGTTTCTTTGACCCTTTTTATTATGTGTATAAGGATATGGTTTTGCTTCTTAGAATTTGAAACTGCAAGTGCTTCCCTCCTCACTCCCTAGAATGTAAATGAATTGATCTTGCTTGCTAGAAAATATATACATGCCTACACCCATTTAGATATAGCTACATTAATAATGAAGGCCTTTCTCCTCTTGTTAGGATCTTTGTGCATTAGTGGTTTATTCCCTGTCCCTTATAGACTCTGACTTAGCATTCATACATAGAGTTCCAAGGGGGAAAAAAACCCAAACCATCATCTTATTTCTATGGCTTTTGATCCTCTCTTGAGGGGCCAACCCATGGCAATCCTCTTGGCACTAACCAGGAAAATTAGAACTGGCTACTGTCCTGTATAACTATACAGTTTTATTTGTTTGTTGAGGTAGCTAGATGGCATAGAGTCAGGAAGTCTGAGTTTAAATTCTACCTCAAACACTTAATAATCCAATGTTAGGCAAAACGTTTTAGCTCGCTCTGCCTCTGTTTTCCCATCTGTAAAGTGGAGAGATAATAATAGCATCTACTCCACTGGACTGTTCAGAGGATCTAGTGAGATGACATGAAAAGCACTTTGTAAAACTTAAGCCATTATCTACCCGTTATTATTTCCTACTTTCTCTTTCACTCCAAAAACCAGTTGAGAAGATCTTCCCCTGTGTTTCCAATGAGAACTTCATCAGATGTGTCCAACTAGACCCAAAAGGCTCATAGCTAAGATCGTCCCAACTTCTTTGTCACACAATCTTGAATAAACTGGGGAATGTTTGAGTTTGAAAATTCCATACCACTCAACAAATGACTTTGCTCAAAGATCCCAAAGTGTAGATTTGGAATTGAAGGTCATTTCCCACCAGTTATTATCTTAGAAACACGGAAAAGGAAGGAGCAACCCTAACATAGGTCAGAGATGGGACTTATCTTGTACAAAGGAGAAAGGAGGGAAAGCTGCCACATCATAACCCTAATCTGGAGGCAAACTGGGGGACCACAGCACCCCTTTCCTGCCTCTGGACAGCAGCAAAGCATATCAGCTAATAAATTCATTTTTAATATATGAATCTTGTGCGTGGGCTTTCTCCTTTTTCCCTCTCTAATGGAGTAGTTGGGTTGCCATAGAGTCATTCATTTGAGGAGTCTATTAAATGCGAAGGACTACCACTGTATAACCTCTCATGCCTATTCCCCTTCTGGTCTTTCTGGTAAGTCCTTTCATCCTCTGGGGCTCTGAGAGGAGGCCAAGAGTATTGACCAGCTTGGATGCATTCGGGTGTCCTGGTGGTCAGGGGGCTGGCATTCAGTGCCCATGGGACTTGGGATATGTCAAGGACAACAGTTGGGAAGGGCTATTACCTGAGAAAAGTGCCAGTGAAGCTTCATTCTCTTGGCTTTGGCATAACTGCATTCAATGAGCCGGGGCCGACTGTTCACATCCACCAGGCACCTGTTGTCGTCATCATCAACAGTGGGACTCAGGACGCCTAGCTGGAGCTGCTGACTGCTCGTGTAATATACATTCTGGAAGGCAGTGATACACAGAGGGACAATTGAGTTTGATAGCATCCATTCTCCTTTGGAGCCAAAGGAACAATGAGAGGAAATCACTTTCTTTCTCTGGGCTTCACCTTCTTCGCCTGTAAAATTAAAGGGTAGGCTGCAACGATCTCTCTCCAATGTCCTTACAAGTCCCAAATCCTAGAAACACACCACCACAATATCAAAGAATGAATGTCAGAGACCTTGGATTTTTTAAAAAAATACTTTCTGTGGGACAGAGAACCTTCCCCTTCAAACTCATTGTGGGCAAAACTAATGGATTGTAGATGACTGGGAAGCAACTTAAGATACAAAGGAAGAAACTTAGATTCAGAGGAAGAGAGTGACTTTAAAGAACTCCTGACTCCCAAACCAGGGATCTTTCCATCATGCCTTGTCTTCTGAGGGACGTGTTCCCTTTAACCAATCAATCAATTGAACATGCAAGCCAGCAAAGATCCCTGAAAATATGAAAACAGCATTTATTTAGTACTTATCATGTCCAAAGCAGTAAGCTAAGCCTACGGTTATAAATGCAAAAGCAAGATAGTCCTTGCCCTCAAGGAGCTCAAGCTCTAATTGGAGTAGACAATTCACATAGGACAATTCAGTTGCAAGTCAGATGGAAAGGTCCTTTAGTCCTTAGGGTACAGGAGCAAAGTAGATAGCAATGCATTTTCACCAATGACATCGTCAAGGACTTAAGTGGTGGAAACTGTCTTTTCTGTATCTTCAGTGGAAGTGGCTCATCAGTTACAAAGTTTCATTTACATAAGGTTGCTTCCTTAGATGATGGCTATGGGGGCTGGGCTGGAAGAAGGGCCAGTGTTCTGGAAGCTGATCCTGTTCTTGGGGCTCTGGAGCCTACCCATCCATCAGAAGTTAGTGGTTGTGGTAAGGATGGGGAGTTCATTTGCTATAGGGGTTGCTCATCTCCATCACGACTATGGAGGCTGAGATGGAAGCAGGGTCAGTAGTCTGGGGTGGATTGCTATTCCCAAGACTCTTGGGTCTAAGGTACCAGACTGTCTCCAAGGTCTGAGGGGCAGACCTTGGCACATGTTCACTTGGAAGATGTTGCCTCTCCTTTTCCCTCAGGATGTCTTGATGTTTCACCTACCCTATTAAAAGCAATTAATAAGAATGACTCATCCCCTTTTTCACAGGGGTGGTTCCCACAATAATGTGGGGACCAGGCTGTAAGCATGGACAATGATCTGGAGGTTTTGGGGAATTAGACTTGAGCTTTTTCCATTAGGGTCTGAGTGGAGGTTGTGGTTGAGATAGTTGTGATAGTTTGACTTGCTGGGGGCATAGGCCAGACACAGTTTTAGGCACTAGGGATACAAACATAACACATTCCCTGCCCTCAAGGAGCTTATATCATTGGGGGAAATGGAACATACAAAGTGAATTCTGGCTTTCAGTACTGAAAAACCATTGAGAACACAACCTGGGCAATCTTTATGGCTCTTAAGACCAGCTGACAAGCACTGCTAGTTTTTCATACATAGCAAACAGATGGAAAATGCATCCTGGAGCCATGATTTATTTTTCTACCAGAGAGGTAGAAAATGTCAGAATATATCAGAAAAGGCAGAGTTGTGGGTTTGGGAGGGACCATAGAGATTACTCAGTCCAACCTCCTAATTTTACAGTTGAGGAATTTAACACCCAGAGAGGGGAAATGATTTTGGGTGATAAGATCATAAATTTAGAACCTAAAGGGATGGTAAAGTCCTTATAGTCCAAAATTATCATTTTCCATATTAGGAAACTGAGGCCCAGAGAGGTTAGGTGACTTGTCCAACATTGATGGCAAAGTTAGAAGTTAAACTCAGTTCCCATGATTCCAAGTTCAACACTCCTACCATGCTCCTTCCTTCTAGTTGGCCAAGGTAATGGCAGAACCCAAGAGTAGGCACTATTCTTCACCAACCAGTCTATTTAAACGTCTGAGGTCATCTGCAGGCACTTAAGTTTTCTAGGTGCAGGGAGGATAACTATTGTTAGTTTTAAGACAGTAGAGCTGATGGAGAAGATTTAGTTATTTTCAAGAATTTGAAGGGCAGCCTTGTCAAGCTCATTTCATTGGAATCTGTCCCATTGCTGGTAATTAATGATTGCTATTCTCTCTTCCTACATCTTCAACTTCCTTCCCTGAATCCTACCACCTCCAGAAAGCCTCTGTTGACTAAAGAGAGAAGCATTAACCTCCTTTGCAAAATAGGGATGAACAATCCCTACCCAGCATTCCTCACAAGGTTGTTGTGAGCCTGAAATAAGTAATGTAGAGGAAAGTGCTTTGTGATCATGAAGTGCTCTAGGGATGTAATATAACAACAACTGACATTTCCATGATACTTTAAGGCTTAGCCACCTTTTCTCTACATTAGAAAGAGCAGGGTAGTAGCTAGAGCACCTGGCTGGGAACCAGGAAGAAAGACCTAGGTTGGAAGCTCACCTCTGTTACTTACTACCTGTGTGACGGTGGGTAAAGTACTTAGGTTTGTAGAGCACATTTCTTCATCTGCAAGTAGCATCATAGATGCAGAATTGGAGGAGATATTAAGGCTAGTTAGTCTATCCGTCTCATCTTCCAGTCAGTAAGCATTTATTAAATTCCTATTATGTACCAGGAATAGTGCTAAGCTCTGGGGATTCAAAGAAAGGCAGAGGACAGTCCCTCTTCTCAAGAAACTCAGAGTCTAATAGAGCAGGATATAACAGAGTACTATGCAAGTAATTAAGAAAAGATTGAGACTTGAGAGGCTTTTGTAGCTAGCCCCAAAGTGGGAAGTGGCAGATCCAAGGAGGAAGGCCACAGATTTAGACCTGGGAGACACTTTCAGAGTCACATAGTAGAAGAACCTGAGATTAGAAAATGAAGGAAACAGACCCAGAGAGGTTAAGGGCCTTCTTCAATGTGTGAAATGACAGAGTCACATTCGAACTCAGATCCTTTTGGGTCCAAATGAAGCACATTTTCCATTGTGGTTGAGAGTGTGGTTGAGTTCATGAATGCCAATCAGTCAGCTGGGATTTATTAAGGGCCTACTATGTGCCAAGCATTGTACTAAGTACCAGGAATATAAATACAAAAGAAAGACAGTCCTTGCCCTCAAGGAACTCATACTCTAATGTTAGAAGATAGTGCATTAAAGGAAGCTGAAAGGGGGAGAGAAGACTGAGGCATCCTGGAGGGGGAGAGTTATCTAAATATCAGTCATCATAATTATTATCCCAGCTGATCCTTATAACTGTTCTCTGAAGGAGTCCAAGCAAGCATTATCCTCATTTTTCCTTACAGGTCACAGAGTATATACAGTGTCTGGCACATAGTAGGCTCTTAATAAATATTTATTTAATTGAATCAAAGATCTGCAAAGGAAGGCTCTAAGAGGTAGGGACTTGACCAAGGTCACACAGCTGATTAGTGGCAGATCTGGGACTTAGGCCAATCTTCTGACTCTAATCCAGGACCCTTTCCCACTACACAGTGTTTCCCACCCAATGGACATCCAGGTTCCTGGATGAAACACACATGGGTCCTTTTCCTAATCCAGCCTGATTCTTGGGATCACGGAGTGTCTTTCTATCTCTATGCCTGAGGCATGTTGCAGGTGGGCATAGAAGAACAACAACAACCTAACAATACTAATAACAACATTTATATCAGTACTTCTTAAACTGTGGGTTGTGACCCCATATGGGGTTGCATAACTCAACATGGGCATCATGAAAAATTTGGCAACAGTAAAAGGTTTCTGAAAGCACAATGAACAAAAATTAATTCAAAATCAAATGTGTAATGAATCCAATGTGTTTCTGGCAACCCTTACCCATGTCACATCACACAACTTCACTGCAGCCTTGGTTCTGAACATACAACATGTGCACTTTGCACTATACATGCTGTCATGCCACACAATGCCAATGAACACTGCCAGAAACATAGACTTGAGACTATTGTATGTTATGAATTGCAGTGTTTTTACTGTACATACAAAATCGTTAAATGAATTTTGGCTTGAGATGAGGACAGAATTTTCAGCAATTTCTTAAATGGCCCTAGACATACTTCTGCTGTTTTGTACTATGTATTTATGTGAAGTAGCATTCTCAGCACTGGTGATTGTAAAATCAAAATATCAATCAACTCTGAAAAATGTTGAAGATGTTCTATATCCTGTGGTATCAAACATCCCTCCAAGATTTAATTTTTATGCAAAAATAAACAGGCGCATCCATCTCATTAATATGCAAATTTTCTTTTGTCTTTAATAAGTGGTAAAATTAAATGTATATCAAAAATTGTTTTAAAATAAATTTCTTTCTGATTTATTATCAGTAAATGTTTGATTTTAATGTACATTTATTTTATATACCTATATACCCAGGGTCATGTAAATATTTCTTGGTCAAAAAGGCGTTGTGAATGAAAAGTTTAAGAAGCCCTGATTTATATACCTTGAGGCTATGTGTGTGATCCTGGAGAAGCCATGGAGTCACATAGCTAGTTACTGAGATAGGACCTGAACCCAGGCCTTCCTAATTTCAAGTCTAGCAGCCTATCCTTAGTACCCCCTGGCAAATCTCTAAGGGGCAGAATAGCTGCTGAGCTGGTAGAGGGAATTATTTACTTGGAACTCTCCTATGAAGTCACAGGTCTGGATTATTTTTTTTAAAAAGAGAAGGGGATTATAAAACACATTATATACAATGCTTCATTTGAGCCTTGTAAGAGCCCTGAGGTATTTAGTATAACTATTCCTATTTTAGAGATCATTACTTCAACATTTATTAAGCACCTACTATATACCAGGCTTGTGTTAAGCTCTGAGGATACAAAGATGGGCAAAAGCATGATCTCTGCCCTCAAGCAGGTCACATTTTAATGAGGGAGACAATATACTAAAATATAAGCGCAACAAATGGGAAGTAATCGGTGGTGGTGGTGATTGGGGGATGACACCAGGGAAAGGAGTCTTGTTGAAGGTAGAATTTAAGCTGGTCCTTGGAGGAAGTCTGAGAAGCTAGGAGACAGAGGTGAGGGAGGGGAGAACGTGGGATTTACTGAATGCGAAGGGAATGGAATGTGCAGGAATAGTTCATCTTGGGGGATAAGTCAAGAGTAAGAAGACTGGAAAAGGCAGGAGTGGGCCAAGCTATGCAGAGCTCAAAATGCCAAACAGGGCATTTTACACCTGATCCTGGAGGTAATAGGGAGCCATTGTAGTTTAATGAGTAGGGGCAGAGGTGGGGAATGTGACACAGTCATTCCTACACTCTAGGAAATGAGAACTGGAGAAGTAAAACAACTTGCCTGAGATCACAGGGCTGACCTGTAGCTGAATCAGGGCTCTGACCAGCTCTCCTGACTCCATGTCCAGTGCTTAGCCCATGGTACCATGTTGCTTCTCTGCAGGCAGAGTTAACTGGGGTGGAAGGTCTTGGAGCTTCTGATCCTTCCTAAAATGGCTGCATCTAGTTAGAAATGCACTTGAAGGGCCATTAGTAGGAGCCCTTTCTTGGGCCTCTCCCCAAATGCTGTCGACATAGCAGCTAAGACTTGAAATCTGATTTATCTGCTGTGAAGCATTTGGCAGAGAGGGCTTGGAGAGATGGCCTAGGGATTTCCTACATGGTGCCCTTGTTACCACAGCGGCCCATTAGAGAAGTGGAAAGTCATAATAAAGACAGGCAGTGGTTAGTTATTTAAATAACAACCACCCAGCACATCTTGTATGTAATTGAGTGCAACTATGAACTGTGATGATACAGAAAGAAACGGAGCCGTGGAGGCCCCCTGAAATGATCACTCATCTCAGAAGCGGCATTGGCAGTGCAAAGCCTCGGTAAATGGGGTGAACATGGAAAATAGATGCCCCAAATACTCAGTTCTTCTCCCCTGTAGGCCTCTATGGAGCACCCATGAGGCTTCCTGGGCACACCATTCCTTACATTCCAGTCAAAAGGGTATATTCGCTATTTCTTAAAACTGAGGCTGTAGCACTGGCCCTGGAGTCAGGAGGACCCAAGTTCAAATCCGGCCTCAGACACTTAACACAAAAAAACTAGCCATGTGACCTTGGGCAAGTCACTTAGCCCCAATTGCCCTCCAAAAAGCAAAAACAAACAAACAAAAAACAACAAACAAAATAACTAAAGGTGTATCTCCCACCTCTGTGCCTTTGCACAGGCTGTCCCTCATGCCTGAAATGTACTCCTTAATTACCTCCATCACTTACAATCCCTAACCCACTTTAGACTCAGCTCCTTCTACCTTCTCCATATATTCTTTCCAAACTCCTTGGTCATTGGCATCCTCACCCAACTCAATTCATATTGTAGTCACGTATATATTTAAATGTTGCATTACCGCCCCTTCCTCCTTAGTCAAATGGAAATTTCCTCCAAAATTGGAATGGACCACCCTTTGGGAGGTAGGGAGCTCCTTCTTACTTGAGGTCTTTAAGCAAAGGCAAAGGACCACATGTCACATAAGTTGTAGAGATAAGTTCTAACATGTATGGATTGAACCAGCTCCAAAATTCTGGCATCTATTCCTTTGCATGGAAATACCAGCCAAAGCATATAATCTCTGTCAGAAAGGACCCTGTTGTCCAATCTACTGCATCACATATGAATCCCTTTTACTCTAGCCCTCAGCAAGGTTTCATGCAATCTGCTTAAATATTTCTAGTTAAACAGGAAACTCAATAGTTTTAAAGATACAGAAACAAAAATGTTACAAAGAAAAACAAACTTTAACACTAGAAGGACCAGAAATTTAGGAATACCTCAGAAGACCAAGCTGCATTAGTTGATATATGTTTTTTTTTATCCATAGGCAAAGAAAATTGCCAAGAGTAGGAGAAATATTTTTATTTCAAAGGAAAATTATAATATTTTTGCATCATTTGACGTGCCTGGTCCTTCGATTATTAAAAAAGATTTGAGATCTCCAATCAATGCAATGACTAATGACATGTCCAGAAAATCAATAAGAACATATTCTCCACACCTCCTCAAAGAGAAGCAATGGACCTGGGATATGGAATGAGATATATATTTGGATATGGTCACTATGTGGACCTGCTTTCCTTGACTATGAGTATTTTTTTCCCTATGGGGAATGGTTGGAATTTGGTAGGGGATGAGGAGCTATGGATGGAAGGCCCCAAACAGAAGAAAACAAAGGTCATTGAAACATTTAAAAATGTACAGAAGGGAATAGAAGTAAGTTCAAAAGGGGAAAAAAACAATAAGCAGGATGACTTCCTAAGTAACAATGAATTTCATACTATAAGTTTTTGTAATATTTATGCATACATATACACACATAACATATGTACACATACGTGTATGTACACACATTTCTACAGTATACACAGACATGTGTATGCATACACACATATTATGCATATATTTCCATATACAAATGTGAACAGAAAAAGGGAATTTTATACATGAGTAAGAATCTCAACTATGTATATATTTTTTTAAAAAATACCAAATTCAACATGATATTTTCAGAGCTGTCCTGTTAAGCACTTGGAATATAACTACAAGGAAAAAAAAAGATGATACCAATGTTCAAGGACTTCCCATTCTAATGGGGGAAATTGTAGGTCAAAGGAAGCCCACAAGTGAAGGGATGAGAAGGAGCAAGGCTGCGGGAAAAGAAGTGGAGAAATCTTGAGAGTGAGCGGTGGAGCCAGGTGAAGGGAGCATGACCTGGGTGCCTCCCAAAACCTGGGTCTGGGTCAGGGCCTCAGGAAGGAAGCAGCTCCAGAGTGAGAAGGCTGCTGCTGGGGAGTGGGGAGGGGTTCAGGAGAGAGTAGAGTGAGCAGGCTGGGTTTGTCTCAGAGACATCGCTTCTCAATCTTTGTCCAGTCCTTGGCTTCTCTCTCTAATTCACTGCAGTGATTCTTCAGGGATTTTGCATTTGCACGCAGAGACTTTTGAGCCCTGGTCACAAGAGTTCGCTGGACTGATTCTTCCCACTCCCTACTTTAGAAAAGAAGAAATGGGCACCCAGAGGAGTAAAGCGACCAGCTTCCGGTCACACAGCACACACAGCAGCAGCTCTGGGGCTGCAGACTCAAGCCTTCTGATTTTGGCTTTCTAGCCAGACTCTTTCTTGCTGTGTGAGACATTTTGTTTCCCATGGAAACAGAGCCTCCAGAAGCAGATAGATGGGGAGAGAGATAGAGAAAGAGAGATGGCAGATACATCATTAGATAAGCAATGTCCTCATTAGCTAAAAAAGAAATGGTTCTTGAGAAGGGAGAATGACTGTTTGGGGAAAGCTGAAAAGCCAGGAGCTGTGGGAACAAGGCACACATAGCTGGCCTGAGCCCTGCCCTGAGGAGCCCCGCAATTCTGCTTTCTCCCTGTCCCCCTCTTGCATTCTCATTCTCTCTCTCTCTCTCTCTCTCTCTCTCTCTCTCTCATTCTCTCTCATTCTCTTTCCCTCTCTCTCATTCTCTCTCCCTCTCTCTCATCCTCCCTCTCCCTCTCTGCCCCCGTCGCCCTCCTCTAATGAGAAAAATGGCCTTTGTTGTAAGCACAGTAACCCCTGGCTCATACTTAATCTGGTATCATTGGAGTCATTCCTTCCGCAAGCAGGGCTTTGCCAGGGCAAGTCCTGAAGCAGACTGATGTAAAATTCATCTTTCCCTTCTGCCTGTATTTCCTACCCTTCCACCCAACAATAGTGTTCCATGCCAGACCATGGCATAGTTGCTTGTCTTGGCTCAGCGTTCAGGGGTACCTGGTCAAACAAGATCAGGGGCCAAAATGGGCACCATTTTTGTTTCCCTTCTTACCTCTTGGTCTTACAACGACAACCATAACAGATATTTATTAGGTGACCATTATGTGTCAGGCACTATATTAAGTGCTGGGGGAGGGGGGAAAGGCCAAACCAGACCCTGCCCTCAAGAAATTTATATTCTAATGCAGAGACAACATGTAAATGACTATGTATGTACAAGACATACACACGATAAATTGGAGATAATCTCAGAGGACAAACACTAGTTTTAAAGGGAACAGAGAGGAAGAGATGAGAAGGGACAACATTTCAGGCATGCAAGATAGTAACTTGGAAGCCAGTCAGTCTATGCTTTTGTATTTGTGGAAAGGTGGACTATGTACAACAGCTGACTCCTAATTCCTCCTAACCCCCCCCCCCCCGCCAAAGTGTCTAATATTAGGCAGCTATGTGGCACAGTAGTAGAATTAGCTGGGCTTGGAGTCAGGAAGACCTGAGTCCGAATCCTGCCTCAGACACTTACTAGCAGTGGCCCTGTTCAAGTCATTAATCTTTCTCAGCCTCAGTCTCTTCATCTGTAAAATGGAGATAATGGCAGCATCAACCTCACAGGAGTATTAGGAAGATCAAACACATAGCACTTTGCATTAAAGTCCCATATAAATGTGAACCGTTGTTCACTTACATTCATGCTAGGTTGTCTGTGTTTTAGCTTTTGCAAAGCCTTTCTTCATGACAGTCTTGTGACGTGAAAAGCACAAATATTACTATCCCCACTTTACAGATGAGAAGAAGGATGTTTAGAGATGGAATGCTTTTCATTCTGTCTTCACTATTTGTTGGAGGGCACCTTCCCCCTTCCAGTCACCCAGGCTCCCAAGCTCAGGTAGGAATTGCTCTCGATTCTTCACTCTTCCCCACCCCTTCAACCTCTCTCTTGTCAGTAGCCAAGTCTCACTGATTCCTCACATCCTTCACGTCTGTTACCTTTTCTTTGCTCACACCAAGATTCCATTTATCAGGCCTTCATTATCTCTCATCTGAATTACTGCTATTGCCTTCTAGTGATCTTTCCTCTCCCAGCAAGAGTCCCTTCTCTCCACTGCCAACTTGATATTCCTAAAGCCCTTGACCTGAGTCACTCCCCTACTTTAGAAACTTCCAGGATAAGATCCATACTCCTTGGCTTGGCATTTAAATCTCTTCATCATCTGTCTTGATCCCACTGTTCCAGACCCCCATTTCCAGATTCCCCATTGCACATTCTCTATCAGAGACAACCTGGATCACTAACTCATCCACAGACTCAGCATTCCATCTCCCTACTTTTGCACAGGATATCCCCTAGGCTTGGAATGATCTCCCTCCTCACCTACTCCTGAGAAGCCCTGGTTCCTTTCAAAGCTGAACCACCATTTCCTACAATAGGTCTTTCCTGATTCCCCAAATTAGGAGTGCTCCCCAGCTTGACAGAACTTCATCCTGGGACAGCTAGATGCCGCAGTAGAAAGAGCACTGGCCCTTGAGTCAGAATGATCTGAGTTCACATCTGGCCTCAGACACTATCTAGGTAACCCTGGGCAAGTCAGTTAACTCCAATTGCCTCCAAAGGAAAAAAAAGAAAGAAAATAAATAGTATATACTTTTCATTTATTCATGGGTGTATCCATTATTTCCCCACTCCATCCCAAGTAGAACGTAAGCTCCTTGAAGGCAAGAACCATTGCATTTTGGTCTTTGTATCCTGAGTGCCTTAGCGTAGTGGCCAACACTATAGTTTATTCAAATGAATTGAATTCCCAGTCACATATCCGACAAATTTCAAACCCAAGTCTTTTGACTTCAAGTCTGCTCCTGTTTTCATTAGGCCATGTTGCTTACAGAACCAGGCTGTTACCATGCTGTTCCTGCTCCCCTTGGCCCTGCCTTCCACACCTCTTCCCTTATACTCATTTTTGTCACCTCTTCCTCTAGGTAGGTCTTTCCATTATCTCTCTTCCCTCTTTCTATCTTAGTCCTAGAAGTCCTTCACCAACTCCTTTGGTCCCTAAGGAAGGAGATTCTGGTTTAGTGTAAAAACTAGTGTCCCATTAACAGGAGTGGGGCAAGGTGGGGTATCTTGCTGCCAGAAGTCCAAAAGGCCTATGGGCACAGCCTTGGCAGATTCTCTTGTCAGTCCTTGCCAGTGTCTCCTTCCCTGGAGGGCATTCTGATATTCTGCATGCACCCCTCTCCTTAATCAGAAGTCCCCAGTGTTCCTGGGAGGTCTAAGGTCCAATGGGATGTCCTAGGCCCTAAATAAATATTTGTTGAATGACTATAATGCATAAGTGAATTTGCTAGCCCCAAAGATCCCTTTCAGCTCTGGCCACTTTTGGCAGATATTTCAAGGAGCACAGCAGAAAGATTAGATTTTGTCTATTTGTCCTCATAATATAGAACAAGGGACAATGGGTGGGTGTAAGAAAGGGAGACAGATTTTGGTTCAGTATAAGAAAGAACTTCTTAGCAATTAAAGCTGCACAAAAATAGAAAAGCCCGCTTTGACAGGTAGGGAGTTCTCTGTCATTGGAGGTGTTTAAATGGAGGATATATAACAACTTTTAAGAGGTGTCATAGAGAGAGAATTTACAATAGACGACCTTTAAGGTTCACCCTGTCCTGCAGAGTCTATGGTTGGAGCTTTAACAGGTTTGGAAATAGGTATTGGTTCCTAAGCCCTGACAGTGTGGATGAGGCATCCCTGGGTCTCAGAAAGCCCAATTAACTTACTCCTTCATGGAAGGACTGTCCCTGGGTGACCATTCATTGTCCCGATCAGCCGTAGTGGAGGCTAGACCAAAGATTTCCTTCAAAGGAGGTCAATGGAAGATCAGACAAGCTGTTTATATGGGCAGAAAGAAAAGAGCTCTCGACTGGGCTACAGAGCAGAGTGAAATTTTGGGGACACATCACATAGAGCCTCTGAGCACTGATGAGCATGTAGGAGATACATATAATGGATACGGACTTTTGGAGGATTTAGGACTGGAAGGATCTTACAGGTCATCTCAATGAGGCGCTCTTAAGTTGGGGTCCACAGACTCTCAAGGAGTCTATGGAGAGGTTTCAGGGGGACTGTGAACTTGGACAGAAAAGCAATTACATCTTTATTTTTTTTTTTAAGCAATTGGGGTTAAGTAACTTGCTCAAGGTTACACGGCTAGTCATTATTTATGTGTGGGTGCTCATTTTCTGAGGCCGGATTTGATCTCGGGTCATCCCAACTCCGAGGCCGGCGCTCTTACTCACTGCGCTGCCTAGCTGCCCCTTTTAGGGCAATTGGGGTAAAGTAACTTGCCCAAGGTCACACGGCTAGGTTTGTTTGTGTGGGTTAAGTGTCTGAGGCCGGATCCGAACTCAGGTCCTTCTGACTCCAGGGCCGGCGCTCTACTCACTGCGCCACCTAGCCGCCCCTTACATCTTTATTTTTAATAACCTGGATCATGGGTATGTGGAGGGGAGTAAGGTGTAAGACAGCAAAGGCAGAAGATGGCTAGGACCTTACAAACCAAACAGAGGACTTTACATTTGATCCTGGAGGGCATAGTAAGATCCTGGAGCTTATAGCATAGGGAGGTGACATGGTCAGTCCTGTGAAAGGTCACTTTGACAGCTGAATGGAGGATGGACTGGGGTGAGGACCACCCGGGAGGCTATTGTAATAGTCCAGGTAGGTGGGGATGAGGGTCACCAGGGTGGCAACAGCATCAGAGGGCAGGAGAGGGGATGAGAGGTTATACAGATAAGAATGATAGGACTTGGCCATAGATTAAATATGGGGGATGAAAGAGAGTGAGGCATTACCAATGACCACCAGGTCATGAGCCTGGGAGCCTGGAGCAGGGAGGACCATAACAGGGAAGTTAGGAAGAGGAGTTTGTATAGGGGAAAGCTTTTGAGTTCAATTTTGTATATGTTGAGCTTAAGATGTCTATGGGACATCCAGTTTGAGATGTGAGACTGGAGGTCAGGAGAGAGGTTAAGACTGGACAAAGAAAGGACAAGAACCCCTAATCTAGGGCAATCCTTTCATTTTTCTGAAAGGGAAATTAAGGCTAGAGGAGGTTAAATGACCCGTCCAAAGTCTCATAGTTATTAAATACCACATTTGAACTCAGCACACTTAGATTCCATGCTGTTGTTCAGTTGTTTAAGTCATGTTCAACTCTTTGTGACTCCTTTTGGGGTTCTCTTGGCAAAGATACTGGAGTGGTTTGTCATTTCTTTCTCCAGCTCATTTTACAGATGAGGACACTGAGACAAACAGGGTTAAGTGACTTGTCCAGGGTCATATAGCTAGTAAGTGTGTGAGGCCAGATTTGAACTCAATTCTTCCTGAAGACTCTAGGCCCATCACTCTATCCACTTCATTACCTAGCTGTCCCTTAGAATCTATATCCAATGGTTATTTTTTTTGATTGTTTTATTTTCCTATGGTGCCACAGAGCTCTTGAAGGCATGACTGTGACTCCATTTTTGTAAACAAATCAACATATGTACATGTGGGTTAGAGAAATTTACAAAGTGCTTTAGGGAATGGAAAGTGTAGAGTCAAGTTCTTGGTTCTCTGTTTTGTAGTTTTGTTATTTAGAGACCAGATTTTCTCTCTGTGGGAGCCCAAGCCTTCCTAAGATGATGGGCCAAGATGGTGAAGCTGCCTATTGGACTTGTGGGATTGCCCTGGGATGAAAAGGAACCAGAGAAAATTCAGACTCTAGATTTCTTATGAGAATAGGGTAGGTTGGACAGATTTTGTGTTCTCAAAAAGTTGTAGCTATGGGGACAAATACTACTTTGTTAGGTTCTAGGAAAAGTTTACCTCTTAAAAGAAAAATGAAATTGAACCCAGGAGGGCATATTGGCTTTCCCCACATGAATACTGATTGTTGTCTCATGAATCTCCCCCTCTTTCCAGAAAGAGTTGAGCTTCCCTTTTGGGAAGCTACCTTCATGCACTTAGAACAATTAATATTTGGCCCTTCCACAGGAGTCTGCTAATCTGAATGACTATGAAATCCTGGCGATTGGCTCCCCTTCACAGCAGTAGGCAAAGCAGCCCTTCATTAGAGGCAACAGAAGGAGTATGACCAGGGGGAATCCTAAAATCCTAAAATATTTGCAAGGGAGTGCAAAGGACATCAAATGTGACCCAGACTTGAAGAATTCCTCTCTGCAATATATCCAATAAGTAGACATCTAGGGTCCCCTTGAAGATATCCACTGACGGGGAGTTCACTACCTGCTAAGGAGCCTGTTCCATATTTGCCTGGCTCTTTTGAAGCATTTCAGTAAGTGGGTTGTACTCCAGCATGGAATGGGCATGGAGAACTCTTGACTTTCTCGAGATAACTATTCGCTCCTCCTCCAGTGCTGAATGGTGGCCCCTGTGGCAACCCACTCAAAAGATTCAGAACCCACCGCTCTTCCAAGGCAGCCCACAATCCTCCATGATCCTCAATAGCCAAATTCTAAAAGTTCCAAAAGTCTGGGGTTAAGCTGACCCAGAGGAGAAGCAGGTCAGGATGCAATTGTCACTTTGGGAAAAGTGAGAACCAGAGAGGACCAGGATTGGGAGAAGTCTCCCAGAATGTCAGGGACACTTGAGATTCAGATCTGAACTCTATTAACTGATTATCCTACTCAGGCACGACAAGCAAACCAACTCTGTCTCTGATGTCTAAGGCCATGGGAGTTTATAAAGAACACGTGAGAGTCTGTTGTTTTCTGTGACCTCTTCCCCCTTGTCTCTGACAGAGAGAGAATTCATAAACAAGTCAGAAACCTGCTCCCCAGCTCCCCCTCAGGGAGGATGGTGCAGTGGATGCAGGGTGAGACTTAAAAATCAGGACGACCCACCTTCAAATCCTTCCTCAAACACCCCTAGCTGTGTGATCTTGGGTCAATCTCTTCATCTTTCTCAGCCTCGGTTTCCTCATCTATGAAATGGGGATAATAATAGCACCTACGTCACAGGGCAGTTGTGGGGAACAAGTGAAATCACATACATAAACCCTTTCACATCCCTTACTGACCTCTTAAATGCCAATCATTGATATCATCATAAATATTAGAGTCATTAAAATGGAATAGTTCATAAATTATCCTATCAAGCACTCATTCTTTTGGCTTTGAAGGCTTTTAAATCTTCCAGAGCCCCTGATTAAATTCTCAGATGTGAGGAAAGGGCAATTACTTAAGCCTACTGGCAGAAAACTTGTTAGCCAGGATCTGTTGCCAGCAAGCTGAGAGCAAAGACCTCTGGGAAAGGGTCCAAGATAGCATATTCCTGGTAGGCAATGGAGAGATGTAATGCTGAAAAGGGATCAAAGGGGAGAGGGGTACAAGATCAAATTTCTACCAGTGCTGGTCCTGTGAATTGGTTGGGTCGTTACCACAGAATAAGTGACCAGGAAGGTCACATAGTAACTAGCTATGTAGTAACTAACTAGGCAGGATTTAAATTCACATCTTTCTGACTTAATAAGTTATCTAGGTGGTTCAGTGGATAGAGTGCTGGGCCTGAAGTCAGGAAGACTCATCTTCCTGAATTCAAATCTGGCCTTCAGATACTTATTAGCTATGTGACCCTGGGCAAGTCACTTAACCCCATTTGCCTCAGTTCCTCATCTATAAAACAAGCCAGAGAAGGAAATAGCAAACCACTTCAGCATCTTTGCCAAGAAAACCCTAGATGGGGTCATGAGAGGTTGGACGTGACTGATGACTAAACAACAACAACTTTCTGACTCAAAGGCTGGAATGGGACCTGATACTTAGATCAAGTCAGCCTCATTTCCAAGGACTCCTTAAGGCCCTGTCTTATTAATCACCTGCTAATCCTGAACCTGCACATTTTTAGAGTGCTTTACACACATTCTTATCTGATTCTATGAACAGTCCTGAGGACGTAATGCAGATACCATTGTCTTCACTTTACAGGTGAGGAAAATGTGGTCCAGAGATATAAAGTCATTTGCCTAAGGACAAACAGTTAGTGAATAGGCAAGATGAATCCCCAAACAAATCCTCATATCCACAGGACAGTATCCCTGAAAGAAAGACTGTGTGCATTCTGTCAGCCACACACCAAAGCATTTCCTCCCCAGGGATTCTTACAATGCTCCCTTTTCCCAGAGAGCTTTCCTTTACTATCCACTCAGGAATTTGGAAGCTACTAAACCTGGGGGTAAAGGGTACCCTGGGTCTCACAGTGGATGTTTTACCAAAATATTCTGTACAAGTGTAGAAGTGTTTTCCTGCCTATTCAATCC